>BSBK01001410.1:655000-1255000 GCA_027943335.1 Chamaecyparis obtusa | reverse complement strand
CTTTGGGTTGTTAGCTCAAATCTGATGGAGGGGACATACATCATGTATGAAAATAGTTTGTAATCTTGAGGAATCTCAAAATTTGAAAATACTGATATATTAATAAAGTTGTGGAGCACATAAATTTGATGACACGGTTGTAGTTACACATATTTTTAAAAAGAAATATCAGAAAAACTTGGAGCAGTGTCATCCTTGCTCATGCAGGAAAGCTTGATAGCTAATGAAATTTGAAAGTAGAGGATTAAATACTTTTACAAAGGTTATCTCTCTTACTTAAGAGATGCAACATTTTACTAGGCTATACAGATATTAAAGATGATTATGATCTGAGAGCAGATTAATAGGCAAATGTAAGGAAGATAAAAGATAATTTTATAAACATATGGAACACACATATGTATTGTATGTCTGCAACAAGCATATGATTCAAAATCTGATAAGTTTTACAGGCAAGACATTAGCAAAGATACACGCTTGCTTTTACAGTGTGTTCTTATATATATATAGTCTAGATGCCTAGCGAGACAATAGATGCATCAGCAACAAAAACTCATACCCTCTTTAAAACTCATTCACTCTTTAATTCTAACATTTCCTTAAGACAATAGATGCATCAGCAACAAAAACTCTTTTCCTCTTTAATTAAAACTAACCTTTCTACCCGAAAAACCAGGTCTTTTAAGAATAGAATCACAATCAAACAAATTCATATATAAGTATACTACCTATGAAGTGATGAGAGACCATCAATAATCCAACAAAATGTTTGTACCATGCCTTATTACAGAATATATGGTTTTAGTAAATCTCTTTAATGATCAGCCTCTGTTAACACAACCTTCTTCTTTCTTCTTTCTTGCCTCTTTTTCAACCTACAACAATAACATCAACAAACATATAGTACCCAAAAAATAGTAACTTCGGCAAGACGATGTAATTTAAATAATGTGGAGTGTTGGGCCCATGTTCAAAGCATTAAAATGCTTCTAACTCAAAAAGATGGAATGTGGTTGAAAATATTTTCCTTATACATGGAGGAAAAGTAATGTAAAAAACTAGCAAATTACTAGTGCAGCTCAAGTACATAGCACTGTTTTTCTCATTAAAATGAAGGTCTGGTAGTAAATTATGCTTGCAATTGAAGGTCAATCAGAACCGTCACATATATAATTACCTTTTCAAAGACAAATATTCCTACCATCAAAGAGAACGCATACATGTCTTAAAAACTTTATGCTCAAGAACAACCATCTTTCCACTTGTATCGACTAATTACAAGTTGTAGTCCATTTGTATTTTAACGGTCCCATGAGTTACTCAAGCTTCATGTACATCTAAAAATCTATTAAAAGGTTGATTTAGCATCACAATAGCTAAAAGAAAACAAACAAAGGAAAAGGTAATTAAAAATCTTCTTGGCAATTGTTCCATTAACGAGCTTGGACTTGAAGAATTGTGCACAAATCTCCTTAGGCCAGAGAGAATTTGGTGTAGGAAGCTTGAATGTGCAGAGTGACCAGCCAAGCTAGTGAAGTCTAAAATCTCTACAACTTGCCCAAAAGATCAGGATTTGGACACAGAAGTAGCCTTAAGCCAAAAAAACACCAAGATCTCAGAGTTGACAGCAACCAGACTTCTTAGTTGCAGTAACTTCATCCTTGCTATTAATATGGATTGTTTGACCCTTTCGAGGAATATTTGTCAGCTCCTCACTAATTTAAAGTGTCTTCTTGCTTGTAACCCTGTAAATCTGATTCAAATTTCGTGTGAAAGCTTCCTCAATGTTTGTTGAATCCAGTGCTGATGTTTCCATGAAGAATAAACCTTCCTTTTCTTCAAATGTTTTAGCATCTTCTGAGGCTACAGCTCTCAAGTATTTGAGGCATCACCACAATATAAGGCTCAGAATGATCTCTCAGATCTTTCAGGCATCCCTCAACATTTTGAAAGGTCATATCTCGAGTGATGTCATACACAATAAGTGCCCCTACCAAATCTACATTAGACTAACTTGTTTATGTGTACAGTACTAGTATTGGTTCTAAATAATAAGATTTCTTAATAATGATCTCTCCAAAGAAGCGTTGTCATTTATTTTAAATATATTACTATTCTTATACTTTACCAGTACGAGAGTTTGCATGTGGTTTGACTTATTTTTCTCAAAGTCACAATTTTGAGAATGATCTAAGAAAAGGTAGGAGATTTTAAGGTTAGAGTATTTGTCAAAATTGACGCTGTGAGCTAAAAAAAATTTGGATCAGTTGTAATCATTTTACATCACAGTTTAAGCCTAAGAATGGAAGTTTTGTAGCTCATACCCACATTACAACACCATGCAACAACTGAACCCCTACAGTCAAGCTCATTTTAATAAAATAGATTCAATAGAGTGTGTAGCAGGGATATTTTATAGCTTGCCACGACACATTTTGAAGCTATATCGGGACATTTCAGCCCAACGACCAAGCCTAAATGTTGTTGTTTTCAATCTGCAAAGGATTTGGGCTTCAGTAAATCATGTTTCTCAATAACTACTCTATCAGATAAATTCAGCAGTAGTTTGATGCCTCTCAATAACTACTCTATCAGATAAATTCACCAAGAAATCCATCTCTAAGATTTTCCATTAGATATGAATCCCCATTTTATTTTACTGTTTGGCACTGCCTATCATAAGCCTAACTATTTTATTGATTTAAAATATAATTGTTTTTAATTGTTATTTAAAACTATAATAGTTTTTGTTTGTTATTTTTATTTTTTATAAAAGTGACAGTTACCATAATTTCAATGTGAAGCATAACAAGATACATAATTCATAAAAAGAGAGAGAGCTGTAATAGTAAAAGATACAGTTCAAAGAAACCCAAATACATACAACCAAAAATCAAACCCCTATTGCCCGTGAGTGGGCTTGGTTGGGTTAAGCAATGACTATGGCATCAGACGCAATTGTATGGACTAAGCCAAGAGGTTGGATGGTGGAAAGTAAACTTTGATGGGTCTCAAAGGGTAACTCAGGCCCATCAGAAGCAGGTTTCATTATATGAAATTAGAATGGCAACACCATAGCTTTTAGTAGTAAGAGACTTGAAGATAGAACCAACAATGTAGCAGAAGCGGAAGCAGTCTTAGTGGCAGTCAAGTCTAAGGGCTTCAAAATAGCATCTCTAAAGCGACTCACAAATCATAATCAATGCAATTATCAAAGACTCACTACAACCATGGTATTTGCAGAATTATGTGGAACTTATTGGTAGGGAATTAGCCCTCATGAAGGATTCTAAAATCTCACACGTGAGAAGAGATGGTAATAAGAAAGGAAACTAAAAAGTTGGCAGGCAGATTTGCGGCACTGTACGGGTGCAAGAATTAATTGAAGGTGTGAAAGCCGAAATGACAATGGGAGTAACTAGATGACAAGGCATTAATTGTGGGGGATGACCCAAAAATCTCATAAATCTCCATTTAGTTCCCTTTTATTCTCATTGCAGATTTAGTGTGATCCAGCAGTTTGATAATGGAGACCTCATCTTCATTTCAGGCAGCAAAACAACAGAACCCATTCTTCAGGCCGATAACAAAGAGAAGGTTTGATGAGATGATTTTTGTCCATGATAGCAGGTTGGCAGACAGTGTTTTCTTTCTTCACGGACAGTGTTTTCCTTCTTCTAGGTGACATGTTCAATCAAATCACTGGATGAATACCGATCTCTATTCCATGATAGCTGCTTGGGATTTGCAGCTAGGTGAGCCTGTAGATAATGTTCAAATGATTATGCGAACAATTGTGCCCACAGATTTCCTGGGTGACATGGATGCTATCCTGGCCTGAGCGGTTCCAGGGTTAGGAATGAATTTTATGGATGACCCAGTGCATGTAGAAATGATTGAGGACACAAAATTCAATCGATTTGTGTGGAGGTTTGAGGAAAAGAAGCGGAAACAAATATTTAAGGAAGCCAGGGCAGGATGGATGTGTGTAAAGCTGGTACTAATGATTCAGCAACTAGACGAAGAAATTGAAGACATGAAAAGAAATGCAGGTTAAGCAGAAGTGGAGGTTCCCAGAAAGTGACGGTCGCCAAGGCATGGGAGGAGGGTAGGTGGTGCTGGAGGTCAGGCTAGTGATGAAGCAGAGAGTGGTGACATTGGTGGTGAGGTTGGTGGAGAAGCAGAACCAAGTGACGTTGGAGGTGAGGCTGAGGCTGAGGCAGAGCAAGGCAGCTGAAGGAACAAAGTACACTAAACAGATTGGAGATTGCATGCCAGTAATTGGGTGCATTTAAAGCCCTTTTTTAATATTGTTTTTTGTTGAAAATCTTGAAGGAATTACGCCATTATCTGTAATGGGGGAGGTTGGTTGTGAAATGAAATGTTTTTAATGACGTTTACGAGAGCACCGGTCTAAGGGATCAAAGAGCAAGTTAGGCATCTTGCTAAGATTTCTCCAAGTTGTTTCTTTTGTTGTGGATCTCAATTAGGAAACTTACTGTCTTATGTAATCTTGTCTCTTCAAAAAGTTCCTTCATGCTGCTCACCTGTACGCAATCCCTGTACTCACTGCGAATATCCTCATAAGCCCCACATTCCTTAATAAAATGTCATTCTGTTTCCAACACCCCCTTGCTGCAGAAAGCACAAATTCTCTCTTCCCACCTCTCTTTAGAGACCATCCATCTACCAGTTTCACATCGTAAATGGTGGGAGCTGGTCCTTAATTGTGTTTTTGTATGTACCCTGCAATTTTGATGTGAAAAATGAATTGCAAACTGGTTTCTCTGTTTCATTTTGGGTGCAAGGTTAGGGTTACAAGAAATTTATGTCTATAATTACTCGTAGCAGGTTTGGGAAGTTTGGTGGATGTTATGGATGGGGTGATGTCACATCTTAAACTTGTTTTGTAAACTTATTTTAATTATCAATAAAATTACAATATATTACCGAAAAAAAAATCAAACCCCTATTAATGTTAGAAAACCAAAACACTGATTCCAATTATCAAAATAGAGCTCAAGACTGATCAAAATTTTTGTTGAGAATTAAAAAAGAGCCCATTGCATATACAAAAGTGGGCTTTGCATACATGACAGCCCAAAGCAACTGACCAAGAAACAAAACTGCGAAGCCTATTAACAAACTGATACAAAACTTTCCATAACACAGAGGTGAGGCTGATAAGAAATATTAAAATTTCTTTTTAAAGCAGCATTAGAAATATGTTTTCTATTAAATTCAAAGATGCAAAACATACATAAATAAAAAAATGTTGAAAATTTTCAAAAACTCTAGAGAAGGCATTTGGTAGTTGTGAAAACAAATTCCATAACCATTACCAACAACCTCTAGATAAACTGTCACAGGCACCTTCTAAAGTAGCATTTTTAATATAGCTGCATCCTATTTAGTCAATGTGCTCTGGTGGATTTCTCGTCTGATCTAAAGAGGAGTAAAACTAATGGGTACACAGAACGCCCTCCTTGCCCACCTTCGATAGGGATCAACAATATCTTCAGCAGCATATCCTGGCAATATGCTCCATTCCATAGACATCAAACAAAGTGTCAAGACATCCATGCTTCCTTTAATGGTAAGCCAAACTTTATCCAATGAAGCAGCAACCAAAAAATCTGTTCCATGAGATGACTTGACTGTATTTTCCAACAAACCTTGAGGAGTAACAGAAAGGAGAGACCATCTGTCTTATTCTCCAACTTCTATTATTTTCCAACAAACCTTGAGGAGTAACAGAAATGAGAGACTATCTGTTGATTTAGCATCACAATAGCTGGAAGAAAACAAACAAAGAAAAAGGTATTTAAAAATCTGCTTGGCCATTGTTCCATTAACGAGCTTGGACTTAAAGAATAATGCACAAATCTCCCTAGGCCAGCGAGAATTTGGTGTAGGAAACTTGAATGTGCAGAGTGACCAGCCAGGCTAGTGAAGTCTAAAATCTCTACAACTTGCCCAAAAGATCAGGATTTGGACACAGAAGTAGCCTTAAGCCAGAAAAAACCAAGATCTCAGAGTTGACAGCAACCAGACTTCTTAGTTGCAGTAACTTCATCCTTGCTATTAATATGGATTGTTTGACCCTTTCCAGGAATATTTGTTAGCTCCTCACTAATTTACAGTGACTTCTTGCTTGTAAGCTTGTAAATCTGATTCAAATTTCGTGTGAAAGCTTCCTCAACATTTGTTGAATCCAGTGCTGATGTTTCCATGATGAATAAACCTTCCTTTTCTGCAAATGTTTCAGCATCTTCTGAGGCTACAGCTCTCAAGTGCCCTATATCAAACTTATTCCCAACAACCATCACCACAATATAAGGCTCGGAATGATCTCTCAGATCCTTGAGGCATCTCTAAACATTTTGAAAGGTCATATCTCGAATGATGTCATACACAATAAGAGCCCCTTCCAAATCTGCATTAGACTAACATTTTTATGTGTACAGTACTAGTATCAGTACTTGGAAGATTTGGTTCTAAAATAATAAGATTTCTTAATAACGATTTCTACAAAGAAGCGTTGTCATTTATTTTAAATATATTACTATTCTTATACTTTACCAGTACAAGAGTTTGCATGTGGTTTGACTTATTTTTCTCAAAGTCACAATTTTGACAATGATCTAAGAAAAGGTAGGAAGATTTTAAGGTTAGAGTATTTGTCAAAATTGAAGCTGTGAGCTAATTTTTTTTGGATCAGTTGTCATCATTTTACATCATAGTTTAAGCCTAAGAATGGAAGTTATGTAGCTCATACCCACATCACAACACCATGCAACAACTGAACACCTATTTTATAGATATTTTACAGCTTGCCCCTACAGTCAAGCTCATTTTAATAAAACAGACTCAATACAGTGTGTAGCAGGGATATTTTATAGCTTGCCACGACACAGTTTGAAGCTATATCAGGATATTTCAGCCCAACGACCAAGCCTAAATGCTGTTGTTTGGGATCTGCAAAGGGTTTGGGCTTCAATTTGATTTGTTGAGATTGTTGACTTGGTGGTCAGCACCTCCTTGGAGATTCGTGACATGGCTTAACCGCCTCCCGTGGATCGGGTTAAATCTGGCATTTGTATCGGGCATTGTTAGTTCGAGCTTTTGGTGCAAAGGCAAATGATTCCAACATGATGTCTCTCAATAACTACTCTATCAGATAAATTCAGCAGTAGTTGCCAGTTTAATGTTTCTCAATAACTACTCTATCAAATAAATTCACCAAGAAATTCATCTCTAAGATTTTCCATTAGATATGAATCCCCATTTTATTTTACTGTTTGGCACTGCCTATCATAACCCTAACCATATTATTGATTTAAAATATAACTGTTTTTAATTGTTATTTAAAACTATAATAGTTTTTATTTGTTATTTGTTATTTGTTATTTGTTATTTTTATTTTTTATAAAAGTGACAATTACTATAATTTTATTGTGAAACATAACAAGATACATAATTCATAAAAGGAGAGAGAGAGCACGCCGTAATAGTAAAAGATACAATTTAAAGAGATCCAAATACATACAACCAAAAATCAAACCCCTATTGTCCGTGAATGGGTTTGGTTGGGTTAAGCCAATGACTAGAGTGTCAAAGGCAATTGTATGGACTAAGTCAGAGATTGGATGGTGGAAAGTAAACTTTGATGGGCTTCGAAGGGTAACTCAGGCCCATCAGAAGCAGATTTCATTATACGAGATTGGAATGACAACACTATAGTTTTTGGTGGTAAGAGACTTGAAAATAGAACCAACAATATGGCTGAAAAAGCAGCCTTAGTGGCAGTCAAAGTGGCTCACTACAAGCATGGTATTTGCAGAATTATGTGGAGCTTATTGGTGGGGAATTAGCCCTCATGAACGATTTCAGAATCTCACATGTGAGAAGAGATGGTAATAAGGAAGCTGACACTCTATCGAACTGGGCCCTATCTTTTGCAAAGAAAGGCATAGTGCAAATTGAAGACTTTAGAATATAGAATTTATGAAGTTACCGTTAAAAATTAACAAATGAAAAATGAAAGGAAACTAAAAAGGTGGCAGGCAGGTTGGCGGCACTGGAGGACAAGGCATTAATTGTGGGGATGTCCCAAAAATCTCATACATCTCCATTTTTTTCCTTTTTATTCTCATTGCAGGTTTCACAGTGTGATCCAGCAGTTTGATAATGGAGACCTCATTTACATCTCAGGCAGCAAAACAACAGAACCCATTCTACGAGCCGATAACAAAGAGAAGGCTTGATGGGATGTTTTTGGTGACATGTTAGCGAACAGTGTTTTCCTTCTTCTAGGTGACATGTTCAATCAAATCAAGATCAGGCACCGGACGAATACCGATCTCTATTCCATGATAGCTGCTTGGGGTTTGCAGCTAGGCGAGCCTGTAGATAATGTTCAAATGATTATGCGAACAATTGTGCCCACAGATTTCCTGTGTGACATGGATGCTATCCTGGCCTGAGCGGTTCCAGGGTTACGAATGAATTTTATGGATGACCCAGTGCATGTAGAAATGATTGAGGACACAAAATTCAATCGATTTGTGTGGAGGTTTGAGGAAAAGAAGCAGAAACAAAGATTTAAGGAAGTCAGAGCAGGATGGATGTGTTTAAAGCTGGTACTAATGATTCGACGAAGAAATTGAAGAGATGAAAAGAAATGCAGGTTTAGCTGAAGTGGAGGTTCCCAGAAAGTGATGGTCGCCAAGACATGGGAGGAGGGTAGGTGGCGCTGGAGGTCAGGCTAGCGATGAAGCAGACCGTGGTGACACTAGTGGTGAGGTTGGTGGAGAAGCAGAACCAAGTGACAATGGAGGTGAGGCTGAGGGTGAGGCAGAGCAAGGCAGCTGAAGGAACAAAGTACACTAAGCAGAATGGAGATTGCATGTCAGTAATCAGGTGCATTGAAAGCCCTTTTTTGATTTTGTATTTTTGTTGAAAATCATGAAGGAATTACGTCATTATCTGTAATGGGGGCAGTTGGTTGTGTTTTTGGATGTACCCTGCAATTTTGTTGTGAAAAATGAATTGCAAATTGGTTTCTCTGTTTCATTTGGGGTGCAGGGTTAGGGTTTCAAGAAATTTATGTATGTAATTACTCGTAGCAGGTTTGGGAAGTTTGGTGGATGTTATGGATGGGGTGATGTCAGATCTTAAACTTGTTTTGTAAACTTATTTTAATTATCAATAAAACTACAATATTATTACCGAGAAAAAAGGAATCAAACCCCTATTAATGTTAGAAAACCAAAACACTGATTCCAATTATCAAAACAGAGCTCAAGCGTGATCAAATTTTTTGTTCAGAATTAAAAAAGAGCCCATTGCATATACAAAATTGGGCTTTGCATAAATGACAGACCAAAGCAACTGAGCAAGAAACAAAACTGCAAAGCCTATTAACAAACCGATACAAAACTTTCCATAACACAGAGGTGAGGCTGATAAGAAAAATTAAAATTTCTTTTTAAAGCAGCACTAGCAATATGTTTTCTATAAAATTCAAAGATGCAAAACATACATAAATTTAAAAATGTTGAAAATTTTCAAAAACTCTAGAGAAAAGGCATTTGGTAGTTGTGAAAACAAATTCCATAACCATTAAGAAGAACCTCTAGATAAACTGTCACAGGCACCTTCTAAAGTAGCATTTTTAATATAGCTGTATCCTATTTAGTCAATGTGCTCTGGTGGATTTCTCGTCTGATCTAAAGAGGAGTAAAACTAAAGGGTACACATACGCCCTCCTTGCCCACCTCCAATAGGGATCTACAATATCTTCAGCAGCGTATCCTGGCAATATGCTCCATTCCATAGACATCAAACAAAGTGTCAAGACATTCATGCTTCCTTTAATGGTAAGCCAAATTTTATCCAATGAAGTAGCAACCAAAAAATCTGTTCCATGAGATGACTTGACTGTATTTTCCAACAAATCTTGAGTAACAGAAATGAGAGACCATCTGTCATTATTCTCCAACTCCCATATCCCGACCAAAGAGTGCTCGATGAAAGGGAAACCACCCCATATGAACCCTCCTCCTCCTCTAGCCTCCTTCTCTAACCTCCCCACTAAAAGCAGCTTCCCATTACACGCCACCAAAGAGGGCAGCGAGGTTATAACATAGTTGCAGTGATCAAAATCATCCATCAGTTCCACAGGCGTTGCAAGCGAATTTAAGCCGTTAAGGCAAGGCAAGTATCTGTGCTGGTTGGTCAAGCGAATTTAAGCCATTAAGGCGAGGCAAGTATGACAGGCTTATCAGAATCATGAACAAAGAGAGAGAGTAAATGGCACCTCTTCTGGTCCCACAGTGTAGGGATTGGAAACCACTGGTTAAGAGTGGGAGAGAGGAAGGCGATAGTGCGATGGCTTACTTGTTGTGTCATAAAATGATGAGTCCCCTCAATAATCCATATAGAAATTCAAAAAACCAATCCCAGTGTCATTTAACGTTCACTTAGAAGTATTATTGAAGAAGGAGTTGATAGCAGGCATTAAAAAAAAATAAACCATCATAAGGCCAAGGTAGGATTTCAGAATTTTCCTTCCGTGGCTACTAAGTCCGTCAGTTGGAAATAGGCAATAGGCTTTAAAAGGTTTAGCTATCAGGTTTAGCAGTGAGACAGTGCAAATTCCAATGCTGCCAACCCTAGTCACCACGATAAATGAATGGCTCGCTTCACTTGCTTCCCATGCAGACAATATGCAAGCTGGCGGCTCCTCTAGCAACGTGACAAATGCATGCCTTCCGTAACTATCACAACATGTTGCTTGGCGCACTTACCTAGGTCAGGAATCTCCATCATAGTTAATGTGAATGTGTATGTCCCATTTTCGCTTCTGCTTCTGATCTTCTTGGTTGCAGGTTTAGTTTATTTTGATTTTGTTATGCGATTTTTAGGTTTTGTAAAATTTAGCATCAATTTTGGGGGCTTTCGAGTAAAACCAATTCTTCTGGTTTTTGCTATATTTGCCATCTTTGTAAAACCTTTCTTTTTTAGCTGACGGGCTTCACAGAAAGTTTAGTCTGTAGAGTTTGAGGCAAATTTCATAGTTTTGAAAATTATTGCTTTCAATCTTTCCAGATCCACTTGCCATTTGAATTGTGTTAGATCTTGTTAGTATATAATCAGATTCCCTGCACCCGTAAAACATAGATAGGCTCAAGCTTTTAATTTTTTTCTCCTGTCTATTTTTAGATTGTATTATGAAGATTTCAGTTGTAGGTTCTGTTTACTGGAAATATTATTGTGCTTCTGTTCGTTTACCTTTTTTGTTGCAGGGCTTGCCTGTCTCTTCAGGTATTCTATTTTGCTCGTTTACAAAGAATTATTGGAGGCGTCACATAATTTAACGATTGATATTAGTATGGATTTGAATTTTGTTGGAGATATCCACATCGCGTCAAACCCCAGCAAGATTTGGTAGATTTACAGTCATTTTGCGTATAAAAAATTTGAGTATTGCATTGCCACTACAAGTCATATATTTTTTAAGCGTATGGTGAGACTGGGACTATGCAGCTTAATTCTTTAAAATACGTGGCTATTGATGTTTTACTTGTGTCTCTCATTCTTCACTGTTTCCTTCCATGGTTGCTGATGATTTTTCTTAAACAAATGATTCTCCTCTGAAGGGTCAATTTTTTAACTTTCTTAGTAAACACCACACAGTTCGGTCTGTTAAAATTTCAATTTTTTTTAATTCAAATAGACAAATTTTGAGCACCTAATACATAGATACTACTGTTGCACAGTTTCTATATACATTTCAGGATAAGATCGCAAACATAATTTTTTTTGGCAAATGGCAGGGACTCCAGCTGCGTGCAGCTCTTGTTTATGAGCTGGTGTGATCCATACGCGGTATTATGTGCAGTCCTGCATTGGTGTAATCCGTTCCGGGCAGTGTGCAGTCCTGCGTTGGTGTGATCTGTTCCATGCCAGTGATGTTAGTTTCTGTTTGAATTGCTGATCGTGTATGATTTGAAAAAAATGTCCCCATTCACACTGCGTGCCAGCGGTTACCTTCACCAGGGTTAACTTCACCAATGTTAACTTCAGCGGTTCCAGGATTAGCCATGAATTTTATGCATGACCCAGTGCATGTAGACCTGAGAGAGGAGACAAAGTTCACTCGATTTGTGTGGAGGTTTGAGGGAAAGAAGCGGAAACAAAGATTTAAGGAAGCCAGGACAGGATGGATGTGTTTAAAGCTGGTACTAATGATTTGGCAACTAGACGAAGAAATTGAAGAGATGAAAAGAAATACACATTTAGCTGAAGTGGAGGTTCCCAGAAAGTGACGGTCGCGAAGGCATGGGAGGAGGGTAGGTGGCGCTCGAGGTCAAGCTAGTGATGAGGCAGAGCGTGGTGACACTGGTGGTTCGGTTGGTGGAGAAGCAGAAGGAGTAAAGTACACTAACCAGAATTATGTCAGTAATTACTCGTAGCAGGTTTGGGAAGTTTGGTGGATGTTATGGATGGGGTGATGCATCAGATCTTAAACTTGTTTTGTAAACTTATTTTTATTATCAATAAAACTACAATACAATTATTGATAAAAAAAAATCGAACCCCCGTTTATGTTAGAAAACCAAAACACTGATTCCAATTATCAAAACAGAGCTCAAGACAGATCAAATTTTTTGTTCAGAATTGAAAAAGAGCCCATTGCATATACAAAATTGGGCTTTGCATACACGACAGACCAAAGCAACTGATCAAGAAACAAAACTGCGAAGCCTATTAACAAACCGATACAAAACTTTCCATAACACAGAGGTGAGTCTGATAACAAATATTAAAATTTCTTTTAAAAGCAGCACTAGAAATATGTTTTCTATCAAATTCAAAGATGCAAAACATACATAATTAAAAAAAATGTTGAAGATTTTCAAAAATCTCTAGAGAAAAGACATTTGGTAGTTGTGAAAACAAATTCCATAACCATTACCAACAACCTCTAGATAAACTGTCACAGGCACCTTCTAAAGTAGCATTTTTAATATAGCTGCATCCTATTTAGTCAATGTGCTCTGGTGGATTTCTCGTCTGATTTAAAGAGGAGTAAAACTAAAGGGTACACAGAACGCCCTCCTTGCCCACCTTCGACAGGGATCGACAATATCTTCAGCAGCATATCCTGGCAATATGCTCCATTCCATAGACATCAAGCAAAGTGTCAAGACATTCATGCTTCCTTTAATGGTAAGCCAGATTTTATCCAATGAAGCAGCAACCAAAAAATCTGTTCCATGAGATGACTTCACTGTATTTTCCAACAAATCTTGAGGAGTAACAGAAATGAGAGACCATCTGTCATTATTCTCCAACTCCCATATCCCGACCAAAGAGTGCTCGATGAAAGGGAAACCACCCCATATGAACCCTCCTCCTCCTCTAGCCTCCTTCACTAACCTCCCCACTAAAAGCAGCTTCCCATTACACGCCACCAAAGAGGGCAGCGAGGTTATAACATTGTTGCAGTGATCAAAATCATCCATTTGTGGAGGCAGCCCTCCCTCAATCTTCCTATACTGGAACTCTCGGCGTGCAAAGTCGTAACAACCCAAATAACGACCAAAGTTATTAGTAAAGTAAGCCATGCCATTGTACACTGCTCGTCCAATCATGTAATGGAACGCCATTGTCCCAAAATTCGGCCCTATTAGGGATATTCTTCCACTTACCTGTACTGGAATCATATAGCTGAACTGTAGTGTGGGGCTGAACTTTACTGTAGGTGCTTATTGTAATGATTTCAAAGTGACTGCCCTCGACCATCATTTCCACAGGCGTTTCAAGGGAATTTAAACCGTTAAGGCGAGGCAAGTATCTGTGCTGGTTGGTCGAGTGATTAGAGATCACGAGCTTATCAGAATCATGAACAAAGAGAAAATATCACATGAGCTTATCCTGGTCCCACAGTGTAGGGATTGGAAACCACTGGTTAAGAGTGGGAGAGAGGAAGGCGATAGTGCCATGGCTTACTTGTTGTGTCCTAAAATGATGAGTCCCCTCAATACTCGAGAAAGTGGTGCCCGATATTGCTGTATTCAAGGTTTTACAAATACTCTTGCCCCTAATCAATGAGGGCATAGGAAGTCTTTTCAAAATCTCTTCCATTGCATCCAAATTCAGATCTGGATTATTGTTATTATCATCTTCCAGATGATGATTATTCTCATGGTGCGTTGAGCTATTTTGTGGGAGCAGTGGCTCACCTCCTTGAATGATTGAACCATATCTCTCTAGAAAAACCCTTTGTAATATTGAAAATGGAACCTTTCCAAATTCAAAGTCGTTCAATGAAGAAATGGGTACCTGCATTGAGCTATTTAGTAGGACCAGTGGCTTACCTCGAAGAAATATTGGACCGTATCTATCTAGAAAAGTCCTTTGTAATATTGAAAATGGAACATTTTCTAAGCCGTGCAGTGAAGAAATCGGTACCCGCCACCATTTGCTGAATATTTGGTGGCATCTGTCCCCACATCTGAAATTATCAATGAGCTTTTCCATGACTGCACTGTCAACTTCTATGTTTTCACTTGTACTTTGAGTTCTTCTCATCTTGATGGATTACTGAGTGTGATTCTAGAAGTTATGTAAAAATCTTGTAGACAATCAAATCTAAAAACAGGATTATCTGTATTTGATAGATTGTGGAAATCTCCTAGCATCTCAAGATTATAGCTATTTGTTTTGGAAGCTGTCATAATATTTTATGTACATTTATATGACAATCCAAAAAATAATACTACTCAAAAAGTAAAAGATTGCCGACATCTACTCTCACTTATTTGCCTTTAAAAAAATCACTCAATTTACTTAAATAATTATTTTTATTTTTATTTTTTGATGGATAATAGGTTTTAGCCAAAAATTTATTAATATTGTAAGTTTTTAAGAATAATTATTTGTTTTTAAATATATATTTATTTTATAATTTTATTAATATATATAATTATTTTTATTTTTTACTTTTATTAAAATTTAATAAGAATATAAATAATCGTTAATTATTATTTTTTATTTTTTATTTTTACTAAAACTTTAAAAGGATATAAATAATCGTTAATTATAATTTAAATGGTTAAATACAATTGATGAAGGTGAAGATAAGTTTCTTAATTTTATCATCCATCAAAACATTTTATTTATAGATCATTATTTTATTAAAAAAATTGATATATTTTCTCATCTCTCATGAGAATGAATGATGCGATTAGGACTCGTTGTATTAAGGTGGTACTCAAAGTGATAAAGCAATGGGCTTTCTGGGAGGTCACTCGTCCTAGTATTGTTCCAACTCAAGTGTGCTTAACCTTGGAGTTTCTTCCAAGATTAAGCCCAACTAACTTGTTGCCCCATTTAGAAAACCTTCAACAAGTATACCTTATGAACCATCACCTATATTATAGTCAATCAAAATTATAAAAATAAATTAGATTACCAACATCAAATCAAATTATATTTATAATTAAATTAGATAGCAATTTTATCAATTTGAATCTATTAACTCACACTTACAAAAAAAAAAGCAATCTAATGATGTATCAAATTGTTGATATAGTAAAATGGTGTCTTCCACCCAAAGGAAAATTAAAATTGAATTTTGATGGGGCTTCCTGAGGGAACCCAGGTTTATCGGGGGTAGAGTTTATCATTAGGAATGATCAAAGAGATATGATATGGGCTAGATCCATCAAATTATCTTCAAGAACTAATCATGATGTTAAATTTGCAGCATTAAGAGTAGGATTGTTGTTGGGCAGAGAAAAAGGTGTGAGGAAATTGGAAATAGAAGTTGATTCTCTAAATCTGGTACGAGTTGTTTCAACGAGACAGGCCCAAAGTTGGAAGACTAGTATGTGGTAGATATTATTCAAATATTTTTGTAGGATTTGAGCAATACAAATCCACAAAACCCGAAGATCACCTGCATACAAAAACCTGTTACAAGGAAGTAGAGACAAGAAGAGGGCAAGGGTTTGACTCAAAAATATGAAGAAAAAAATATCTTCGAATAATGAATAAACTAAATGTACAATGGATCATCCTCATAAAGGAGATCAAAAGCCTTGAAAGGAAAACCCTAGTGCATGTAATAATTAGTTAAATTATTACAAGACTAATGCATGCAAGTTTATATTTGAAATAACTAGTGCATAAGTTTAAATCAACTAGTGCATGTGTGTTTAAATATAAACAACTAAAAATAAAAGTGTTGACATCTTAAAAAGGGAGTAAAGTTAATTAATATAATTAATATTTTACTCTAACACCCCCCCTTAAGATGAGCAACAATGCAGCTACAAACAATGCAAGAAGAAAGCAAAGGAAACTACAGTGCTGAAAGAAAATGGGTCCTGGCAACAAAAGGCCTGATTAGGTACCCAAGTACAAAAGAGAGTCTCTATAAAGTGGAGAAATAGAGAAAACCACATGGAAAAAAATCTACTCCAAAAAGAGACAAAGACTAGTCTAAAGGACTGAAGAAACCTCCAAAACTAGGAATGTTCCAAAAAATAGGAACAAAGATGAACATGTACAACATCACTAAATCATGAAACTGCAAACTCTGTCAAGAAAAAACTAATGATCTGAAGATCCTCCACAAAAATATCACCAGGTAGAGAAGACTGTAATCTGCATGAGTGCCCTCAAATGACACTACTCGAATCAGGAGGCAAACACCTGAACTCGATGATACAGATGGCATAAACATCAAAAGCCTCAAGAGCTGGTCAATCAAAGCTGGAATAGTGCATCCAAAAATAGGAAAGAAAGAGTGTCTATATGGTAAATGATCCATCTCACTAAAATGCATAGGTACCCAGCCACTGCATCTACCTATTACATAGGAACAAATATTGAATACATAGCTCACACTATCAAACCAAAGAAGCAGAAGAACGATCAGTAGAAACCCTCCCATACTATTGACAAGGGATTAATGATAGGTACACTGAAAAGATCATCCAATATGAACTGCATGATGAAGATGAATATGAAACATCGAATGTGCAGAGAGAGTACAAACACAAATAAAGATACATGAGGCTAATGTCATTGGAGGAATGCTCACATGACAAAAGAAGATGGCAAACAAAGGCAAACATCAAAACCCCCCGGCACTTTATAATGGAGTGTGAGTAAATAAAGCATGAACATGTGCAAGATCCCATGCATGCAATAGAATGACACTTTATCTCAGTGCATGTGCATAAAAGAATGCTACAAAAGTGAAGTATACACTGCTCAAAGAAGAGTGAAGGCTGCTGAAACAAAAGAACAACCTAAGAAGAGCCATCCCTTAAAGAGAAGAGATCTCATGACCTGTAACATCCAAGATATCCACTAGAGTGCAGAAATGCAAAAAATTGAATAAAATATACCTAGAGTAAAATCTGGAAAAATGACTCATAGAACTAGAAATCTCTCAGAACAAGCTTTCCAATGATATATCATTTGCCCAAAACAGAGTCCAAATGCGCAAAATAGAGCTCCCGGAGTGCAAAACTGAATATCTAGCTTTGACAGTAAAAAAACACCATCAAAAAATCTAAATCAGAAATTCAAACCTCCAGATCTGGATAGAGCTTGAAACTAACTTTCCGACGATATCTCGTTTGCCCGATTTCGACACAGTATGCTCAAGTTATGAGTAAAACACCATTGAGTGCTCCGGAAGGCCCAAAATGGTATCAAAATCTTGTTGATGCATGCTGACGTCAATGACCGATGGGCTTAAAATTGACGGCCAAATGGCCGTCGCAGCATATAAGGCCCCTAGGGCTAAAATTCTGAGCCCCTGGTCACCATATGACCAGGGGCTAAAACTGCATTCGCTTGGCTTAAATTTGACGGCCAAATGGTCATTACCGGCCAAAAAGAATAAAATATATTTTATTTTTTCAAAATTGCACGCGCTACCTTGGGAAGCGTGCCAGGCCGTTTAGTACAAAAATGCCCCAAAATACAAAGTTGTCCAAATTGGACATGCCTTATATGGAAATATGGGTTTTTGGGCGCTGTGGACACAACCGTGAGGTTTGTTTGGTCCAAAAATGCTCTAAAAAATAGTGACCGTCTCAAGATCTGTGTCGGGGACAGTTATAAAAAAATTTGCTACAGATTCCAACTTTATCCAAATGGGACAAATTTTATATGGTTCTTGGGGTTCTTGGGCTCTCTGAACACAATGGTGAGGTCTGTTTGAGCCCAAGGTGACCAAAAAAAGAGGTCCCCCTAGATCTGACAAAAAATAATTGAAAAAGTCGTAGTCTTAACCAAATGATTTTCTTGGCTCTGATTCCTTCAAACACAAACAAATTGTAGCAGATTAGGCTCTGATACAATATAGGATTTGAGCAATACAAATCTACAAAACTCGAAGATCACCTGCATACAAAAACTTGTTACAAGGAAGTAGAGACAAGAAAAGGGCAAGAAGTTGACTCAAAAATATGAAGAAAAAAATATCCTCAAATAATGAATAAATTAAATGTACAATGGATCATTCTTATAAAGGAGATTAAAAGCCGTGAAAGGCAAACCCTAGTGCATGTAATAATTAGTTAAATTATTACAAGACTAATGCATGCAAGTTTATATTTAAAACAACTAGTGCATAAGTTTAAATCAACTAGTGCATGTATGTTTAAATATAAACAACAAAGAATAAAAGTGTTGACATCTTAAGAAGGGAGTAAAGTTAATTAATATAATTAATACTTTACTCTAACAATTTTTAATAAAATTGGAGGACTATTTAATCAAGCATGTGTACAGAGAGGTGAATTTGGCAACAGAGTTCTTGTCTAAGCATGTCATAGATCGTGAAGAAATGAAGACAATAGACAATTATAGTCGTTGATGGAAGGGTCTTTAGCAACATATTGATAGGGTAGGATAAGAAAGTGGTGCAAATGCAAGGAGATAAACTATTTTGTTAAATTTTCTTTATGAAAACATGGAATTCTTTCAATGAAATGGAAGCTACTCCTAGGTAGCAATTTGCGGGAAAAATAAAAATAAAAATTGCCCTCATATTTTAGAGCTACTTTACTTTTCCCCTAATACTCTATATATTTCGTGTGAGAACATTTCAAAATCTTTGATATTCAATTTTTATAGTGTTTATTCGACATTTGATTTAATTTTAGTAGCTACATACTTCATGTTTTAATGTAATATTTTGACTCTTGAAGGCCCCAAATTCAAATATATGTGTGTGTGTGTGTGTGTGTACATATACATATACACATATGTATATATATATATATATATATATATATATATATATATATATATATATATATATATATATATATATATATATATATATATATATATATGTATATGTACACACACACACACACATATGTGTGTGTGTGTGTATGTGTGTGTGTGTGTGTGAGTGTATCATTCTTATTTGCCAAGATAAATAAAGGCATCATCTCTCATAGATAAATTCATTCTAAGGGTAAAAGCACAGAACTGTGTCACCCTTTTATAAAGGAAAAGGATATCAGAACTTAAACTGTTCAACTTTAATGACATAAAAGTGACATTTATGTTTAGAATTTGAAGATGATGTAAATTAATGAAATGTGTAAAATTGGATGAATTTTATGCTAGTAATTTTTATTTTTTAAAAAAAGTGAAAATTTTAGCATTTTTTAAATTTTTAAAGGCAATTTTTTAACTTTTTAAAAATGCAGAAAATATAGAGTTTCGTTCCCACCAAAAAAATATGTGCAAATGATCATATTTTGGCCTAATTTTGTAATATGTTATAGTTGATATGTATACCTACAGGACAAAAAAAAATAAAAATGATTTAGGAGTTATATTTTGCAATTTATAAGCGATCAAAGTCAAACTTATAAAAAATCGACAGTTTTTTTTTCCCGTCAAGCTTTTTCTATCAAATCTACATTTTTTTGAAAAAAAATTACATAAACTTGAAGAAGACTCTCTCCTTTATAGGCACATACAAAAAAAATAAAAATTGAACATTATTCACTATTTTTTTTCTCTGTTTGAAGTGACATCGTCTTGAATCTTAAAATACCTACTTGTAATATTTTGAAATTATAATATATTATAACTAGTCAAAATACTATAAAATTTATATGACCATAATCACAACTCCGAGATCTACAAAATGGTATTTTGTTTTTTTGAAGAAACTTCATTTTGATGGGAGAAATAAGCCTTCAAAGTGAGAAGTTTCCATAAATTGCATTTTTTGCTTGTGTGGCTACCACATGGGATGCCACATAGACAGTTACGGCCGTAACTGTTACAACTGAAACCGTTTCGGCCGGAATGGTTACGGTCGTAACCCCAGTTCGCTTACCCAACCCGCGAGCAGTGAATGTTGGTATTGCATATAAATGAGTGGTTTTTTCTTCATATAGATGAGAATGGTTATGGTCGTAACCCTTACGGCCGAAACTATTACAGTCGTAACCCAGCCTGCCACCTCGACAAAGAAACGTGCCACGCAGTTTCGACCATATCCATTATGGTCAAAACTATTACGACCATAACTATTCTGGCCATAACCCTCGAAGATATCCTCAAGGGCGACACAGTTCTGTGCTTTTACCCCTAAATTTTATCTTTGTGATCGTAATCAATTTGACATAGTAACTAATCTGCACATCCATTTTAGACATCAATTTTTTAGGGATTTGGATCTTCCTCAAATTGTCTTAATGAGTTGCATTGAATCTTGTTATCATCTTTATCCAGCATTGAATTGATTTAAGCTTGGCTAGAATTAGTGGAATAATCTTACTATGTTCGAACACTTTCAAATTTTTTTTACTAATTATCAAGGAGAAGTATTTACAAGAGTCTTTGCAAGTTTACAGTTGTAGCATCAACACAAGGAAAACCAAAAATATAGTGTTTACAATTCCTTGTTGTCATCTCAATAGCCTAATGTATCAGGAGCATTCAAAAAAAAAAAATTATAGATATAAGAGCTATATACAAAATATCATACAAAGGTTCTGCTTATATAAAGAAGAGTATCTTGTTAGGACCTAGTCCTCTCTATCCAAGCCTATCATCCCATGGGACCATTTACTCAAACCAAAAACCTATTTTGTGCAATAAATTCCCTATATGGGTGTTTTGTCATCTTGACAACAAGTACATCTATGCTCAAAATCGCTAGGAGAGGAATGGCTACCTCTGATACTCCTTCTCCAGGGAATGTTGTCTTTCATCTTGTCTTTGGCTCTTGATCTCAGCCACAAAATTTCTTGTGCCACCTCAAATGATGTTATTTTGTTAGTTTGTCTACTCCAGATATAGCCATGTGAAACTTCCCATATAAATATCTTGGTGTTTCCATCTTGAAGGAGCCTTTTAAACTTAGTCAAAGTGAAAGCCTTAATGTTGTTGTCACCTACACATTCACACTAGACCAAATGAGTCTCCTTAGAGACTCGATAAGGGACATATTCTTGCCACCAAACAACTTATCATAATAAATTTTTCAAATGTGCCACAGAATTTCAACAAAAAGAGAAGACCAAAAAAATATTAAAATCCTTCCTAATGCTCTAGATATAACTAAAGATCACTTCTAAAATAGAAATATTAATGTTAATTACAATTCCAAATATATTTAATATCTCTTTAGCAAGGAAAAAATTTTAAAAATTATAATTTATAGTCTCAGGAACTCTACAGATGCAACGTAGATTCAAATCCCTTGAAGGCATTTGATATGTAGCCTATGAATAAGAAATTTCCACATGAAACATTTCTTTTTTGGCTCCACATTTTTGGCCCATAGGTTGTCAAATATCTTGGACTAGGAAGTAGGATCAAGTCCTACATTCCACCTGCTATTACTATGTGTATATATATCATCGCAATCGGAAAGGAAGTTATAGATATCTTTTTCTTTTACACCATGTAATACTATTCCATTTGGCCACCTATAAGTGGTGTATCTATCTTGTAAAGTGTAGCACTATTTGGGCAAAGACAAAATAGAGTGTGCCTCTTTAAGGACTGTATATGTCCTCCAATGAACTCTAGGCCAATTATAGGTTTCCTTCAACTTCCTCCATTAAAAAATGTATTTATCAACAATAATATCTTGGAAGGAGTTGATACATTTCCTTGCTCATGCTTTAGTTAAGAAGCCTTTCAGTGAGGCTAACAATTTACCCTTGTAAGGGAGATTCCACCATGAGGACCTTTCTCCACATATCTTATTATCTTCTATAATGATGTTATTGTGGGAGATAAACTTCCTTATTATCTCTAAGCTTTTCCAAATGGACTTAAAGACATTAGACCTAGGAGCTTTGACTAGGAAGGTACTAGCCACCAAATCACAAAAACTAAGATCTTTCCATGAGGAGGCTCTTTTTGGGACAACACTGCTAATGTTATGTCTTGCAAGGATTTTCCAAGGTTCCTCACCAACCATAGCTTTGAAGATCTACTTGGAAGCTAGTGCTATGCCTTGGGTTCTGAGGTCTTTCAAGCCCAACCCCCCTTTGCACTTTCTCATTCTACACCAACTCCATCTAACTCCATGTTTTTTATTGACTCCTTTCCCATCAGACCATTGGTAGTTCCTGATGATTTTTGGAGGTGATTTATATGATAGTGACTAAATAACCATGTCGGGGCATAGTATATATTGTATGCAGATATGATGCAGGAGTGTCTCGGGTCCTTGGCAATCCTGTGTCACCAAAAATATTTTGAAGTTTGTCTATGTTGCTCGGTTCCTTCTTTGATTGAGTTGGCTTGGTAGTTGGTTGGTTTCCTTTGGTTACCGAGTTTGGTTGGTTCTCTCCTGGGCGATCGGTTGTTTCACTAGCGCTCGGCGATGCTTGTCTGTTGCTTGGTCATCCTTGCTTACTGAGTAGTTTATTTTGAGTTTATGTTGAGGCCGACTTGTGCATTGATTATAGGTCACAAATTTAATGCTGGTATCCATCATTGGGAAGCATGTGGTTCCAGATCTGACCGTTCCTTTTGTTGATTATGGATCTAAAGGTCGACTCAGTTCGGTAGCCTCCTGTATAAGTATAGATATTTGGTTAGAATTTAGGGAGTTAGTTTTGGATAGAAGATAAAAGATAGTAGAATCAAGATTATTGACAAATCCTCACATGTTTGAGGACTTTTGTAATTCATTGTAATATCTATCTGTAACCGGTAAGGCCTTACAACCCAACATGTATGAATCAATTTAAG
Source organism: Chamaecyparis obtusa (assembly GCA_027943335.1). Classification (NCBI taxonomy): domain Eukaryota; kingdom Viridiplantae; phylum Streptophyta; class Pinopsida; order Cupressales; family Cupressaceae; genus Chamaecyparis; species Chamaecyparis obtusa. The sequence goes on along the minus strand of BSBK01001410.1, from coordinate 1,231,723 downwards.
TTAATATATGAATGATCCTATTTTCTCTCTCTCATTGTGTTGTTATTTCTTTCACGTGTTGTTGAGCAAGGTTGGGATCAGTAGGGTGTTCCATTCCTTGGCCCCTTCTGCCCCCTCCTTTGCATCAGGTGGTATCAGAGAGAGGTGAGATCTGGATCTAGGTCTGTGAATCTAGGTTTGTAGGTTCCTTCTTACGAAGCCCTAGTTGAATTGTTGTGGGGTGACAGATTACGATTTGACCTACAATTGCAGAGGGTTTTCAAGATGGTTCGTGGGAGGTGAGAAGAAAACCCAGGATTGCTAGGCATGTTGAGACAACTTGTTGCTAGGTTAGAAGCTATTGAAACAACCCAGAGAAGAGGCAGACATCTTGAAGATGTTAGTGATGATGAAATTGAAGTGGAACAAGGTGAAGGAGAACCTGCAATTGTGATGGATCAGGGTGAGGAAAGATTCTTGAAAGCTTTGACAAGTTTGAAGTTGACACCACATTTCAATCCTCCTGAGTATAGTGGGAAACTGGATTCTGATGAATTGATGGACTGTATCTCTGAGATGGAAAATTAATTTGAGTATGAAAATGTATCTGAGGAAAAGAAGGTGAAAATTGCAAGCACAAAGTTGAAGGGTCATGCATCCTTGTTGCAGTTGGATTGGAGAAAGAAAGGCAAAGACAAGATCAAGGTATGGAATAAAATGGTAAATAAATTGAAAGGAAAGTTCTTAGCTTGTGATTATCAGATTAACCTAGTTAGGAGAATGCAAAGTCTAAGGCATAACTATAGCTCAGTAAAGGAATATACTAAGGAATTCTATAGACTAGATATCAGATCTGGACATGATGAGGATGATGTGGAAAGAATGTCTAGATACCTAAATGGTTTGAGAGTTTCCATCCAAGAGGAAATTAGTTTGGTCAAATTAGAGAAAATTGAAGAGGCTTATCAACTTGCATTGGAAGCTGAGGAGAAATTAAACAAGAGACATGAGCAGAGACAAAGAGGTCGAGGTGGTAGATTCCCTAAAGGAAGAGGTAGATCTAATGGTGAAAATGGTAGATCTAAACCAGAAAAGATAAATCTGGATAAAGGCAAGACCGAGTGGAAAGGTGAAAGTTCATCTAGAGCCAGAGGTGATTTCTGAGGAACTTGTTACAATTGTGGGGAAGAAGGACATGGATCTTTTGAATATACACATGCTGGTAGCATTAGAAATGCTTTGGTGCAAGAGGAGTGACTGAATGAACCTGAGAAGGAAAATAACTTGATGGTAAGAAGAGCATTGTGGAATGAATGTAAAAAGGAAGATCTAGCAAGGAAAAATTTGTTCAAGACTAGATGTAGAGTTTCTGACAAAGTTTGGAAGGTAATCATTGATAGTGGTAGCTCAGAGAATCTGGCATCTGAGGAAATGGTCACGAAGTTGCAGTTGAAAAGGTTGGAACATCCAAAACCCTATCAGATTTCATGGATCAAAGATGAGCATACACTCTTGGTAAGTGAACAATGTTATGTGAATTTGAAAATTGGAAAGTACGATGATAAGGTGTTGTGTGATATCATGCCTATGGATTGTTTACATATTTTATTGGGTATACCTTGGCAATATGATAGACATGCTATATATGATGGGAAACTACATAAGTATACTATTGTGGCTAATGGAAGAAAAAAAATCTTGTTACCTTTGATGGAAGAACCTGTTAGTAATGTTTGCACATCTGTGAAATTTTGCTTAATGGAAGGAAGAAAATTTGTTAAGGATTTGAAGAAGAATGATGTATGTTTTCCCTAACAAACCAAGTAAGAAAATAGAGGATAGTGTTCCTGAGGAGATTGATAAGTTACTCACCGAGTACAGTGATATCATTTCTGATAATGTACCTGATGGTTTTCCACCGAAGAGAAGTATTGATCATTGCATGGATCTAATCCATGGAGCTAGTTTACTGAATAAGGCACCTCATCGATTGACACCTGCTGAGAATCAAGAATTGAATCGATAGATTCAAGAGTTGCTGGATAAAGGTTTGATCAGAGAAAGTTTGAGTCCTTGTGTAGTACCTATAGTATTGGCACCTAAGAAGAATGGAGAATGGTGAATGTGTATTGATTCCAAAGAAATCAATAAGATAACAGTGAAGTATAGGTTTCCTATATCGAGAATGGATGACATAATGGACAATTTGACTAGAGCAAAGTATTTCACAAAGATTGATTTGAAAAGTGGGTATCATCAGATCATAATCAGAGAAGGTGATGAATGGAAGACTTCTTTCAAGACAAAAGAAGGTTTGTATGAGTGGTTGGTTATGCCTTTTGGTTTAACTAATGCACCAAGTACTTTTATGAGGTTGATGAATGATGTTTTGAAGAAATTTTTGGGTAAGTTTGTAATTGTATATCTTGATGATATTCTAATATTCAGTAAGACCAGAGAAGAATATTTGTTGCATGTTAGACAAGTTTTGCAGAGGTTGAAAGAAGAAAAGTTGCTAATAAATCTGAAAAAGTGTTCATTCATGAAAGAGCAGATTGTGTATTTGGGATTTATAATTTCAGTTGATGGTTTGAAGATGGATCCTGAAAGGTTGAAGCTATTCTAAATTGGCCTACACCTGTGAATGCTAGTGAGGTAAGATCATTTCATGGTTTGGCAAGTTTTTACCGAAAGTTCATAACGAATTTTAGTTCAATTTGTAATGCTATGACTGAGACTATGAGATGAGATAAAAGAGAATTCAAGTGGACACATGGAGCTGATAAGAGTTTTGAGACTCTGAAGTAGAAGGTTGTTGAATTGCTTGTTTTGGCATTGCATGATTTCAATAAGGTATTTCAAGTGGAATGTGATGCAAGTGGAATTTGTATTGGAGCTGTGTTGAGTCAAGAAGGTAAACATGTTGCTTTCTTTAGTGAAAAATTGAATGATGCTAGAAGGAAATATTATGTGTATGATCAAGAATTTCATGCTATTGTTCAAGCACTGAAGAAATGGAGACATTATTTGATACCGAGTGAATTTGTGTTGCATACTGATCATAAGGCTTTACAATACTTGGGTAGTCAGAATAAGTTGAATCAGAGACATATGAAATGGGTTGGGTATTTACAGAGTTATACAATTGTGATAAAAAATAAAAGTGAAGTCACTAACAGAGTTGCTAATGCATTGAGTAGAAGAAGATCTTTGATGACCGAGATGAAAATTGAAGTTCTTGGTTTTGATGAGATGAGAGATTTGTATGAAACTGATCCTGATTTTTCTGAGCCGTGGAGAAAGTGCAGAGCGCCTATTCAAGATCAACTAAGTACAAAATGGGAAGAATATTTCATTCAAGAAGGTATGTTGTTTAAAGGTATTCAGTTATGTATATCGAGAGGACAAATGAGAACTAATTTTATAAAGGAGAAACATAGTAGTGGTTTGGCTGGACATTTTGGTATTGATAAGACTTTGAATTTTCTTAAGGAGAAATACTTTTGGCCTTAGTTGTATAAAGATGTTCAAAAATTTGTGAAAAGTTGTGGAATTTGTCAACTTGCAAAAGGAGTAAGTCAGAATACTGGATTGTATACAATGATTTTTGTACCCGAGGAACCTTGGGCTGACATCAGTATGGATTTTTTTCTTGGCTTACCGAAGACAGTAAGAGGTAATGATTCTATATTTGTTGTGGTAGATAGATTTTCAAAGATAACACATTGTATACCTTGTAGAAAGACATCAGATGCAGTACATATAGCAGATCTTTTCTTTAAGGAGATTGTCAGATTGCATAGATTACCGAGGAGTATTATCTTTGCCTGAGACGGTAAATTTGTTGGATACTTTTGGAAAACTCTTTGGAGAAAGTTTGGCACTAACTTGAAATATAGTTCTACATTTCACCCACAAACTGATGGACAGACAGAAGTTGTAAACAAAATTTTGGGAAATCTTTTGAGATGTTTAGTTGGAGACACACCTAGTAATTTGGATTATGTGTTGGCACAAGTAGAGTTTGCATACAATAATTCAGTGAATAGGAGTACTAGGAAAACACCATTTGAGATTGTGAATGGCATACATGCGAGAGGTATATCTGATTTGAGAGACATTGTTGATAAAAGTAGGAGAAGTGTTGAAGGAGTGAAGTTTACTGTGTACATGAAGACATTGCATGAAGATGTAAAAATCAAGCTGGAAGAGAGTAATCAGAAATACAAAGATAGAGTTGATAGATCAAGGAGACATAAGACTTTTGATGTTGGTGATGAAGTGATGGTTCATTTGAAGAAAGGTTGATTTCTTGCTGGAACATATGGGAAGCTGAAGATGAAGAAGTTTGGACCTGGCAAGATTTTGAAGAAATTCAACAATGAAAATGCATATGAGATTGTGTTACCTGATGACATGGACATATCACCAATTTTCAACATCATTGATTTGTATGAGTATCATGAACCTAATGAAGACATGACAGTACCAATGGAGTATCTTAAGAAATAGAATGAAGAAGTTGAGCAAATTTTGGAGCAAAAAGTTAGCAAAAGAACAAGGGGTGAACAGTATATGGAATATCTGATAAAGTGGAAGAATAGACCAATTGAAGACAGTTCATGGATTTCACATTTTGAGTTGGATGTAGCTCAGATCATACCTACTAAATGATTCAGAGAATCATTTCTAAATGACCCCAGGTGTCTGATGCAGGAGCATCTCGGGTCCTTGGCAATCCTGTGTCACCAAAAATATTTTGAAGTTTGTTTGTGTTGCTCAGTTCCTTCTTTGACCGAGTTGGCTCAGCAGTTGGTCGGTTTCCTTTGGTTATCAAGTTTGGTTGGTTCTCTCTTGGGTGGTTGGTTGTTTCACTGGCGCTCGGTGATGCTTGTTTGTTGCTCGGTCATCCTTGCTTACTGAGTAGTTTATTTTGATTTTCTATTGAGGCCGACTTGTGCATTGATTATGGGTCACAGATTTAATGTCGATATCCATCATTGGGAAGCGTGTGGTCCCAGATCTTACTATTTTTTCCATTGATTGTGGATCTGAAGGCTGACTCATTTTGGTAGCCTCTTGTATAAGTATAGATGTTTGGTTAGAGTTTAGGGAGTTAGTTTTGGATAGAAGATAGAAGATAGTAGAATCAAGATTGTTGACAGATCCTCGCATGTTTGAGGACTTATGTAATTCATTGTAATATATGTCTGTAACCGGGAAGGCCTTACAGCTTGGCATGTATGAATCAATTTGACTTAATAGATGAATGATCCTACTTTTTGATGAAGGGTGCTCCCCTTAATACCACAAACACATAACAGAAACAAAGAAATAACGACAATATGCAAGAACAAAAAAAATGGGCTTCTTATTATCTCTACAAATGTGGAATTACAAATTTCAAAATTATAATATGCAAAGCCAAATGGGCATTTTCTCTTACAATATTTTGTAGGACAAAACCTCAAATTATTACCCAGACTACTCTGAACTGCCTAAAACCACACTACGGGCCTTCCTTATATAGGCAATTTCCACCACCCGAGAAGGTTCCATAAATTTAGCCTTTAAGGCTGACAAAACATAGAATTATTTATTTTTCACAATTATTACAATAGGGTCCGCTCAAAAGAAATACAAAATATGCTTTTAGATGGCCCAACTTCCGGAGGCCATAAATTTTTAACCGTAGCTACATTTTTCTATTGTAACCACTTTTTGAAAATGCCATGATGAGATCTACAGTGCCTAACATGCGCAAGTGCTAGTCAGCTGGGGGTCGATCACGATCCGGAGCCTCTAAGGCCTTCAAAATTGACCTGAAAGATTTTGTACCCAAAAACCTCAATAACTTCACCAATACTGATGATGTGGCAATGAAACTCAACTGGTAGGCTGAAATGACTAAGATGAACCTCCAACTGTGAAATCAGAACATTCCGAGATCATATGACCAACTTACTAAAAATAGCAAGTTTCCATAAATAGTAGCTCTGCACAAGATAGCCCTTATTGAAAAATAAACCAGAAATATTTTTGGGTGATGCAAGATTGCTCTTACACCCAAGATGCTCCTGCATCACTTTCTCTCTCTCACTGTGTTGTTGTTGCTTCCCCGTGTTGTTGAGCAAGGTTGAGATCATGTAGGGTGTGCCATTCCTTGGCCGCTTCTGCCCCCTCCTTTGCGTCAAGATAAGACCTTTTGGCATACCTCAATTTCGTGTGCAATAGAAAGGGTTTGATTGTTTCATCTTTGAAGTTTTTTTCCACTTTCTCTCTAAGTTAGGTTCACATCTCTTTGAAATCTGGACAAACTGCAAAAGGCACACCTAGATATTTTACAATGTGTTTTGGGCCTCCCTAGGTAAGAGAGTATGTATCAAACCATCTAGGGGGGATTCCTTGCATCCAAGCATGATCAATTTTTTAATATATATTTTATTGCCCGAGGCCTTACAAAATAGCTCAAGTTTGGTCATTAATGCTTCCATATTATCCTCTGTAAATTCAAAAAGTATAGTAGTATCATTTGCAGATTGCACATTAGACAGATTATCATTGATGGGGAGGGTAATTCCTTGTGGTAGGGTGGAATCCCTAAGAAGGTATAAGAGAGAATCAACAACGATAACAAACAAAGAAGGAGCTAATGGAAAACCTTGTCTAATAGATATGGAAAGAGGAAATGAGTCTAATCTTCTACCATTAACTTCTACACGGGCATTAACATCTACCATTACAACATGAACCATGTTACAAAATTGTTGAGGAAACCAAAGAGCTTCCATCATAGTGAATATGAAATTCCACTCTATTCTATCATAGGACTTCTCATAGTCAACCAAAAGTATAATAGCATTATATCCTATAGTCTCAACCCAATGCATGGCCTCCTAGTAGGTAAGGAGGCTCTCAAGTATGTATCTACCCTTGACAAAAATGGTCTGGGTAGGATTGATAATTTTAGGGAGGATGCCCTCTAGTCTTTTTTCTAATATTTTTTCCAACATCTTGTATGAAACATTAAATAGAGTAATTGGTTTCCAATTTTTTTACCAAGGATCTATCTCCATCTCTGGGAATCAACTTAATGATCCCATTGTTGATTTCTTTTCCCAAAGATCCTTTAGCAATTGCCTCCTCATATACTTCCTTCAACTCTCTTGAGATCCAATGAATATTATTTATGTAGAATTCTATAGGCATCCCATCCAAGCTTGGAGCTTTGTCATGGATCAAGGTTAGGATGGCTACCAAAATCTCCTCCAGAGTGATGTCTCCTCTCATTTCTTTTGCATCTAAGTCTCTTATCTTCCAATTGGAATGAAACCTTTAATCTTCACCCTAGCTTCCTCCATCTCTACACCTCCATCTTTAGAAGTGAATAAATCTTTATAATACCCTACAAAATCTCCTTATATGTCTGCTTGATTTATCAACAAACATCATCCTCTCAAATGTTGTCAATGTTTTCCTTGGCCTCTTTACTTCTCAAAAGTTGAAAGAAAAATTTGGATCCCTTATCTCCATGTGCAAGCCAATGTCCTGAGCCCTTGTTTTTATGCCTTGAATCTTGTGATGTTGTAGTCTTCTCAAGGCATCTTTGGCCTACACTAAAGTGTCATTGGATTCTAACACTAGTACATTTGGGTCAGATTTTTTATGACTCTTCGTTAGAATTTAGACAAAAATATTTCAAAATTCTAACAAGCATTAAGGAAATTTCTCGTCGTAATTTTTTCATCATAACTTCTGAAAATAGAATAAACATTGGATTTTTGACAAAACCAAGTCAGAAATATATTTGTAACAAAGGGCGCTTTCTGACAAAGGCATGTCAGAAGTTTAACAACTATCTTGTCAATTGTCTTCTAGTGTTTGTTAGAATTATGGAGAGAGCGACGATGATTATGTTGCCATACATGTGACATTTGCGTCATCATAGGTATGGAAATTTAATCGGTTGTCTTCTAGTGTTTGTCAGAATTCTGGTGAGAGAGATGATGATTATGCTACCATACGTATGACATTTGTGTCATTGGAGGTATGGCAACCTCATCGGTTGTCTTCTGGTGTTCGTCAAAATTTCAACAAACCCCAACAATTTTTTTTTAAAAATATAGAAAATTTTGTTGTTAAAATGTGCCTTGAGTCAATGATAGATGGTTTCATGTGAACCACTACTCATCAGTCATTTTGTTTTCAGGTTTTTGTGAGTTTTTGCAAAGACTTCCTATCTATGATAAGCAAATGTGGTACTCATTTAAGAAATCAAGAAATGGATGCGTTGGAATTAGATAGATAAAACTATTTTGCAAATAGGACTTTGGTACACATGATTAGAGTTTATAACATCAAGTGTCCAAGAATTGGAGAAGAGTCTTTGGTATATATCCAACACTCATACAAAAGGTTTGTCTATACATCTACTAATAAGTCACCATTTGAATCATGTTTTCACTACTTGATTATTCAACCCCTTGATGTTGCAATGAAATAGCACAAGATTCAAAAGTGAGAAAAGCAACAAATTTCATTGAAAGGATATTGCATATTCACAACAAAGTGATGTAACGATCCGACGAATCCCAAGCCAAATATAGACTAGACAAGGTCAAGACCAAAAAAAAACATAGGATCAAAGTTGGGGACAATGTGTGGTTGTATTTGAGTAAGGAGAGGCTTTAGGGGAAATATAGCAAGCTTAAAATTACATGGCATGGGTCATTCACCGTCTTGAAGCAAGCTATAAAAAAAACTTCCAAAATTGATTTGCCTTCATTCATGTAGATGCACCCAATAGTAAATTGTGAGAACTTACATGAATTTATGTTGTCCATGCTTATAGACAAGGAGAAAGAACAATTGCTACCCTCTATTGGAAATTTGTTCCTAGATTTACAAGTGTTGTTGGAGTAGGATGTGATATTTAAGAGTAAAGTCGGAAACTAGAAGGCAACCGCAAGAATATTGACATGGTGACCTCAAAGGTTTTGGTATTTCTAAGGACCTTCTACTAAATATTTAGGTCAAGTAACCTATTTAGGTTTACCTCCTTTAGATATGTGCCAAGTTGTCATTCTTTGAATATGTGAGTGGATGTGTATGGATGGACATCCAAACTTATTTTGGCACCAAGTTTTGACAAATTGTTGCAATTTGCAAGCAATATCGCATATTTTTTTCTCCTTTATCACATTTTTATTGTCTTGTTAAAACTTAATCTCTCTATTCATTAGGGTGCATACATGCTAATTTCTAAATAGTATCAACACAAGAAAGACTTCCTTTCAAGGAATCTTATTCTAAACAAATTTTTCTAGGGGAACCCTAAATGTCAAGAATCACACAATTTCACAAACCATTTTGAATTTTTTGGTACTTTTTTTAGAAGATTTGGGAATCCACATAAAGGAACCACAATCCAAATTTTAGTTTTATGCGACTATTTTTATCAAGTTATGTGCTATTGTTGTTTTCCATAATCTAGATACTGCAATTTTTGAAATTTATCAAATTGCTTTATATTTTCATGGAGTTGAAGAAAATTCATTTGGGTTTGTTCTTTGGGGCTTTAAATTTAAACCAATCACATTCTAAAATTTGCATACTTACACATATTTTCTACCCAATATTGTAAATAGGATCATCAAAGATCTGAAGTCCATGGATCAGATGACCTACAAGAAAATATATAAATGAAAGTGAAAAAATATCAAGGTCAAGGTACTTCTAGATGGGAGAAAAAATAAGATACATCTCATTTTTGAAAATATTGACTATAAGTAGATAGATTGTCATTCTCAAATTCAGGATCTTGAAAAACAAGGAGGAAAGTTTCTTCTCCTTGGACATAAGTTATGTTACTTCCCATCTTTCTCTTCAAGCTTCTTCTCATCCTCAATCTACCCCTTTAATTGCTAAGGAAGACGGTATCTATACCCTCTAGCATCACTAGTTGGATCATATCAATTATGGTGCAATGCACCACATAGTAACTAAAAAGAACAATCTACAGATTTATGTCTATATGCCCTACTAGCCCTATATGTGTATGTCAATGTTGAAAATCTCTATAAGTAAGAGACAAGAAATTTCTAAATTTCATATTATTAGCTTTCCAATTTTTGGATTTGACTGTGTATACTTTTTTTGTAGTTGCATTTTTTTTTCTCTCATTTCAACTCTTTGTGTTCTTTCTTTATTCAGGTTTATTCTATTCTATTGCAGGTATGATATTCCATTGCTCTTGTCTCTATCTTTTTCTCTCTACAATTGTGATTTTTTTTAAGGTATTATTTTATTGTCCTCTCCCATACTAGTTTCTTGATCTCCAAGTCCCCTATATCCCTTCCTCTTTTTAGATATCTCGATTTTCTATTCATTTTTTACTTCCATCTTCCTTGGTTATCTCATCCTGATGATGGATCATGGAGTGTGATCCAAAATATTTAAATAGGATTGAACAACGCGATCATGAGAGGGGTTGGTTTCGATGTAGAAAAATTAATTTGATATCAAATATGGTAATATTCCCATATTTCTCATATTTGTATTTAATTGTTATTCTGTAGTTTCATTGTTTATGTGTTTCTAAATTGAAGGAACAATTACATAGCATGTTAGTGAATTGAATCTACATTATATCAGGTTTTGTGGCATTCATTTTTATGGACTTTTAATAGAGATGTAATTGTTTTTGTGTTAAGTGATTAAACCCTCGACTAGGGTATGTGGCAGTAATCCAAAATGTTATTTCATTCACAATAATGTTGTTTAAATACCCCATAATCGGTATGGATATGGGGAAATGTTTTCACTTTGAATTGCTACTGGTTGCAGAAGGCCATGTAGGAAGTTGGTGAGTGAACTATTGGAGAAAATAGTGACTGTAACTATCACAGAGGTGACAAATTAGAGACAGTGAGGTTTTAATGAGACGTCACCCACAAGGAAGGCTTTGGTAAGTTCCATAAGAGTTAATGAAGGTGTACTAAGAATCCAAGTAAGAGTCTAAGAATTTGATAGAGGGTGTGGGCCCTAAGTCAAGGGCAGTCTATTTAAAGTTGTCGGAAGTGAAGGATTGTCAAGGTGGAAGACAGTGAAGAGTTTAAACAATGTTCATAGTGAGGGAGAACCAAAGTTGATGGGATGTTAGTTGGAAAGATAGATATGGATGAGGGATCATTGGATAGAGGATGGAGTCTCTAGGATCGGGACTGATAAAATAGAGAACTAGTTAATGGGTGAAGTCCATAAGATTAGGATAGTGAGTCATAAAAAAAAGGGTGATCAACAATTGAGTTATGTGATCAAAGTTGTTTTGGAATCACTCTTGAAGAATGGGTAAAAGCTTAAGGGAGTGAGGATTCCAATTAGTGTTTGTGAAAGGATAGATTGTTGAGTGTGTTGTTAGAAGAAGGAGAACATGCAAGCCAAGGTACTTAGTCAGAGCAAGGGAACATAGAGTCTCATGAAGACAATCAATGAATACAAAGTAGTTAGAAGTTGATTGTGGTCATTAGTTTGAGTGTGAATAGTTTAAATGGCCATATATTGTTTAAGTTAAGAGTTACTTGGAGTATTGAAGGATCCTTTGAGCAGGCCTAAAGAGTTATGAAAATTTATGTGATCATAGAAGTGCTTGGTGTTAGTACTTGTTGTTGCAGGGATAATGGAAGGATTGAACACATAAGACCTACTTAGCCTTCAGTCCTTGAAGCTTATGTGAGTATATGGGATGGACTAATTCCTTGAATGCACTAACTGAGTATTGTTTGATGACAAAAATGTGTTGAAATGTTTGAGAAATCTAATATTGGTTCAAGTCTGCCTCTGATATACAACCTTATGTTGAAAGTTTGAATGGATCTATAGGATCCTATTGAGAATCTTTGATGTCTCTACAACATAAAATGTCAAAAGAATGACCTAAATCCTGATAGTCACCATATAATCATCACAAGAGGCCACTTTAAATATATGTATCTCTATTGTCCAATCTATTAGTACTAATCATTGTATGCCTTCTTTACGCATTGAACAAAGCTATAGTAAATGGAAACAATGTGCACTCTTTGGGCTAAAGAGAAACTTAATAATATTACTTAAGTACAAAATTGAATGAGAAGATTCTATCCAAGTGATCAATGTACTTTATGATCTAAACAATAACATTAAATTCTATTCAAAAATGGCATATAATATTTGCTATAGATTTGATTATCTCATAGAGTCCCCCAAAAAATAATGAAACAAAAGGAACAAATGTTAAGGAATGAATAGAGGTAGAGTGTCTATTCTAGAACAAAATAAAATCACAAAACCATCAGGCATACATTCACTTGTAATTGGGAACTGTCTTGTAGAAGCATGTTCACAACCTGCAACACTGAATCTGTAACCTACAAACAAGATGCTTAACATCAATAAGATTAGCAGTGGAACATAATGAAATATTGAAAAGTGTTTTACCTTATTGATCTTCTCTTTTTTTCAAGAATAGTTTAATATTCTCTACTTAAAAGGTCCAACCACATGAAGGTGGAAGCTCCTTCCCCCCCCCCCCCCTAATATCACTCTAAATTTCCCATTAACATCTAGCATTATTTAATCCATTAATGAAGCATAACATTCATTCATTATCAGCTAACATTCATTCATTATCACATAACATTCATTAACACATAACATTCATTAACACATAACATTCATCAACATTCATTAACACATCATTCATTAACATGTAACATTCATCAACATTCATCAACACATATCATTCATTAACACGTAACATTCATTAACACATATCATTTATTAAAATTTATTAACACATAATTAAATTTATTAACACATAAAATCCATTTGTTAACAAATAATAAGATTACAATCATTTATTTTTTCTTTTTCTTTTTTAAGCTTGGATGTAAATACTAAGTGGATCATCAATTTCTTCATCATTTGTCCCCTCTTCAGTTCTTCTGCCCTCTACTCATGATCTAGTTAATGTATGCTCAGTCATGTACTCATGATGAGGACGCATATGCAAAGCGGGGTTAGCTGCAATAACAAAGAAATGGGTTAAATTCATAAGCTCTATTATTATTGTTACAATTATTTCATTAATTAAAAGAACATTACTGGGGTGCTCTTTACCTGATGGGGCCACATCATCTTCCTAGTCATTTTGTCTAGGCTCATCCTCAACATCTTAAACACTCTCTAAATCCTCTGGAGTTGAAACATGAAAGGTTACATTAATCAATACACCAATTGCAATTAAATTTGTTTAAAGGAATAACAATGGTCCTCTGTACCTGGTGGGGGCACATCATGTTCCTAATGTTGTCTACCCGGATCATGCTCAACTTGGTCACCACAGTCTACATGCTCTAAAATATAAATTAAAAAGGTTACATTAATTACTACACCAATTTCAATTTAATATGTTTAATTATATTAATAATTACATTAAAAAAAAATTTATAGCAAATGAATACCTCCAATACTAGGATGCACACTAGGACCTTCATCATGTGCAAGTTGTGTTCCACGATTAGTAGGCTACATTCCAATATCATGCACATTGTTATCATTTCTCGCTTATTTAAAATAAATATCATCACTTTATGTTAGAAACTACCATCAAATAGATTATTGCTCAAGTATTCAATTTTAAATACTTTTCATTTAGCTTATTTACCTATGTGACATAAGCACCAGAATCTCATGTTTGCCCACTCAATTCTCTTAGGCATTCAACCACAGCTACATAGCCTTGTTGGAAGCCAATTTTCATATCATCATTTGTGGGCACTCTATTGAATTCAAAGCTCTACATTTTTTCTTAATGTCTTGAATTTTTCTTGTATTGTTTGATTTTTATTTTTTTTTGCAATTTATTCTTTTGATGAAATATTTCATTTACTGATACTTACAATTTGTGCAAAAAGTTTCATATAACCACACTAATACATTTAACCCTAATTTTTTACCAACATTTCCGACCAAGCATTAAAATGGTTTTGCTTGGTCAGATTATAGAAGGAAATCTTTGATTTTTTTTAAATCCGTTCCCATGTTCGTCAAAATTACGACTACCAGGACAGTTCGTTGAAAAAAACACAAGCATAACTTTAAAAAAAGGTTTCATTTCAATTCATTATGTCTCATATTCATTCATTACAATTACACGACTAAGAAGAGCTGAAGGTTGAGGGCACGAAGTGCGCTGAAGGTCGACTCATCATCTCAGGTTAGAGCATTTCATTTTGCCCTTGCATGCATTTGGTTGAGAAATATTTAATTTCAAACAAATTCTTTTTTTTTTGCAAATTATGCGATCATTGTGTATTATAAAACCAAATCTTCATTTCGTGTGTATGAATGGGCATTGATTCAAATGGGCATTTATTATGCTTTCCATTTTTCTTGTGTTCCTATTAGGGCATCAACAAGTAGATCTTCATTTGGGATCCCAACATCTAAATGAAATTAACTCAACCTACAACCAATCTACTTCATTTCCAAATAACTTTGCATTTGAATAAAGGATTTAATACCATAGAGATAGGGATTGTGCCCTTACGGCCAGAATATGATTGTTCCTGCAATCAATCATATACTAGATCAAAACATATTGTACAGGGTTGACTTCCTCCCACAAGACACATTAAACATAGAAAATGGGAGAAGTCCTTGGACTCATGAAAAATTCAAAATAGTAAATGATTGATTGCACAAAACTGTTCAAGAACAGTCAACACTAAACTAAGATTCTTTGTCTCAAAACTCCATAAAACAATACACACTTAGTATGGAAATGAAAGTAACTCAACCTACAACCAATCTACTTCATTTCCAAATCACTTTGCATTTGAATAAATGATTTAATACCATAGAGACAGGGACTGTGCCCTTATGGCCATAATATGAATGTTCCTCGCCAGGTGTGCAATCTACATTTTGTTTATTATTTGACCCAAGTTATGATAAGGTCAATGAGGCATATGGAATATGATTTATTTCTTTTCTATGTCTTGAAGTCTATTTTGGTTGTAATAGATTTTTTTAGTTATTCATTAAGTTGGATTTTGGTATGTTAAATATATTTTGGCTTAAATAATATATTTCAAACATTAATTTGTTTAGGTGGATAATTTTAAATCACGCTCATATATGGGTTCTATTTAAGAAGTGAGTATGATTTTAAATGAAACACCTAAACAAGTCATATCTTAGATGGTGATGTTTTAATGCAACTACAAAATACAAGAAATGTTCTCCTTCCAAGTAGTTTGATAATTTATCCACAACCTTCCTATGATTTACGATGTGATTTTTGTTTTGCAAATCTTGGATTTTGAGTGAGTTTTGTGAGTAAACATGATGCAGGGGAAGAGGAGGATAGGGTCCAAAGGCACACCCTAAACCAGATCTACCCTACAAAGATCACACACAAAAGCAACAACACACAAATGAGAGATAGAATGCAAATCAACTCCTTATTATTTCATCAAATTGATTCATACATGTCAGGTTGTAAGGCCTTCCTGGTTAGGGCTAGATATTGCAATTCAAGTACAACAATCGTCCAACATGTGAGGATTCATAATTATCTTCAATCTTCTAATTTCTATCTTCTACTAAAGTTGATCCCCAAAACTACAACCAAAGATTAAAATATATACAAGAGGCTACCGAACAAGTCAGACTTCATATCCACCATTAATGGAAGGAATGACTAGATCTAGGTCCACACACTTCCCAATTATGGATACCAACATTAAATTTGTGACCATAATTAATTGCACAAGTCAGCCTCAATAGAAAACTAAAACAAACAACTCGGTAAGCAAGGATAACCGAGCGCCAGGAAAAGATAACCAAGCGCCAAGAAATTAACCAACCAACTCGATGAATGAAGGAATTGAGCAACTACCGAGCCAACTCAGTCAAAGAAAGAACCGAGCAACACGGGAAAACTCAAACTTTTTTTTGGTGACACAGGATTGCCAAGGACCTGAGATGCTCCTGCATCAGATACCTAGGGCTATTTGAAATGATTCTCTAAATCATGCAGTAGGTACAACCTGAGCTAAATCCAACTCAGATTGTGAAATCCATGAACTGTCTTCAATTGGTCTGTTCTTCCACTTTACTAGATATTCCATATACTATTTTCCTCTTGTACTCTTGCCAACTCTTTGTTCCAAAATCCGCTCAACTTCTTCTATCTATTTCTTAGGATAATCATTTGGTACTGTAATTTCATCATCTAATTCATGGTACTCATACAAATCAAAAATGTTGAATATAGGTGATATATCCATGTCATCAAGTAACTCAATCTCATAAGCATTTCCCCTGTCAAATTTCCTCAATATTCTGTAAGGACCAAACTTCTTCATTTTCATCTTCCCATACGTTCCAATAGGAAATCTTCCTTTCTTCAAATAAACCTTACTTCATCACCAACTGCAAAAGTCAAATGTCTTCTTGATCTATCAACTCTGTCTTTATACTTTTGGTTACATTTCTCCAACTTATGTTTCACATCTTCATGCAATGCCTTCATGAACTCAACAAACTTTACTCCTTCAACACTTCTCTTTTCTTCATCAGCAATATCCCTCAAATATGATATACCTCTCGATTGTATGCCATTTACAATCTCAAAAGGTGTTTTTCTAGTACTCCTATTCACTAAATTATTGTATGCAAACTCTACTTGTGCCAACACAGAATCCCAATTACTCGGTGTGTCTCCAACTAAACATCTCAAAAGATTACCCAAGCTTCTATTCACAACTTATGTTTGTCCATCAGTCTGTGGGTGAAATGTATAACTATATTTCAACTCGGTGCCAAACTTTCTCCAAAGAGTCTTCCAAAAGTATCCAACAATCTTACTATCTTGGTCAGAGATGATAGTCCTTGGTAATCCATGCAATCTAACAATTTCCTTAAAGAAAAGATTTGTTATATGTATTGCATATGATGTCTTTCTACAAGGTATAAAATGTGCCATTTTAGAAAATCTATCCATAATAAAAAATATAGAATCATTACCTCTCACTGTCTTTGGTAAGCCAAGAATAAAATCCATACTAATATCAATCCAAGGTTTCTCAGGAATAGAAATCGGTGTATACAATCTAGTATTCTGACTTACTCCCTTTGCAACTTGACAAATTCCACAGCTTTTCACAAATTTCTGAACATCCTTATACAACTGTGGCCAAAAGTATTTCTCCTTAAGAAAAATCAATATCTTGTCAACACCAAAGTGTCCAACCAAACCACTACTATGTTTCTCCTTTATCAAATTAGTTCTCATTGATCCTTTCGGTAAACACAATTGAATACCTTTAAAAAACATACCTCCTTGAATGAAATAGTCTTCACATTTAGTACTCAGTTGATCTTGAATAGGTGCTCTTCCCTTTCTCCATGGCTCAGAAAAATTAGGATTAAATTTATATGAATCTCTCATGTCATCAAAACCAAGAACTTCAATTTGCATCTCAGTCATCAAAGATCTTGTTCTACTCAATGCATTAGCAACTCGATTAGTGACTCCACTCTTATGTTTTATCACAAATCTATAGGTTTGCAAATATTCAACCCATTTCATATGTCTCTGATTCAAATTATTCTGACTACACAAATACTGTAAAGCTTTATGATCGGTATACAACACAAACTCACTCGGTATCAAATAATGTCTTCATTTCTTCAGGGCTTGCAAAATAGCATAGAATTCTTGATCATACACATAATATTTTCTTTTTTCATCATTCAACTTTACACTAAAGAAAGCAGCTAGTTTACCTTCTTGACTCAACACAGCTCCTATTGCACTACCACTTGCATCACATTCCACTTGAAATACCTTATTGAAATAAGGAAATGCTAGCATAGGAAATTCAGCAACCTTCTACTTCAGAGTCTCAAAACTTTTATCAGCTCCGTGTGTCCACTTAAATTCTATTTTATCTCCACACATAGTCTCAGTCATAGCATTACAAATTGAACTGAAATTCTTAATGAACTTTCAGTAAAAACTTGCCAAACCATGAAATGATCTTACCTCACTAGAATTCTTAGGTGTAGGCCAATTTAAAATAGCTTCAACCTTTTTCAGGATCCATTTTCAAACCATCAACTGAAATCACAAATCCTAAATACACAATCTTGTCTGGCATGAAAAAACACTTTTTCAGATTTATCAAAAACTTTGCTTCTTTCAACCTCTGCAATTCTTGTTTAACATGCAACAGATATTCTTCACTAGTCTTACTAAATATCAAAATATCATCTAGGTATACAATCACAAATTTACCTAAGAATTTCTTCAAAACTTCATTCATCAATCTCATAAAAATACTCGGTGCATTAGTTAAACCAAAAGGCATAACCAACCACTCATACAAAACTTCTTTTTTCTTAAAAGAAGGCTTCCAATCATCAACTTCTCTGATTCTGATATGATGATATCCACTTTTCAAATCAATTTTGGTAAAATCCTTTGCTCTAGTCAAATTGTCCATTATGTCATCCATTCTCGGTATAGGAAACCTATATTTCACTGTTATCTTGTTGATTGCTCTAGAATCTGTACACATTCACCATTCTCCATTCTTCTTAGGTGCCAATACTACTAGTACTGCACAAGGACTCAAACTTTCTCAAATCAAACCTTTCTGCAACAATTCTTGAATTTGTCGGTTCAATTCTTGATTTTTGGTAGGTGTCAACCAATGTGGTGCCTTATTCCATAAACTAGCTCCAAGGATTAGATCAATACAATGAACAATGCTCCTCTTTAGTGGAAAACCATCAAGTACATTATTAGAAATGATCTCTCTATACTCAATGAGAAACTTATCAATCTCTTCAGGTATGCTATCCTCTGTTTTCTTACTTGGTTTGTTAGCAATCACAACAAAACATACATCATTCTTTTTCAGATCCTTAACAAACTTTCTTCCTTCCTTCAAGAAAACTTTCACATATGTATAAGCATTACTAACGGGTTCTTCAATCAAAGGTAACAAGATTTGTCTTCTCCCATCATCCCAAATAGTATATTTATGCAATCTCCCATCATATATAGCATGTCTATCATATTGTCAAGTTTTACCCAACAAAATATGACAGCAATCCATAGGCATGATATCACATAATACCTTATCATAGTACTTTCCAATTTTTAAATTCACATAACATTGTTCACTTACTAAGAGTGTATTCTCATCCTTGATCCATGAAATTTGATAGGGCTTCGAGTGTTCCAACCTTTTCAACTACAACTTTGTAACCATTTCCTCAGATTCCAAGTTCTATGAGCTTCCACTATCAATGATTACCTTCCACACTTCATCAGAAACTCTACATCTGGTCTTGAAAAAACTTTTCCTTATTGGATCTTCCTGACTACTTTCACTCCAAAGTTCTCTTCTTTCCATCAAGTTCTTTTCCTTCTCAGGTTCATTTGGTGACTCTTCTTGCACCAAAGCATTTATATTGCTACCGACCTTCTTACTTGCATGTGTACATTCAAATGATCTATGTCCTTCTTCTCCACAATTGTAACAAGTTCCTCAAAAACAACCTCTATTATAACCACCTCGATAGTTATTGCCTCTTCCTCTAGATGAACTTTCACCTTTCCACTCAGTCTTTCCTTTATCCAGATTTGTCTTTTCTAGTTCAGATCTATTGTTTTTACCATAAGATCTACCTCTTCCTCTAGGGAATCTACCACCTCTACCTTTTTGTCTTTACTCATATCTTTTGTTCAATTTATCCTCGATTTTCAAGGCAAACTGATAAGCTTCTTCAATGTTCTCCAACTTGACCAAACTGATTTCTTCTTGGATGGAAACTCTCAATCCATTCAAGTACCTGGAAATTCTTTCCACATCATCTTCATCATGTCTAGATCTGATATCTAATCTATAGAATTCCTTAATATAATCTTTTAATGAGCCATCTTTCTGCCTTAAACTTGGCATTCGCCTAACTAGGTTTAACTAGGTTTATCTGATAATTACAAGGTAAAAACTTTCCTTTCAACTTATTCACCATCTTATTCCATACCTTAATTTTTTCTTTGTCTTTCCTCTTCTTGTCCAATTGCAAATGTTCCCACCACAAGGATGCATGACTCTTTAACTTTGTGCTTACAATTTTCATCTTCTTTTCTTCAGGGACATTTTTATATTCAAATTAATTTTCCATCTCGATGATCCAGTCCACCAATTCATCTGAATCTAGCTTTCCACTATACTCAGGAGGATTGAAATGTGGTGTAGACTTCAGATTTGTCAAAGCCTTCAACAATGTTTCCTCACCTTGATCCATTGTCGGTGCAGGTTCTACATCACCTTGTTCTTCCTTATTTTCATCATCACTAACATCTTCAAGATGTCTTCCTCTTTGCTGGACTGTCTCAATAATTTCTAGTCTAGCAACAAGTTGTCTCAACATGTCTTCCAATCCTATATCTGCATCTCGCCTCCCACAAACCATCTTGGAACCCTCTACAATTGCAGGCCAGATCGCAATCTGTTACCCCACAACAATATCAACTAGGGTTTGACAAGAAGGAACCCTCAAACCTAGATTCACAAATCTAGATCTGGATCTCAACTCACTCTGATACCACCTGATGCAAGGGAAGAGGTGGATAGGGGGCAAAGGCACACCCTAAACTAGATCTACCCTGCTGAGATCACACACGAAAGCAACAACACACAAATGAAAGAGAGAATGCATATCAAATCCTTATTATTTCATCAGATTGATTCATACATGTCAGGTTGTAAGGCCTTCCCGGTTAGGTCCAGATATTACAATTCAAGTACAATAGTCCTCCAACATGTGAGGATTTATAACTATCTTCAATCTTCTAATTTCTATCTTCTACTAAAGTTGATCCCCAAAACTACAACCAAAGATTACAATATATACAAGAGACTACCGAACAAGTTTGCCTTTAGATCCACCATTAACAAAAGGAACAACCAAATCTAGGTCCACATGCTTCCCAATGAGAGATACCAACATTAAATCTATGACCATAATTAATTGCACAAGTCGACCTCAACAGGAAACTAAAACAAACAATTCGGTAAGCAAGGATAACTGAGGGCTAGGAAAAGATAACCGAGCACCATGGAATTAACTGACCAACTCGATTAACAAAGGAATCGAGCAACTACCGAGCCAACTTGGTCAAAGCAGGAATCGAGCAACACAGGAAAACTCAAACTTATTTTTGGTGACATAGGATTGCCAGGGACCCGAGATGCTCCTACATCAAAACATAAAATCTTCATTTTTCAGTTGTATTTACAAGATGTTAGAGGGTATATCAGGCAAAACAAGAGAACAAAAAGTAGAGAGTGGGAAATTTCAAAGATATTTTTATAAATGTCATTTTACAACCCATGCAAACTTATAAATGACACTGATAAAGGATGAAGGAATTTATATTATTATTAGCAAAAAAAGTGCAAGAATTTTTTGGAGATGAGAAAAAAGAAAACATGTTATATTGATCATGAAAAGAGGGTAGTAACTAGAGATTAGACGTATTGCTAAAAGACTTTTGTAGAAATATTCTCATTTTGCAACTTGGATGTAAACTTATAAATGACACATTATAAAGGATGATGGTAATAATATATTTGTACCAATAAAAGAAGTGCAAGAAACTACCAATGGTAAGAAGAAAAAGAAAACAATACCACCAAGAGAAAAAGGGATCCAAAAACTAGTAAATTGGGTGGATAAGTAGATGTTGTACTTTTTAATCATACTATAACATAAAAAGGATATTTAGGAAAATGATGATGAAGACAATGAAGGTTAAAGGGAGGTAGTCTCAAATGATGTGCCAAAATATGTTTACTTTGACCAACCTTTGAGGATGAAGAAGGAAAACATGTAGTTATAGAAGGAAGAGATAAATTAGTTAAGATCAACGGTTATTGGGAGGAAGGACAAATAATGCTAGTGGCAAAGGTATTCAAAGAATATGAAGATTTATTTATCTGCACATTTACCAACCTAAAAGGTATCAAGGAGGAAGTCATGATGATGATAAATCAATTAAAAGATGTTGTGAGTTAGAAAGGAGGAGACCATATATAATGAAAATATACACATAATAGCCAATAATACAATCAATTATAATACTCCCAACTACCTTTTCATGAAAATAGACACATAATAGCCTACAATACAATCAATTATCAATTATTTTCAATCCACATTTCTAAAAAGAAATAATTGAATTGTAGAAAACCCAAGAAAATGCTAAAACTACATTGTATTACATTGTCTTTTCTTCATTCAATCTTTCCCAAACTCCAACTACATCCTCTACATGATGGATTGAGGAATGAATAGCATTTACAAACTGATTTCAATTGAACAAATTCTTTTTGAACTTTTTCTGTCAAACTAACCTTCCATCTTCCTAAACTTTGCGATTTTGCATGTTTACAATTTGACAACTTTTGCCAATTTTGTAATTTTTACAATGTTTGCCTAATTAACTTTAATGACTCAAAAAACATTACAAATGACCTTTCCATGACCTTATTACATAAGACTAACTCAAATCCTTCAAAATGACCTTTCTTGAGGTCTTGCCCCACCTAGGTGCACTTGCACTAGTCATTCTCATTATATGGAGTGTGAGAAGAGTGATTTTTGTTGGTGTAATTAAATATTCCTAATTACACTTAACTTAATCTTACTTAGGATAATGCATTGCATAGTAGTTTGTGATTGAGACACCTAGGAGTGTGCACATCTATTAAGCACATGGTGTAGGAGAAATTCCACTTTTGGTGTGATAGTTGTCATCACATACCTCGTTGTGTGTGAGATCCACCTTTTTTGCTCTTATCACATTATCATCATAATCCATTGCACATACTTTATTGCATAATGGAGGATGATCCACATTTGGTGGACATGTGATTACACCTAGCATAGGTGATAGCTTATCAACTCCTTATCATTGTCTCTTATCTCCTTTCCTATATAAGGAGGCCTATTATGTACATTTTAATCATGTCCATGATCAATAATATCATTCTTGCATCTTAATGCAATTGTCTTGTCAATCTCTTGTGGAAGTTATCTTGGTCTTGCATTCGATCCTGCAGGTGTTGTAGAGTCACCTAAAACTCTAACATGGTATCAGAGCTCTCAAGGTGTGAAGACCTCTTCTTAAGAAGTGAAATCTTGGCTTGATTCAATTGTGGGTGTAGAATAAAGGTATTTGGACATCACCATTGCATAGTCTATTTAGAAAAAATTTGGGGTTTTGTATTTTGTGGCTTTTTATTGCAGTTCAATATTGGAGCTTGCTGGTGCAAATCAGAGGTTGGCATCATATTAAGGAGGTCCAAAAACCCCTAAATCATATTTTATTTTATCCAAATCGAACACCCAAGGCCAAATCTAGAGATATTTGAATTTTGGAAGTGCGGTAGCGGCGATTCAGAAAAAATAATTTCAGAAGTGATTTTCAAACAGTGATATCTCAGTCATCTGGACTCCTTTTTTCGAGCAATTTTTTTTTGTTTTGGGGTAGAATTTCATGATCTACACAATGGTTCAGGTGGTTTCTGATCTCTATTCCTGAATTTTTTTGAAAATCGCAAATCTCAGTTTTTGCAACTTCCAAGGCCTCGTTTGAGCTCATATGAACTCCTTTTTAGGTGCAATTTTTTTTTAAAGTGCATAATTTTTTCTGTATTTTCTAGATTTGGAATCAGATTTTAGTGACTGTGACCAGAAATTGTACTTTCAAAAATTGGCTTAGTTTTTTCATTTGTAATGCATAAGCCTTAGCTTGGTCTTTTGCATAATGATCTAAGTCTATTATAGCCTGATTTTGGAGTGTAATAATTTTGTTGATCTCAATTTTTAATGAGAGAAGTGTATCATTAATGTAATCATGGGTTATGAAACACATCCTACAGTAGTACTTTTGACTAAAGATAATTATGAGTCATGGGCAAAAGGAATCATCACACATTGTAGATGGCTTAATCTCTTGCCTCATCTTTATGGACTCATTCCTGAGCCAAAGTCATAGGGGAAGCAATATTTTTGGGGAGAAAAAAATGCTCATATTATAAATTTGATTATTAGTAGCATCAGTTTGTGTCTCTTCTATGACATCTACCCCAGATTTAGAGGTGTTCAATGTCCACACATGATTTGGACAATCATTTGGGAGATTTTTGGTGATCCACATGTTCCTCCATTCCTAGATGATCTTGCTTCAGATTGACTCATTCCTCTTGATGATGTAGATAATATTCCCTATGATGATTATACTTTAGATGCAATTGAAGAATTTGCAGTAATTGAGAGCGAGGATGATCCAGTGGCTCCTCCTGCAGCTCCTACTTCTCTAGTTGAGATTACACAATCATCTCTTGTTGGTGATTCCAATGATTCATTGCAAGAGATATCTATTTGTCTTCCTGATTTGGATTCTTACTTGCCAGATATTGGTTCATTATTTGTGGAGTCTCATATTTCAGATTTGGGAGACATACTTGAGGGGTTTTCTCTTCTCTTTGATGATAGTTTCATCACAGTTGGAGATACTTCTTCACATTCTTTGGAGATTGACATTCTTGATTCTTCTTCTTCACTTGGTTTGTCACATGATGTGATAGATTCTTTGAGATTGGAGAGGCCTATTCAGTCTTCAAATATACATATTTGGAGACCTTCTTCCTTCTTTCATTTGGATATAGATTGGTTAATGGCATCATCATCATACTTCATTTGGATTCCACTTCCTAGTTCCTATCTAGAATGGGAACCATTCCTACATTTGTACTTGGTATATCTTCTTCCCAAGGGGAGAAATGTTGTTTTTAGTCATTGGAATATACTTTGCCTTCAAGCACTCACCATTTTTGTAGGAGATTCTTCATTATGGGGGGGATATCATGTCTCTAACTATCCTTCTTATGGGGGGATAATTCTTTGTATATACATGATGTATGTAGTTCTTGGGGGGTCTTGAGCACTCCATCCATCCATGCATCTTGTTTTCTTCTCTTTTTGGGGGAGGGTTTTTCCCATGAGGTTTTCCCTCTTTCTCCACTTTATGAGAGTTATGCATTTCATGTATTTTGTACATGGGTACCTAACATGGCCTAGTAGCCGGGACCCATCTTGCATTGTGAGTTTAAGTGCATTCCCCTAAGTTGCACTTAATGGGGGGTGTTGGTGTAATTAAATATTCCTAATTACACTTAACTTAATCTTACTTAGGATAATGCATTACATAGTAGTTTGTGATTGAGACACCTAGGAGTGTGCAGATCTATTAAGCACATGGTGTAGGAGAAATTCCACTTTTGGTGTGATATTTGTCATCACATAACTCATTGTGTGTGAGATCCACCTTTTGTGCTCTTATCACATTATCATCATAATCCATTGCACATGCTTTATTGCATAATGGAGGATGATCCACATTTGGTGGACATGTGATTACACCTAGCATAGGTGATAGCTTATCAACTCCTTATCATTGTCTCTTATCTCCTTTCCTATATAAGGAGGCCTATTATGTACATTTTAATCATGTCCATGATCAATAATATCATTCTTGCATCTTAATGCAATTGTCTTGCCAATCTCTTATGGAAGTTATCTTGATCTTGCATTCGATCTTGCGGGTGTTGTAGAGTCACCTAAAACTCTAACAATTTTCAACAATGTTTGGTATTCATGTGTAGGAATAGGGGCATCACCTAAATTCCCATGGGAAATTCTACTTGACTCAGGCTCTATACCATTAAGGGAATCCACAAGTCTATAACATCTTCTTATAGAGGTATGATATGTAGAGATCAAGGTCATTAAATTCATGTAGAAAGCTCATTAGTGGCTCCTTATGCTTTGTGTCAGTGTGAGAAAATAATGAGTCACCTCAGGGCATAAAAACTAACTACACTAAATATTTATCCCAAGGGTCTATAATTTGGCACATATGTTCATTTAGGATATATACAGATTCTTGGAAAACCTATTGCCACGAGGATCAATTGGTGACCTTTGATTGTCCTCATTCCTCATCCTCCTTTATTTATTGAATGAGGAAATGTTTCTCTTCATTAGAAATGCACAATAGAGGTTATAATGAGTTAGAAAATACAACAACATAAGTTTCCATATGGGTATTTCATCAATTAAGGGATATTTTTAGAATGAAAATGGAAAATTTCCCTTAGTTTGACTATGTACTTCTTAACTCCTTACACCATCAAATTGACCATTCAAACTCACTGTATCTGCACATTAGATGGTAGAATTGTATAGTAAATGGCATATTATGATCCCTCAATGTTGTTTAAGAGGATCTTCTTCCACAAGTAAAAAATATCCAGATTTCCCCTTTTCCATAGCAAACAAGTAAAATGGACTCTCTTTCCTTCTCTAAAATACTATCCTATAAGGAAGTGCATTATTTGTAGTTGTAGTAAAAGTTTGAAAATTTTCAAAATCCCTAGAAACATAGGATATAACTATGATATCTTCCTTCCTGGAAGAAGAATTAGTTTCATTTATTTTGACCTTCAATCAAAATGGTCTAGTGTGAGTTTTTGATAGTGAGCTATGGTTGTCATATTCACAAAAATAGTTTAGAACTTCAGAGTTGTCAAGATTAGGATTGCTAAACAAAAATAGTTTAGAACTTCAGAGTTGTAAAGAATAGTTCTCAAAATGGTCTAAAGTTCCCAAACACTTTACTTGGTCCTTCTTCCGCATTGCTAATGAATGTGTGGATCCATTCAAAATTTTAGAGAATAAATGAAATATGAATTATGATTAGATTAAATGTACAATGCTTTGTAGTCAAAATATATTTAATGGATTTACACTTGATTTTATACAAGATACTACTAATGCTAGTACATTTATGTTTGACCGATGACAATATTAATATCTTAATTCAAAGTATAGGAGACAATTGCTAGATTGTGGTCTAAGTTCAAAAGAAAGGTGATGGAAAATGTTATTGTCCCTACAAAAATTTCAAGGGCTTAAAGACTCAAAGAATTCTAATCAAAATAATTGAGAAACATTGTAGGCAGCATGGTCATATTGAAGGGGGGCACAATTTTCGTCCATTGGTAAGTATTTCAATATATTATTTTAATAATTTATATACATAAGAAGTTAATTGATGATGAGATCATGGTCATGCTTAATTTAAACTCATCATTTTGATATAGGTCAACCACCCTGGGTTACATGTTATAGACCATGTAACAATCCAGAGAATGTGAATTTCCAAGTGGAGGAACATAGAGGTTTGAATATCGAAGGAGAAGATAATGATCCCATGGAAGAAGATGATCCTGCAGCAGAGCACACAATTGAAGATGATGGCATTGTCACAGTTGATCATGTACCAGAGAACATGATTGAAGATGATAGTATTGGCCTTGATCATGATGATGAAGATGACCTTGATTTACCTATACTTGAGAAGGCATAAAAGCCCCTATACAAAGCCTCCCAAACAACTCTTCTCTCTATTGTATTGTTTTTGGTGAACTTCAAGGTTATGAATGGTTTATCCAATGTAGAAATCTCATGTATGTTAAGGTATGTCATATATGTCATCATTTTTCATCTATTTTAGTTGTAATTTTTTTATAGTTAAAAAAGGGTAAATCGTGTACCATTAATATTCTTTATATTAATAAATTATATTTTTTGTAGGAGGTTGATAAGTGAGTGTTTATTACCACCATCAAACATTCTACCTTGCTCATACTAAAAATTATCTATCATTATGAAAGATATTGAAATGGAGTATCAAACAATACATGCATGTCCCAATGATCATATTATATATCATAAACAACATGAATTTGCAATAGAATGCCCTAATTGTCATATTAGTAGATATTGATCAAATCAAATAGAAAAAAAAGGTGTCTCGCAAGGTTCTTCGATATATTCTCATTATTCCATGTCTACAACAATTATTCAGGTGCACTACCTTGGCACAATTTATGGATTACCATGCACTCAATGGAAGTCGAGATAACATTATGTGAATGCCTACAGATGGTTCTACATTTAAGGACATAGAGGAAACTTGGCCACACTTTAAAGAACAACCTTGTAACCTCAAGCTTGCATTGGCAGCAGACGGTGTCAATCCATTTGGAGAGATGAGATCTTTTAACTCAGTGTGGCCTATTTTTGTTATCAACAAAAATATTCTTCCTCGGATGTCCATAAAGAGGGAGCACATAATGTTGGCAATTATTGTTCCAGGTACTTTTTGATTTAATAGTCATCTAAATTTATTTATAAATACCGCATCAAAATGGTCATAATAATTATATAATATTTTTGTTCATTCAACTAGGTAAGTACCAAGTTAAAGATATGAATGTATATATGAGCCCATTATTGACCAGCTGTTGGAGTTATGGAATGAGATCACTATGTATGACATCTCTAGACCAATAGGACAAAGACAATTTTAATTCCATGAAATGCTTGTGTGGACAATACATGATGCCCCTGGGCTAACACATTTTTTGTGGTATGTTATATTGTTAACATATTTTTTTTTGTAATTTTAAAAATTAACATATTTAATCCAATTATACACGATCTTGTAGGTCTTCAAACAAAGGAAAAATTTGCATGTCTATTTTGTGGGCCAAAGATGAAATCGCATCATTCAAAAAGTTTAGGAAAGCATGTGTTCGATGAGTATAGGCACTTTCTCCACATAAATCATAAGTATCGAGTTACCAAAAAATATCTTTTCAATGGGAAACAAGAGACTACATCAAAGTCACAAAGAATGACACCTCGCCTATAGAAGTTGAAATACAATAGAATAAATTGTCAAGGTGATTTCATTCCATTTGACGGCTTTTGTTTGAAATTTATATTTTGATATTTTGTTTTGTTTATTGATGATATAATTGATGCTCGTGAAGGTGGTCAAGGCATTAATGAGCAACTTCCAAAAGAACTAAAAATTTATCGTAGACAATTTAGTAGGTTGTTGTAGTACAAGCACCTCCTAATTGTGCATTTGTTTGATGCTATGCATATTAGAAATAATAGAACCGAGACATTATGCAAATTATTGGATGGAAGGCGTGACAAATAAAAAATTATCAAAATTTGTAGTGACATTCAATATTCCAACTGTGCATTGAAAAATATCATTCGATCAAATAACAATGGAGAGAAGATTGATATAAGTGTCCTTCCTTGGTTATTATTAGAGCATCAAATAAATTCTATAAAATAAGTCATACAAAAAATTGATTTTCCATAAGATTTTTTGTGAACATAAACAATCTCATATCAAAGAAAAGTGAATTTGGGCCAGGAATGAAAACACACGATTGGCATACCTTTATTAAGGTAATTCATGTTATTCTATATTCTCTATATATTTGTATACTTCATGTAGTTTTTATTGTATTATTTTTTAAAATATTGAAAAGATCATTTTATAATTATTGTAGTACATTCTACCTCTTTCTGTCCCACATCACTTTGACAACAGTGTCAAATAAGTTATATATGATCTTGGAAAATACATGAGGTTAGAAGCGTTATTTGTTAGATTTTTTTTATAGATATTATATTTGCAACTTGTTTTACTTTTTTTGTAATTTATTTTATATTTTTTGTAAAGTCTCGTTTATATGTTTTTGTGTGTTGAATCTCTTCTAGGTGGTTGTCATCGAAAAAAATCAATAAAAAAGATATAAAATATTGGAAGAGAAAAATTTCTCATCTTATGTGTAAAATGCAAAAGTGTCTACCTTCAACTTTTTTCAATGCACAAGAACACTACCTCATACATCAAGTTGAGGAGATTGAATTGTGTGGATATGTACAAACTAGGTCAATGCGGATGGTTGAGAGACACATAATTTTTTTGAAGGGCTTGGTTTGGCAAAGATCACATCCTGAGGATTCTATGGTGGAGGGATATATGGTATACCAAACCATGATGTACATTAGTGAATATATTCCTAAGTTTGCAGCAAAGATCCATGTACATCATATTTGGGATTCTAACTCCATTAACAAATTCAAAGGGGAGTACTTGATGGGGAAAGGTAGATTAAGGAAAGTGAGAGGTAATTATAAAATGTTTTTTTTTATCAGTATGATAATTATAAGATGTTATTATAGTTAATTAATTCTTATAAATCTTTAATATAAGTTTTTTCTAATTGATCTATTTGTTTTATACAGTTGGTCGAGAGTGGGATGCACTATATTTTGTATATTGCAAATAATCTTGATTGGATGATGGTATGGATTGAACGATGTCAAAAAAATGGTCACTCATTAACATGAGAATGTGTTTTTTCATTAGTTAAAGAAGCTCATTGTAATGGATATTCCAATGTTACACCAATGGTAATTGATCTAGCATATGGTTTAAGAGGTAAAAGGTATGTATAAATTTATTAATCATGACCCATATGTTTAATATCAACTCACGATGCAAATAATTTTTATATGTTTGAAAAATTGCAGGTCAAGCACTACAAAGCTATGTAATAACATGGCCATAAATTTTGCATAAAAAAATTGGAAGACCCGAAAAAAAACCTGTGATTCTGGGATAATTGCAATCTTTGAGGTCACTAATATTTCATCTAAAAATGACATACATCCTCAAGAATCTCAAAACTGATACTATGGCATTTTGGATGATATACTTGAGTGCAACTTTAAATCCTTCAAATTAGTTCTATTCATTGTTAAATGGTATGGGCTATGACTGAATCAAAATGATCATGATAGAACTGTTATTCAACATGATAATAGATTTACAATGATTAACGCAAGGTCATTTGAGCCAGTTAGAGATGAGCCCAATGTTCTTGTGAGTAAGTGTTTTACTTAGAGGTTCCACATAAACTGGGCTGGTCATTTGCTGTTAGAAATGATCTAAGAGGAAAGCTAGTAAAGTATATTGTGATAGAAGAAGAAGATACCGAAGATGATGAAGAAGAAGATGATGGTGGTGGTGGTGGTGGTGGTGGTGATTATGATGATGATGATGATGATGATGATAACGATGATGGTGGTGGTGGTGGTGGTGATCATCATCATGGCAATGATGATGATGGTAATATTGATTTATTCATAGAAATTTATTTAATTTACATGTTTTCATAATTAATTTTTTATGTATTAAACTCTAATGGAATGGTATATTTAATTCATTGTGTTCAATTCTAATGATTACAACATATGTGATTTATGATACACGTGTTTCAATTATTACTTGTATAAATAATGTATTTATTGTTTAAAAAATTACTAATGTATTGCTTATGATGCTCAATTGTTGGTGTTGATTACATATATATATTTTTTGTGATTTTCATCTTTTGTGGAAATAGGAAATTGACTATAGACATCATCACCCCTTTTGTTGATGATCTTGCATTGCACACATAAAGTAAAGGTAAGGAAATAAAAAATATACAATGATTATGATGAATGCATATTGTTCATGTTGTCTTCTATGAAATTTGTAGCATATGTATCATGTAATTTTTACCTAACTTAAGATAAATGATTCACATATGCAGGAAATTAACCCATTTTATGAGGATCCTGCATAGTGACATGGATCGATAGGTATAAGTTAACACACCTATAGAAATAGTTTATTATTTTCTTGCTTTCTTTGTACACCCATCTTCATTGAGTGGTTTAAAATAAGGTATTAACTTGCTCATGATTTAACAATACTACCCTCAACATTAATTTTAGGGTTGACTTCATCAACATTACCCTCATTTAGCAAAATATCTCACTTCTTACCAACTATATCTCTCATTTGATGAACTGCAGGAACCACCTAATGGGTACTTGTCAGATCTATCTTTCTCAAGTGAGGGAAATGCAGGAATAGAAGACAAAAGTCAGACATGTAGTAGGCCTAAAATAGGGAGATCAACCAGAGGTCAAAAGATCAGAAGAAAATTCAATAAATGCATGCAATTTTTCCTTGCTTAAGGGGGTCATGTTCTTATGATGATGAGACCAAAGGTGACATCAAGATGCCCTTGAGGTACACACATCTTCAGAAAGAATGGGTATCCAAGGAACTACCTCCAATTAACACTGATTTTTGTGTTAACGAGAGGATATATCGCATAGCTTCATCATCATTACATGGTTTAGGCCTATTTTCCATAGATGACATAAAGGTATGTTACAAAAAAATTATTGAATTAATGGAGTATGTCATACCTTGTTACAATTATAATAATTGGATGTAGATTGTTCGATATAAAAAAAGTATGCGTAGGTATGCATTGTTAGCAAATTATATACAATGGAAAGAAAATTATCAAAGTAAAAGATTTACTATGTACATTGACGGAATACCAAAAGCAATAGGCAATATTGCGGATTTTATAAATAGTACGTGACCTGGGTCAACTAATAAGAGACCTGATTGCATATTCTAGGCACGTGAGGGAAATCATGTTTTTGTATGTGCAATAAAATCAATAAGCGCAGGGGAAGAGTTGCTAATAGATTACTATTTGCATCACATAGATACAAACAAAGTTACTATCATGGGGGTGGTAAGTACTATATACAATTTAAACTAACCTCTAATTAAAGACTCCAATATACCATTTTATTAATAAGTCTTTTTTCTAAGTCGATTGCTTTCATTTCGCTGAAGTTTTTATAATTAATTTGTCATGGGATGACATGGATCCACCACATGACAAAGGAGGGGATGTTCCTCCCACCCCTTCTTTAGCGAAGGTAAACCTTAGTGTAATTATATAAATTAGATAGAAGTAAAATGTTATATTATTATGTTCTTTTCTTTAGGATTTTAGAGTTATTCTGATAGTTTTACTAATATTCCTATCACAAATTAATGTTTAGGGAAAGGGAAAAGTGCCTATAACAACTCAGGCAATAGTTACAGATTTGGAAGTGACAATATTATGCAATGATGATGTTGCATATACCTCTGACCCCATAAAGATGGTCAGAAAGACCCTACAAAAAATCAATACAGATCTTCTTAACCTCCTATTGCATCTATATCCAAATGAGGAGATTTGGGTGTAGAGAGATGAATTGATATGAAGAGCACTTTGTTTGGAGGTAAGCAATAATGAATCTTTAGTTATAACAAAATTTCAATAAAGGTTTATAGTTTATACTATTTTATGTCCTGAACTAAAATATGTATGTTTTCTTCTTACATGATTTTTTGAGTACTCAACCACCTGCTCATGGACATCGTAAGGTCAGTACTAGCACAGGTCCCTTAGGTAAAATAATCCTTAAGTTAAAAAGTTACAAGGAATTTTTGCTTTGGAACATTCACAAACCTAATTGGACTTACTGATTAGAAATCTACATTTTTCATTGGACTTACTAATACCCTGATGCAGAGGGTGTTAGAATAACTAAGAGGGGGGGTGATTCAGTTAGATCAGTTATCCTACAGTCCCAAATACAAAGATGTAACACTTTAAACAATTTCAACAAATTCTGCAACTCGCTAACATAGACTATTAAACTGTTTGTGCCTTTTACCAATTACCAGTTAACTAACTCACTGTAATTACCGACCAAATCAAATATGCAGCATGTAAAGTATGACAATAAAACAATCATCACATAAACACATAACACAATGATTTAACATGGAAACCTTGTTAAGGGAAAAAACACCTGGGACCGGTAACGCAAAATAATTTGCACTCTTCTGAAGTGAGCTTGGTGAAGAGCCAACCCTGTTAAAGGTTACAAACACACTATTAGGTGTGACCTTGTTAGAGGATTTAAGACTAACAGTTATCTTTCAACCAACATTCACTATGGCGTCAATTAGATTAAAATGTACATTCCTTGAATGACATAGGGTCATACCATAAGACAATTAAGTCCACTCGATTAAGATATTTTTCTGTATCAATGGTTAAACTGAAATAGTAGTTGATCTGATTACAATAAAAATCAATTTGCAGATGTCCAAATCTATTCTAAGCCCATAAAAATCCTCCAATAAATATATCAATTCACTTCCTCAACTTACTTTTACTTGGTAATAGCTCTCTGATGCTCGGTCTATTTTGCAGTTCGGTTCTTCTTTAACTAGTCTGATCAGGCATGCATGAAATTGTGTTCACATGAAATCTTTGCAGTCTTCTTTCTTTTGGCATGTTTCAATAAAGAAATGCATATATCTTATATAGATAGATAAATTGTTTTCATATCAACCATCATATTTTGCCGCTTATTCTCCTTCATTGATTTTGTCTCTTAAACCTTCTTCGGTAGATGTGTCAATAATAAGTTTCAATTCTATCCTTTAGATCTTCTCCAAATTTTGTCAGTCATGGATCTCATAACAAACTTTATCCTCAATCTCAAAATCATAACAATTTCCAACTCATCATTTTCTGTCGGCTAAACTTAAGCATTTAATACTTTCATCCATACTCGGTTAACAAAGAAATGTGTCGGTGAACAAAAGCTCGGTTAATACTATCACTTGGTATACACTACACTAGCTTGGAGCATACTGAAGTGCTTCATTTACCAACCATATTGCCTTGTACATTTTGCTTCCTCCATAATAGATTAATGCAACATAATCAAGTCAACAATATAAGGTCATAGACTCATCAATAAGTTACCCAAAGTATTCATTATCCTCATCTGTCATATCCATAAATCTCCATGTAGATATCTTAGTTCTTCATCTTTTCTCTCCTCTTTACAGATGTTTAGATGTTTGCAACCAACATGATAAGTACTATCAAAACTAGTTGACATCAATGACAACATAATGACTGAATTAATTATCTTACATATCATTTCAGTAACTTTGTGATCTCTAATCACTAATCTTCAAGTCATTCAGGTATTCAATCAGTTGTAGTTCATCAATCTCTCCCTTTGGCATTAATGGCAACACAAGAAAAATGAAATATGTCATGCACATACCAAACATGTATTCTACAACTATGTAAGTTAATGTTGTAGCTCGATAAGCTCTCCCTAGCTTGCTATTTAATATGTTTAATCACTATGTTACATAACAACATTACAAGTGTAGACTTTCCTCTGCGGATTTGATCTTTTCAACTCTCATATTCATTTTTTTCTTCAACAACAAATCTTCAAATTTCTCCCTGACTTTCTCAAATTATCTCTCCCTTAGATATATATTTCATTTATCTCTCTGTTTATCTCTCCACTGTTTATCTCTTCCTTTGACAATAATGCCAAAGATAAACATAAAACATACAGCTCTGTAATAGCCAAGTAACTTTCTATTGTTAAGTGCGAACAATGTATCTTTGTATACTGTTATGCAAATCTATGTTCTAGCTCCTCAAATCTTTCACAACCTTAGACATTATCCAAAGTGTGAGCTATGCTGCATCAACATGAATGATCTTCTGATAAGAATAGGCTGATGCAACCTCTAGATCACATTAGTGACCGGTAGATAGGGGACGGACCCCAAGACTAGTCCTCAAGTATTCAAAAGTTTCCTTTGGTAGAGGCTTGGTAAAAATATCAACAAGTTGCTCCTTTGATGTAACATGTTCCAGTTTGACTTGCTTCTCCTGTACTTGTTCCCTTAAGTAGTGATACTTAATAGAAATAAGCTTTTTCTTCAAATGCATTACAAGATTCTTAGAAATATTTATTGCACTAGTGTTGTCACAATATATAATCATTGGCTCAGTGATTACCTCATTCATCCCTTCCAACACTTTTTTGATATAAGAAATGTTTGAACAATTTGTAGCAGTAGCAACATACTCTGCTTTGGTAGTAGACTAAGAAATACAAGGTTGTTTCTTACTTGTCCAAGTAACAAGTCTTTCACCAAATAAAAATGATCCTCCGATTGTGCTCTTTCTATCATCTATATTTCCAGCCCAATCTGTGTTGGTGTAGACTCTTAGTTCAAATTTTCCTTCCTTAGGATACCATAAGCCATATTCCTCTATTTTCTTCAGGTATCTCAAGATTATTTTTAGTACAACCATATGTGAATCCTTTGGATTGGTAGAAAATCTAGCAACAATCCCCA
Source organism: Chamaecyparis obtusa (assembly GCA_027943335.1). Classification (NCBI taxonomy): domain Eukaryota; kingdom Viridiplantae; phylum Streptophyta; class Pinopsida; order Cupressales; family Cupressaceae; genus Chamaecyparis; species Chamaecyparis obtusa. Next base: position 1,195,569 of record BSBK01001410.1, on the reverse strand, counting down.
CTACATGTGCAATATCTGGCCTACTGTGTACTACATACATCAGTTTACCAATCATAGATCGGTACAATGTCTGATTTACCTCTGTAGATTCATCATATTTTGTTAATTTGCAGCCTGTGATGATCAGTGCTCCAACTGGTTTAGCATCTTCCATGCCAAATGTTCTCAATACTTCCTTTATGTACTTTGATTGTGTGATGAGAATTCCATCATTTTGCTGAATAACCTGCAAGCCTAGAAAGAATATAATCTCTCCAAACATATAGACATTTCAAATTCATTTCTCATCTCATCAATAAATGATTTACAAATATGATCTTTTCCTTCAAAAATTATATCATCAACAAATATTTCAGCAATCAAGATAGTGTCATCAGATCCTCCTTTCATGTATAAATTGTTGTTTTCACTAGTTCTTACAAAACCAATACTTAAAAGATAAGTATGAAACCTTTCATACCAAGCTCTTGGTGCTTGCTTTAAACCATATAAATCTTTGTGTAGTCTACATACCATGTCTTTCTGATTTGGATCAATAAACCCTTTTGGTTTTTCTATGTAAACCTCCTCTTCTAGTATTCCATTTAGAAAAGCAGACTTAACATCCATTTGATAGACTTTAAATTTCTTATGTGCAGAATATGCAAGTAACATGCAGACTCCTATTCTAGCAACATGTGCAAAAGTTTCACCATAATCAATACCTTCTTGTTGTGCATATCCCTTGCAAACAAGTCTAGCTTTGTTTCTTGTAACCTCTCCATTCTCATTCAGCTTATTTCTGAAAATCCATTTAGTATCGATAACATTTTTATCTTTCGGTCTAGGTACTAAAGTCCATGTGTTTTTTTTCTCAATTTGTTCTATCTCTTCATTCATAACATTTATCCATTCATCATTCTCAAGTGCAACCTTAACATTCTTCGGTTCAAACTCACAAACTAAGCATACATTTTGTCTTAACTTACTTCTTGTCAGTATCCCAACTTGCCTATCTCCAATGATTTGGTTCTCAGGATGATGCCTTCTGAAAAATCTTGCTAGCACTTGATCTCTTCTTTATTCAGGTTCATTTCCTTGCTCGATAGCTTCTACATGTTCCACAGTTTCCCTTTGTTGTTCCTCAGTTTCTCTTTGTTGTTCCTCGGTGTTGTTTTCTTGATGCTCGGTCAACTCATCCTGTGGCTTTGGTAGGTACTCTAGATGTTCAACATAAACAAATATACCATAGTCTTCTTGCTTCTTATTGCTTTCTTCATCATTTTTATCAGCAAATTCATCAACTCTAACATTAGCACTTTCAATCATTTTATAGTAACCTTATTCAACTTGTAAGCTTTACTTTTAGTAGAATATCCAAGAAATATCCCCTCATCCCCTTTAGAGTCAAATTTCCTATTCCTATCATCTTTCAGAATAAAACATTTACTACCAAAAATTCTAAAGTAACTTACACTCAGTGTGTAACTAAACCATAACTCATAGGGTGTTTTATTTGTGTCTTTCTTTAATTGTATTCAGTTCAGAACATATACATTTGTGCTAACTGCCTCTCTCTAGTATACTTGTGTAACATTATTTTCTATCATCGGTGTCCTTGCACAATTAAAAATTGATCTATTTCTCCTTTTAGCAATCTCATTCTGTTACAGTGTTCTAAGTGCAGAAACCTATCTTTTTATCCCATGCTCATTACAATAGTTAGTGAATTCATTTAAAATAAACTCACCACCTCTATCAGACCTCAAGCATTTCAGTTCTTTCCCACTTTCTTTTTCTACTTTTGCTTTGTACCATTTAAATATTTTAAATGCCTCGGATTTCTCTTTTAAAAATTTTACAGTCATCAATCTAGTGTAATCATCAACAAATAGAATAAAGTATCTATCTCCATAGTAGCTCTTAGTTCTCATGGGACCACATAGGTCAGTGTGAACTAACTCCAATATTCTTTTTTTTGAACGGTCTTTACTCTTAAAACTAGATTTTGTCATTTTCCCCTTTTGACATTCATGACACATAACATGATCAGGCTTTGTTAGGCTAGGAAATCCTCTAACTTTTTTCTTTCTACTGATCTTAATCATGTTATCAAAATTTACATGACACAACCTTTTATGTCATAACCATGCATCCTCATTTTTCACTAGTAAACAAGAAGTCTCAACACTGTCAAGATAAAATAAGTTACGTTTAGATTGTCCTAATGTTCCAACAAGCTTTCCACTTTCATCAAATATATTTACCTTCTTGCTTTCAAAAGCTACATGGTGACCTGAGTTTTTAAGCTGTGCCACACTTAGAAAATTGTAATTCAGTCCTTTTACCCAATAAGCATTATCAAATTTGATTTTATCATTTATCAATAAAGATCCTTTTCCTCTAACCATACATGGCGTATCATTACCCATTCTTACTGATCCTCCATTATAATGCTCAAGATTATCAAACTTATCTTCATCACCAGTCATGTGATGTGTACAACCACTATCAATGATCCATGTATCATTTTTACTAACTTTAGAAATGAGTTTTGTTTCTACATACCTTTCTTCTTCCTCGAAATTATCCTTCATCGCAACAAATACTACTTCAACATCATCATCTGTGTCTTTGTCAGTATCATTCTCTTCAGCAAAGTAACATACCTTTTTTCCCTTATCTCTGTGATCTTGGTTGTCTTTGTTATAGTGTCGGTAACTTCTATTGTTTCTCCTTCCATAGATTCCTTCACCAAATTGATCTTTGTTTCTATCTTCTTCTTTCTTGTTCGGGCATCTAGCAGTAATATGGCCAACTTCTTTACAATTAAAACATGTTAGAGGTAATTTACCTTTATATCTACCTTTACCTTTAGGTAATCTCTGAGCCATAAGAGCTTCAAGTTCATTAAGCTCATCATCAGTATTACTATCACTGTCATTCCTTATATTATGTCTACTGCTAGACTTACCGATCTTTAGAGAAGACATGAAAGAAGACTCAACAAATGGTACAACACTATTATCAAAATTTTTCAACTCAAAAGTTGTTAGCTTACCAATCAGACTATCAAGAGCAAGAGTATTGCCAAGTGCAGACCTCATTTCATGTATAACAGATATTCTGATTGCATAAGCAGACAACAAGGTTCTTAGAATTTTACTTACCACTGTATCTTCATCAATGACACCATAATGCAGTCAAGCTCGGTGGATCCAATTAAGGATTGACCGACCTTGTAGCCAAACCAATATGCAGCGGAAATACACAAGAAAACAATAGATCTGCAAAGAAAAAAAAGTCTTTATTAATGAAAACATCAATTACATGCAATGTTCCGGGCTGTAAGGCCTTCCTGGTTACATCCAATTACAATGCAAGTAATATCTACAAGATCTTGCAGGATCTAAATCTTTTCCCCAACATCAGCATCCAGCTAGTCTAGGTTTGGAATAGGCAACACACTGGTAGGCACCTAGGAAAGATCTAAACTTGTACTCCAACTTCCAAGCAATCTTCCTGCTCCTAAGCTCGTAGGATACTAACCTTCCTTCTAACAATATCATGCCTAAACAGCTACCCAAGAATCCTATTAATATTGATTCCCAGCTACAAGTCAGCAGATGAAATAATAAATCTTTACAAACAAATATTAAATTCTAAAACATCAATTGGCTCTCACATAGCCTTACAAAATAAATAAACTCTCAAAGATGGCCCCAAATGGTCATTAGATCTGCATAGAAGAATGTAACACACTAGATCTAGGTCCCCACACGTTCAATGGTCAATCCATAACTTGAGGAGTGAGACCCAAATTAAATGCAACAGTCGACCAAGTCGATCTCACAAAACAATCCAGTCGGTAAGCAAGAACATCAAGCAACAAAAGAGATAACCGAGCACTAGTCGACCGACCACGCCAAGCATGACCGAGCAATGCAGTTATCGCTGAGCGCTAGTGAACCAATGCCTTCAATCATTGAATGTTCTTTAGAGACCAAGCACCTCGATAACCATAGAAACTGAGCAACAAGTCTCCCAAACCGGGCAAGTATTCCACCAAACCAAGATGAAAACTAACAAACTACCTTCAAAGACAAACATATTTTTGGTTGATACAGGATTGCCAAGAATCCTTGGATGCTACTGCATCTGACACCCTAGGTAAGAAATATTTTCTCATAAGGAAATTAGGAACTCCCCAAGGGAATCAGAACAAGTATGCCAAATATGTTCTTCACCCATATCTCCTCTTGTCCTTCATCCCAAGTATTCTTCACTTCATTCACTATCTCATGCAGAAAGTCCTTCTTCTTTCCACTATGCTTATCCCTTCCTTGGAAACTAATAGCAACTAACTTTGACCACTACCGATCACATCAGTGCCTCGGTAAGGTTCATCCCTTCCAGACTCCTCAACCAACTGAGTATCATCTACATCTCTCTATGTCACAAATGTCACCATCTGCTACACCATCTCTACCAGCAAGACCATCTATTTCTTAATCTCAACAAACTCTTCAGAGATATCACTCTCCTTCTTCAAACTAGACTTAACAGGAATAGGTTCATCAACCCTATGTTCCTAAGGTTTGTCATAAGGACAACACCTGATAACTCCACATCCTTTAACCCCTATCTGAATCAGTTATCCAATGTCCCAATACAAAATGTATAATCCAAAAACAAATACTTAAAACTTCTGATACTCAGAAACTTAAAATACTTTACTGTCTATGCTTTTACCAATTACCAATCTAAAACATATAGTAGTTACTGATCAAATCAAGTATGCAACATGTAAATATGACATCAAACAAACATCACAATCAACACAAAACACAAGAGATTTAACGTGGAAACCCTGTGAAGGGAAAAACCAACCTGGGACCGACAACCCAAAATATTCACTCTTCTGAAGTGAAGTCAGTGAAGACCCAACCTTATTAAAGGTTACAAACACATTGTTAGGTGTGACCTTGTTAGAGGATTTAAGACCAACTGTTATCGTCCAACCAGCAATCACTCTGGGGTTGACATGATAACAATGTTCATTCTATGAATGGTACATAAAAGACTTTCTTAGTCCACTCAGTTAAGAGATTTGACTGTGTACAATGGTTAAAATGTAACAGTAGGTGATCTTCCTTAATACAACTTCAATTGCAGATATACAGATCAATGTTAAGCTCATTCAATCTTTTGATCATTAAATCAATTTTGTTCCAATCAATGTTTAGTAACTTACTGTCACTCGGTAATAGCTTCCTATCACTCGGTAAAAACTCTACAGTTCGGCTCTCACTAACCAGTATGATCAAGCATGCATGAAAACTTGTTCACGCGATAATTTTTTGCATTCTCCTCCTTCCGGCATATATTTCATTATGAAATCTCCAGTCTCTTATATAGACAAGTAAACCATTTTCTTCTGCTCCATCAGATTTTGCCACTTAATCATCTTCATTGATTTTGCCTCTTAAACATACCTCGACACTTGTGTCAATAACACATTTGATTCTCATCCTTTAGATCTTTCCTAAATTTTGTTAGTTGTTGATCTGTGTAACAAACATTATCTGTTACTCTAATTTTGAGGTACTTTATAGCTCATCAATCTTGTCAGCTAAGCTAGTCATTTAGTTCCTTTGTTCTGCTTGGTTAACAAAGAAATGCATCATTGAACACAAGCTCAGTTTAAACTGTGCTCGGTATACACCACACTTCATCGATGTACACTGAAATGCTTCATCAACTAACAACACTGCTTTGTGTCTTTCAACTCTTTTCCTCATCATCAAGTCAGTATCATAAGGTCATAGACTCATCAACAAGTTACTCAATGTATTCTTTATCCTCATCTGTCATATCCATCTTCATCATGTAAATATTTTTGTACTTCATCTCTTTCACTCCTTTAATACAGATGTTTTGGTATAGTAACTTACAAGACAAGTGTTGTCAAACTAGTTGACATTAATGACAACATAATACAGATTTAATCATATTACATATCTAATCAATCAGCTCGGTGATCTTAAATCATAGATTCTTCAATTAGGTTCTAAATCAGTTGTAGTTCATCATTTCTGACCAGCGAGATAATAATAACCTTAAGAATATGCTCTCCTCTACTCTTCCCAAATTCTATGGTCTTGTGACAAAGGACCTAGATACCTTTCTCTTTGAGTCAGATATCCTCTGTTGGAGTTATGACTACACCAATGATGCCCACAGACTTAAAACTCTTTCCTTCAACTCTCAAAGAGTCTGCATTATGATGGTTTATGGGCTTAGGACAAGATGTTTTACATAATTGGGATGAAATGAAGAGTGCTTTCTTTCTCAAGTATAAGGAGTATTGTAGAGGAAATGATATGCGAGGAGATGACATTTTCAAGATGACACAAAAGGAGGATGAAAGCCTTGAAGATTGTCTCTAGATTCTTGTTTAGCTTATAGAAGAACACTCAACATGAGCTCAATAAAGAATATTAAAAACTGCTCTTCCTAAGGGGCATTAATGATGGCTACACAAAAGCCTTGAACCTGATGGTAGGAGGAGATATCACCCAATCTACATGGGATGATATTAAGAAGATACACCTCAAATAGTCTAGAGCTATTGTCAAAAAGAGGTGAGGATATAGGTCCACTTTGGGAAAGACAAATGTTTATGGAGCTTCTTAGTCAAAGATAACTCATCTCTTGTCTGATTTTAAGAAAGACATCATTAACAACATGGTGACATAGCTAGATACTATGGAGATGATGAATAAACATGAAGAGGCCAAAGCTATTTTGCCTGAATTCTATCCCCATTGTCGATAGAAGAAGAGAGATTGTTTGTGCAAGTTGGTTGCTAATCTGGAGACTACTCAACTTTCCACTCAGTTCAAGATAATGGAAGGAGATGATGAGCAAGTATTCTTCATTGCACAAAAAGACCATGGGCAAAAAGACAAGGTATGCCTTAGGACCCTCTTTTATTTAATGGTCCATTTTACAATAATCAATGGAAATCTCCTAAGAATTATCAATCTCCTCCTTGGAATAATCCTCAACATCAGTTGCTAAATTACCCTAATCCTCAATGGAAAAATCCTTAAAGGAATTGGCAACAAAACCAAGGGGCATGACAAACACCACAGGGTAATTGGCAGTAGAATCAACAATGGGAGGAGGTCAACAATGGCCAACCTGGCCAGAAGGATTCTTGCAACCGCCTCCTTAGCCTCCATGGTAGAAGGTACTTATATTTCCTCCTACAAGCAATACTCCACCTCCAAGGCCTACTTAGCTTCCTGCCCAGCCACAACCAAATCCTAATAACATGCCCCCAGCACCTCAGCAAAATGTCTATTCCACTTATCCAACTCAGTATCTTGCCTATTTTATTACCATTAATGATATACATATATGATCTGAGACTACTCTACATACTCCTACTCCTCCTATTATCACAAAAGTATCCTTAAAAGGGCCCAATTCTATGACAAAACCATCTACCACTCCAGTAGGCCCAACTGTAATACCAAGTAAAGTCCAGCAAGCTACTCCATTTCCACAAAGGTTGTAAACTGAAAATCCCAAGCCTACTAAAGATGCATCCTTTGATATCTTTGACCAACTCAAGAACATCAGTGTTCAAATCCTCCTATTCCATGAAATCAAGGATGTCCCAACGTATGGAAAGGCTATCAAAGAAGCTTGTTTCAAGAAGCCTGGTAAAAAGAGAAAGGATCCTCATATTGTTCATGTTCAACAAAATAATTGTTCCAAAATATTCTGACCCTAGCAGCCCAATTATTGAGGTTACTGTTAATGGGATGGCCAATAAAAATTCTTTGATAGATTTAGGAGTTGTTATAAATGTTATGACCAACAATATCATGCAACAACTTAGTATTGCCAACCTAAGGACTACACCCACTATCCTGCATCTTGAAGATAGTTCCATAGTAAAACCTGATGGGATTGTAGAAGATATAGTTGTAAATATGGAATCTTGGTCATATCTTGCTGACTTTATGATACTTTCACCAAAAGCCATGTTGGGTGGATACCCAATCATTCTTGGTCGGCCCTAGTTAGCCACTGTTGATGCATATATAGGTTGTCATTCAGAAGATATGACCATCTTCTATGGTCAACATACCAAGAATTTATCCTTGTATACACCTACCCAACCACAAATTGAATTAGCTTCACCAATTTGGCCAGATCTAGGAGAAGAAGTTGAGCTAGTTAATTCAATAGCATGTTTAATGATGTTAAAAAGAGACCATTTCCCGTAGCTTCAAGAAGAAGACACAGTGATCACAAACATTTTGCAAAATCAGTATGGATCATGTTCATATTTCATGGACTATTTATCTTCCCATCACTGCTCCCTACAGCCTTTGTATCATGATTGTGACTTGTCTCCATCTCCTATAGCCAAATAGATATACCACAAATTGCTTCTCCATGAGATACAACCACCCTCATTAACAAATGATTCTATGGTGGAATGAACCAAATAGTTAGAAGTCTCTCATGGATGTTTCTTAAATATTAATAGTTAGCTTACCCCTCAACATCAAACATCTTTGGCCAAACTCATGAAAGACCATACTTTAGCTTTTTCCTGGGATTATGCAGACATGAAAGGCTTGGACCCCAAATTCTATACTCATACGATATACTTGAAAGAAGAAAAACCCCCTATTAGGAAATTCCAAAGGTGTGTTAATCCTGCATTAAGAGAGAGTCAATACTGAGTTTTAGAAACTGCTTGATGTTGGTTTTATCTATCCTATCTCAAACAGCCAGTGGGTCTCCCCATTAGTTATAGTCCCCAAAAAAAGAGGAAAGTGGAGGGTATGTGTTGGCTACAAAGAACTCAATAATGCAACCAAAAAGGATCACTTCACTCTACCATTCATTGACCAAGTCTTATAATTCTTAGCAAGCAAGAAGTATTTCTCTTTTCTAGATGGGTATATTGGATACAACCAAATTAGGATTTTTCTTGAAGACCAAGAAAATACCACATTCACCTACTCATGGGGAATATTTGCCTACTCATTCTTACCCTTTAGCCTTTGTAATGTTCCAGCAACCTTTCAAAGGTAATTCATCAGTATTTTTATTGATATCTCACATGACTACATGGAGATCTACATGGATGACTTTACTACATATAGGGAAACCTATGAGGAAGCACTAATAAACTTGGGAAAAGTTCTTGCAAGGTGTGAAGAACACAATCTGTCCCTGAACACTGAAAAGTGTTTCATGATGATGCAAGAGGTGATCATGCTGGGATATTACATCTTTGTTGTTGGCATCCAGGTAGATCTTGCTAAGATAGAAGTCATTATGAATCTGGCTACACCAAAAAAACAAAAGGATGTTCAAAGTTTCCTAGGAAATGTTGGCTACTACAAAAGGTTTATTAAATACTTCGGTAAAATGGAAAGCCCCATGTGTTCTTTTCTCACAAAGGATTCTGAATTTGTATGGACACCATCTTGTAACGAGGCTTTCTTGCATCTAAAGTTTTTTCTTACTGAGGCTCCCATTTTGAGGGGTCTGAATTGGGGATTACCATTTCATATTCACACTAATGCTTTTGATCATGTTGTGGGAGTTGTTTTGGGGAAGAAAGAAAGTCTTGTTGAACATGCCATCTATTTTATCAACAAAAATTTGTAGGGACCTGAACTCGACTACACAGTCACTGAGAAGGAACTCTTGGTTGTCATCTATGCTCTCAACAAGTTTTGTCACTACATTACTGGTTACCAGATATTTGTGCACACTGACCATGCAGCCATAAAATATTTGGCTAAAAAACCTACTATCAAATGGAGGTTATCCAAATGGTTTTTGTTGCTACAAGAATTTGACATCACAATAGTGGATAAACTAGGCAAATCCAATGTAGTCACTAATTTATTTGTACAGTTGCAAAATACAAATGATTCACAAGTTATTGATGATATATTTCCTGATGATCACCTATTTTCCATTTTGACAAATACCCCTTGGTATGCTGACATTGCCAACTACTTAGTCTCTCAAAAAGTACCTCCACACTTCTCACCAAAAGAAAAGAGGCTTTTAATAGAGAAAACCTTCAATGTCTCTTGGATTTCCAATTGTCTATTTTATATCGGACCTTATCATATTATGAGGAGATGTGTAAGAGAAGATGAAACCTATGACATCTTACATGTCTGTCATGATGAACCCTATGGAGGACATTTTGTAGCCAAATGAATGACAATGAAGGTTTTAACCACTGGTTACTACTGCCCAACACTGCATAAGGATACAACCAACTATACAAGGAAGTGTGATAGATGCCAACGGATGGGAAAAGCAACAAAATTAGACAAAATGTCTCTTTTCCCTCAAGTGGTAGCTACTCCATTTGATAAATGGGGATTGGATTTCGTAGGAACCATCAATCCACCATCCAATGACAACTCCTATATCTTGGTTTGTACATATTATGTGACAAAGTGGGTAGAAGTCTGAGCTATGAAACATGTCGAGACAAAAAAAAATTGAGTACTTGTACGAGGAGATTTTTGCAAGGTATGGTGTACCACAAGAACTAGTCACATATTAGGGTGCTCAGTTCACCTCAATTTTGATCATTGACTTGATGAATGAATACAAAATTCTCCATAGAAAGTCCAGCCCATATCATCCCTAGGTGAATGGTTAAGGAGAGATCACTAATAGGGAGATTGAGGAAATCTTGACTAAAATAGTACAAATCCACAAGAAGAACTAGAGTAGCTAGTTAAAAGAAGTTGTTTGGGCATACAGGACAAGGTGGAAAACAACTACCAAATTCACACCTTTTGAGTTGGTGTATGGAAAGTTTGCTATGATTCCCATTGAATTTGAACATAAAACATTATGTACAACATTATAGCTCAACTTAGATCTCCCTGCAGCCCAATGTGACAGGATCCTATAGCTCAATAACCTAGATGAGATGAGAAAAGTAGTCCTACAACAAATAGAGATGGTATAGTTACAACGAAAGAAGTGGCACGATTCACACATTCAGAACAAAAGGTTTTTTCCTAGTGACTAGGCCCTCCTTTATGATTCACGGTTTCAAGAAACTCAAGGTAAGCTCACTACACAATGGCTTGATCCCTATGAGATAGAAAAAGTTTTTGCTAATGGTGCAGCTCATTTATCCAAAATCGACCATGTACATTTCAAGTTATTGGTAAATGGCCACAGACTCTTTCTATACCATAAACCAAACACAAAGGTTGAGTTCCTGCGACAGTTTGAGATTTCTTATATTGCAACTGGACCTCCTTTATCTGATATTCCTCCTAAAGCTAATGAACCCCTTATATTTGATGAACCTCCTACAACCAAAGTCTCTCCTACATCTAAATGGGATAGCCTTAAACTCTATTCATCTCTTTAAAACTATGCAATGCATTCATAATAAAGTTTCTATTTCCCACAAAAACCATTCTAGTCCATAAATAATAAAACAAACAACAAGAAAAAATATCATATCATGTCACATCGCCTTTTCTCTCTCCCATCTCACTCATTCATCCACATCATCATTACTTTGCAACTTAACTTTTCTCGGCCTACATCATCAATTATTTCTGAATTTAGGCATTCAATGATAATTAAATCCCAGGTATGCAAAAACAATCATTATTTTATAATCTTACTTATTTTTGCATGATTATAGATTAAGTTGTAATCAATATAGCATTTATTCAAGCATTGCTATATTTTTTAAGCATGCATGTGAGGACACCTGCCACCTTTTTCGTATGGGGAAGTCTGTTAAGTTGCAGTATCATTAATAACCATTTCTCGTGTATTCTTTAAACATGTTTCACTTTTTCATTAGTCCATAGTCATCCTAGCAAACTGATGTGATAATCCATGTGTGTGAGCCTTTCTTGCCACCACTATTTTTTAAGCCACCCTTGATCATAATTCTTAGCAAGAACTCTGTAGAAATAATTCTTAGCAATCAGGAAATTAAAATTTTCTAGAGCTCTTAGCAATAGAAGAAAATCAGTTCAGCTACAATGGAATAGAGATGATAAACAAACTAGTGTTTGAAGGGAAAGATTATTTTGAAAAATATTTGGTATTCAGAGGATTCATATTTTCAGGGTTGAAAGTTATTAGGGTTGGAAGTTTTTGCATCTATAGAATGGGAGGGCCCCCTACAAAAGATGAGCCAATAGATCACTCGTCCATGCCAGAGGACCAGAGGGGTGTGCAAGCATTTAATAACGTAGGGTGTCTCACTTATTTTGTACGATTGAATGGATATGACAAATCAATAACACTAAAGTTCCTCATAACTCTAAGTAATGGAGTCGCCCAAGTTAAGGGCTTGAGAATTGATACTACTGAAGCTAGGATTGCGGAAGTCATAGGGCTTCCTATCATTGGTGAAGGATTTCCTCATGGTCATGATGCAAGGACGGCCCAAGAAGAATTCACTCTACCTACATACCCAAGATTGGAGGCAAGCAAGCAAGGTGCAAAGAGACTTTTGCTTCTAGGTGAATATCCACAACTGGCAGTTCATAACATCATGTATTTAACCTGTGAAGGACAATTTTCATTCTTGCAAGTAGTCCATTTTAAATTGCTAATCCATTTGTGGCATGGACATCTTATGAATGTTCCAAAAAATTTGTATTTCTTTTTGAATTTGACTGCCAAGGAAGTAAAGAAGGGATGACAAAATGCCACAACTCACCATGGGTTAATTAAACTCCTAGTAGAAAGATCTCTATGAGACACATCTACCATGATTTGGGATGAATTTATTATGGCACACCATGTGCAATTAAATGGTGAGGTACCCAATCAGGTAATTCAAGAAGAACAGGAGAATGTCCCCAAGGTCACTACTACATTTGGGGCCAAATTTCAACAAAAACTTCTGACAAATTTTTTTTTTATGAATTTGGTGGTTTTTTTTGTGATAGTCCTCGACGTTTTCAGGATTCTAATGGGTTTTAAATAGACCATCTAAATTATGACAGTTTCAGGGTATAGATGAAAAAAAAGTGAAACGACCAAATCATTTTTATTTCGATTACAGAGAAAAGGAGTGGGTCAAAGCTAAGTGCAAGAGAAGGTATGTGATTTATTCATCTTTGATCTAGTATCTTTGATGGGCAACATCTTTCAAGCCTCTGGCATCATATTCGACTGCAAATTTCAAATGCATTGCATTTTATTTGATCATGAATCCTGAAATTGGATTCATGTTTGTTGATATTACTAGCACGTTTAATGATGCCATTATATATTGCTGAGATGCTCATTGAAATGACTACATTCTATAGGTGTTGTACCCTATCCCATGCTTTATCTCCATTATTTGATGTTATTGGTGCTTGTGCTCAAGGATATCGATTCACTATTTTGAAATGTTTGGATTCATGTTTGTTGATATTACTGGCACGACCATTGTATATTGCTAAGATGCTCACTGAAATGATCGCATTCTACTGGTGTCATGTCCTAGCCCATGCTTTATCTCCATTATTTGATGTTATTGGTGCTTGTGCTCAAAGATATTGATTCACTATTTTGAAATATTTGGATTCACGTTTGTTGATATTACTAGCACGTTTAATGATGCTATTGTATATTGTTGAGATGCTTACTAAAATGATCGCATTCTACTGGTGTTGTGCCCTATTCCATGCTTTATCTCCATTATTTGATGTTATTGGTGCTTTTTCTCAAGGATATCAATTCACTATTTTGAAATGTTGACTGTGGTTATCAAATGGATAGTCTGCGAGCTTCTAGCTAGGCACCATTTGTATTGATAGCTTAGGACATCAAATGTATTGTATCAATGATAGTTGAGACTTTTTTAAAAGGAAATAGGACAAAGAATGATTTTGATTTATTTTCTCTATCTTGATCCCTAAGTGGTTGCCGCCATGATTCTTATTTTTAGTGCAACTTTGATAGAATTTTAGTTGGGTTTTCACTAGGGTTTTCAATGTAGTGAGCTACAACAGAACATGATTCTTTTTGGTGCTTTTTTCCCCATATTCAGTAGATAAAATTCATGGCCATAGCCACTTAGCCATCTTTTTGATGTTTTGGGTATTTTACAAAGATACAGGTTTGTGGATTTATCAGTCAGTTGCTTGCAGTTATTGGTCAAATGCAAATATTTTGTCAAGTTGAAAGGGCAAGAAATCAGTTTGGTGTTTTCAGTTTATGTTAAAAGTTGATTTGGTAAAATCCTCAAAAAACACACTACATGTTTTAAAATGTAAACAAGTTGAATGTTAAATGTAAGATATATATCTCATCCATAGTAATCAAAAGAAAGGACATGAAACTAAGGAGATTTACCAATCCAAAAATATAAGTGAATAGAAAACATGATTGGTACCTTATGAATTGGTTTTTGAGGTGCATGATCTTCATTAATCTCCTCATAAGAAGACCCCTCTTCAATGCTACTACTTTCTTGTTTAACAATTTGTTTGGAAAAAATGCAGTTATATGTTAATATAATTGTTAATATGATTTAGAACAACAAAGAGGGGGGTGAATCAGTTATTTTCAGGTCCTGATGTACAAAACAAACTTAAAAATTTTCTTTAAATCAGATCCAATAACCAAAACTAACTCAGTCATCACTGATTCAATAACAAAAATATATAACAATGTAGTCCACTACCCAGTTGTAACTTAACTTGTAAAACATAGTAATGTTCAAACCAAAACATTCACACAAGTATAAACACCGGGATTTATAGTGGAAACCCGATTTGGGAAAAACCACTTTGTAACATGCTACTATTATTTTCACTCTTTTGAAGTGAGCTCGGTAAAAATCCAACCCGGTCAAAGGTTACAATACACACTGTCAGGTGTGACCCGATTAAAGGATTTCAATCACCTTGTTAAAAGTGAGCCTAGTCATAGGACTTACATACACTCCATCAGAATGCAACCTTGTTCAAAGGATTTAACATATGACTGTTAGGTCAACCTCGGTTAAAAGAATTTTGACTGCTATAATGGTTAGAAAGTAGCAACAATATTTATCTAAAAAATATACAACTCACTTTGCAAATATCAAATCTAATTTTGTACACTAATGTTGGTTTACTCACTTTGAAACTTTGCCATCTCCATCTCTGATCTACTCTGAACTTTTCTTCAAGCAACCACCACAATTTTCCTTCAGCCTTTTATGCTTAAACAGTTAGTAAAACTTTTCTGATCTTCCAGCATTCTCTGTTCACCCATGCATTTCCATATTCAGCACTTAGATCCTTTTATTCTTTCCCAATTAGGTTAACTTATCTTTTGCCGCTCAATCTCACTCGTAGATCTTAGGGTTAGGTCAGATTCATTGAATCTACCCACTTCATGTTCTTCGGCTCCTTTTCTAGAATCATCTCAAATCTCTTAAAGATTTACAATAAAACATTTTTTAGTACATTTAATACTTTCAAACAATCAATAAATAAAGTCAACACGTTTTACATAATCCAAGAATTCAACAATGTTGGCTCCAAAATTGAATTCTCTTCAAATATAAAGTTGCTGATGCTCGGTCAATACTGTGATCAACTACTCAGTCTTCATGTAGAAAGCTCGGTCATTACTAAAAATATTTCCTTGGCTTACACTGTCTTTCTCAGCAATTAAATGTTGTTTAGTCAACACTATAATTTTGCTCGGCATACATTGACTTGGTCGACACTTACATTACTCAACTTAAACATGATTTTTCCATTCTTTTCTTGGTTAAGCCTACCAATTTAGTCTTCAGTCTTACTAAGATAAACAATACATTATCTCATCATTGTGCAACATAATCAAGTACACTTTATAGTATCAAGATAACTCAACCTTTCCCTTAGGTGCTATTGTTACCAACCTTGCCTAGCCTCATAGCAACACTCAAATAGATATAGTACTTTCCTAAGTAGCAATAGTCTTACCAGTTAAGATTTGACATCAATGACAATACAACAATTGTTTCAATTGCAATTTTCAACAATCTCCCTCTTTGGCATTGATGGCAACACCATATGATATCACCTAAATAACACATGGATTACCAACCAATCCAAAAACTTATCTGTCCATCAGAAAATTATTTATAATATCTTTAGCTTCATTCTAATTCAGAATCCTATAAGCCTCACTTCTGTGACCGTCAGAAGTATTCAGATCTCCCTCTATCCTGATCTTTCATTTCAGTTCATCTTCCTCTTACCTTTTAGTATCATGTGTTATCATATCAGTTCATCTCCCTCTTTAACAAAAATGCTAAAGCAGTAACTAAAATATACATCCATTAGATGTAGATAATATCTGTGCAGCTTAGTGTTTCTCCCTTTGTCATCTTACTTATGAATGATTCCTTGTCTTTGCTTCTCTTCACAACTCTAGGCCAACCCTAAAGTGTGACAATCTTCTGCATCAATTTGTCAAATGTTCTGCTATAAAACATTTGATGCAGTGCTCCTAGCTTGTCTAGGTAGCCTCAATTAGGGAAAGGACCCCTAATTGTCTTCTCAAATAATCATGAGCTTCTCTAAGTAAAGCTTTAGTGAATATGTCTACTAATTGTTTTTTTGTATTAACATATTCCATTCGGACTTCTTTATCTTGTACTAATTCTCTCAAGTAGTGATACTTGATTGCAATGTGCTTGGTCTTAGTGTGCATCACTGGATTCTTAGAAATATTGATAGCACTTGTGTTGTCACAAAAAGTAACAACAGGTTCAGTGATTTCTTCTTTCATTTCTGTCAACAATTATTTTATCCATACCAAATTTGAACAGTTTACTACAACAGCAACATACTCGGCCTTGGCAGTAGATTGGAAAATGCAATTTTGTTTATTGCTTGTCCAGGAGACTAATCTCTATCCAAGAAAGAAAGCTCCACCACTAGTACTCTTTCTATCATCTACATTTCCTGCCCAATCAACATCTGTATAAACTCTGAGTTCAAATTTGTCATCCTTCTTACAATATAGACCATAGTCAGCAGTTCCTTTCAAGTATCTCATAATTCTTTTCATGGCCATTATGTGTGTTTCCTTAAGATTGGCAGAGAATCTTTCCACTATCCCAACATCTAGTGCAATATCTAGTCTACTATATACAACATACTATAATTTTCCAATCATGGATCTATAGATGTTAGGAATAACAAGGTAGAAATAACAATTATGGGCAAATATAACCAATATCAGAAAATAGTAAACCACATAGAAAAGAACACGAGACACAAAGATTTAACGTGGTTCACCCAATCCCTAGGCTACGTCCACCAACAATGAGTATTATCCAATGATTACAACTTGATGACAATCTGTAATCCCTTACAACTCAATTCCGCCACAAGTACATAAAATCATACATCCTAAAATCCCTAACCCTAAGCCATATTATACAATATTTTTTCGCTTTAGGGTTAGAATGAGTTACAACATGTCGGCCCAAAAAATTACCAAAAATATGTCGGCCTCAAAAAGTGTATAGTACTTTCCTGGATAGTACTTTCTTGAATAATCACCACAAGCTAACAATCTCCCACTTGGTGATTGATCAGTATCCACACTAAAAAAATCTCCCACTTGGAGACTGATCCTGTAGCAATACTACTACCATATGAGGCTCCCACTAGATCGAACCACCCAGACTCAACTATGTCTTTATTTTGTTCAGTCTAGAAGACCAACTAAAGCTGAACATGAGTTCAACTTCTCCCTTGTTACTACCTTTGTAAACATATCTACTGGATTATCATCTGTATGAATCTTTTCCAACCTTAACTTCCCATCTTCCAAAACTGACTGAATAAAATGATAACACAACTATATGTGTTTTGTCTTTGAGTGCAAAGCAGAATTCTTCACAAGATGAATGGCACTTTGGCTATCTGTATGTAGAAAATTATCCTTCTGTGGATGTCCCAATTCTTCCATGAAGAATTGAAGCCATATCATCTCCTTGGTTGCCTCTGTAGCAACAACATACTCTGCCTCTGTAGTGGATAAAGCAACCACCTTTTGTAGTCAAGAAATTCAACTCACTGTTGTCCCACCAATAGTAAATACATAACCTATAGTACTCTGCCTGCTATCTATATCGCCTACAAAATCTAAGTCAACATAGCCTTGTACAGTAGTAGTAGAACCCCTAAAGTTTAAACACTTACTGGATGTACCTCTCAAATATTTGAGAATCCATTTGACTGCATTCCAATGCTCAATACCAGGGTTACTCATATATCGGCTAACAACTCCCACTGCATGTGCAATATCTGGTCTAGTACATACCATAGCATACATTAAGCTCCCTACAACTAAAGCATAAGCTACCTTAGACATTTTAGTCTCTTCTTCTGGTGTCTTGGGACACATATCCTTAGTCAATTTCAAATGACCAAGCAAAGGTGTGCTAACAACTTTGGCATTCTCCATAGAGAAACATTGCAACACCTTCTCAATATAATCACCCTGAGATAAGGTCAGCTTCTTATTTTTCCTATCTATGCAAATTTTCATACCAAGGATTTTGTTTTGCTGCCCCCAAATCCTTCATAGCAAATGAATGTGCTAACTGTTATTTCAACCCCTTAATGTGATCCATGTTAGACCCAGCTACAAGCATATCATCAACATATAAGCATAAAATAATGTAGCTATCATCATCCAACTTCTTAAAATAAACATAATGGTCAGAATGACACTGACTATATCCATGCTCATGCATAAAAGTGTCAAATTTAATATACCATTGTCGAGGTGCTTGCTTCAAGCCATACAAACTTTTCTGCAATCTGCACACCAAATTCTCCTTACCCTTGACCTCAAATCCTTGTGGCTGGACCATATATATTTCTTCATCCAAATCACCATGAAGAAAAGTTGTTTTAACATCAAGCTGCTCTAAATGCAAGTCTTTAGTAGCCACAATACTTAAAATAGTACGAATAGAAGTCATTTTAACAACTGGAGAAAATATCTCATCAAAATCAATACCCTTTTTCTATGTAAATCCTTTTACAACTAACCTAGCTTTAAATCTTTTCTTACCTCCATCCTCTTCTTTCAGCTTGTAAACCCATTTATTTTGTAAAGCCCTTTTACCTGCAGGTAACTTGCATAAATCCCAAATTTGATTTTTCAACAAGGAGTCCATTTCCTCTGTCATTGCAAACTCCCACTGAATCTTTGTATCCACCTACACAGCTTCATTATAACATTCAGGTTCACCAGCACCTATTAACAAAATATAATACAAAGATGGAGAAAATCTTTCTGGAGGTCTACTTAGCCTTGTTGACCGTCTAAGATTCACTAGGGTGTGTGGTATTTTTTGTTTCTATTGTTGCGGAGCATAAGGAACTACTGGAACATCATCTTTTGGATTATCATCCAGTATTGCATAGTCATTTTCTTTCTTCTCATGCTGCTGCAACAGATCTTTGTACAATACTTTCTCATTGAATATGACATCCCTACTTCTTACAATTTTATGATTTTCAAAATCCCAAAGCCTATAACCAAATTCATCAATGTCATATCCAACAAATACACATTTCTTTGACTTAGCTTCCAGCTTGGTTCTATTTTCAGAATCTATAAGTGCAAAAGCTTCACAACCGAAGGTTTTGAGAAAAGAATAACTCACCTTCTTACCACTCCATGCTTCCTTTGGAATACCACAGTCCAAAGGAGTAGAGGGGCCTCTATTGATTAAATAAAAAATAGTATTTAGAGCCTTTTCCCACATGTTTTTGGGCAGCCTAGCATGCAACCTCATACTCCTTACATGCTCCATTATTGTCATGTTCATGTGTTCAGCCACTCCATTTTCTTGTGGAGTCCTTGGTACAGTTTTCTTCCTACGAATACCATTAGAGGAACAATAATCTTCAAATTTTGTGCTGCAATACTCACCACCATTATCAGATCTGACACATTTTAACTTTTTACCAGTCTCATTCTCAACCAAGCATTTCCATTTCTTAAAATTTTGAAATACATCAGATTTATGTCTAAGAAAATAAATCCATACTTTTCTTGTTGCATCATTTATAAATGTAACATTATATAAAGAGCCACCAAGGGAAGATACTTGAAATGGTCCCCATACATCTTTATGCACAAGCTCTAATCTCTCATTTTTCTTTTCCTTCCCACTCTTCACAAAACTAACTCTCTTTTGTTTTCCATAAACACAACTTTCACAGAAATCCATATTGACACATTTCAGACCAGGTAAAACTTTCTTTGAATGAAGTAATTTCATACCTTTTTCACTCATGTGCCTAAGTCTATTATGCCAGAGTGTTATGTCAAAATCTACAGCAATGGTTTAATGTTCTATCTACTCAACTGCAACCACTATTCCTGAACATTCATTATCTTCTGAAACAATTAAAGTAGAAGGAACAGTATGACCTGTACAAAGATATAAGGTGCCTACTTTCACACCTTTTGCTACTACTAAGGAACCTTTAGAAACCTTCCAATTTCTATCAGTAAAAGTAACTGTGCAACCCTCATCACCTAGTTGTCCTACTGAAATTAAATTTCTACTCAGCCTTGGAACATGTCTTACCTCTTGTAGTAGCCAATGATTCTCATTTTGCAACTTAATCTTAATTTTTCCTTTTCCAACAATTTGACAAGGTTCATTATCTCACAAATAAACTAGCCCAAAATCCCCTTGGACATAATCAAGAAAGTAACCTCTATGGGGTGTAGCATGAAATGAAGCCCAAGAATCTAAACTCATGAATCATCAATACTTTCTAAAGAAAGAAGCAAGGAATCCTCTTCGGGTTTATTACTTACCACATTTGCCTCTATGTTACCTTCTTGTTTGTCTCCTTTATTCTTTTGAGACCAACAATCTTTTTTCTTGTGACCTGGTTTTCCACAGTACCAACAATCATTTGGCCCTTTGGATTCAGACCTCTTTCCCTTTGATTTTCCTCTTGATTTTCCATGATTTTCAGAGTTGTTTCCTCTCTCATTCGTTCTGCCTCTGCTTTGTGCATTTAAGGCACTTCCTGATGTGGATCCACTTGAGCTTTTCCTACGAATTTCCTCACTCAGAATAACACCAACAACATCATCATATTTTAGGGTATTAGAACCAAAAATAGAATTACTGACTGCCATTACCAAGCCATTCCAGCTTTCAGGCAAAGAACACAAAATCAAGAGAGCCCTAACTTCTTCATCAAAAATAATATTCACAGAAGTTAATTGACTAGTAACTGTATTAAACTTATTTAAATGATCAGCAAATGACCCACCTTCCACCATTTTCATATTAAACAAACGCTTCATGAGAAATACCTTATTTGAAGCGGAGGGCTTTTCATACAACTTTTCTAGGGTTTTCATCAAATCTTCAGTCATCATTGCTGAGGTAATATTGAATGCCACTGATTGTGCCAGGCATAATTGAATACTACCAAGAGCCTTTCTATCAAGAATAACCCAATCCTCATCAGAAATGCTTGCCGATTTCTTGGCTTTTCCTTCCAACGACTATCATAGATCCTTTTGATAGAGATAGTCCTCCATTTGCATTTTCCATAATTGAAAGTTCTACCCATTAAACTTGTCAACCTTCAGCCTACCCTTGTCTTCCATTGCTCCCACTCAACCGTGAGACTCCCACTAAACTGTGAGATCTTCCTGCAGAGGATAATTGAAAAAATAACCTCGCTCTGATACCACTTGTTAGGAATAACAAGGTAGAAATAACAATTATGTGCAAATATAACCAATATCATAAAATAGTAAACCACACATAAGAGAACACAAGACACAAATATTTAACGCGGTTCACCCAATCCCTGGGCTATGTCCACCAACAATGAGTCCAATATTTTATTATCCAATGATTACAACTTGATTACAATCTGTAATCCCTTACAGCTCAATTCCATCGCAAGTACATAAAATCATACATCCTAAAATCCCTAACCCTAAGCCATATTATACAATATTTTTCCACTTTAGGGTTAGAATGAGTTACAACATGTTGGCCCAAAAAATTATCAAAAATATGTCGGCCTCAAAAAGTATACAGTACTTTCCTGGATAGTACTTTCTTGATCAGTCACCACAAGCTAACAATACAAAGTCTGATTCACTTCTGCAGCATCATCATTCTTAGATAACTTTTGTCCAGTAACCATAGGAGTTCCTACTAGTTTAGCATCTTCCATCCGAAAAGTTTTCAGTATTTCATTAACATATTTAGACTGTGTAATGAAAATTCTATTTTTCTTCTGATATACTTGTAAACCAACAAAGAATTTGATCTCACCAAACATACTCATTTCAAATTTAGTTTGTATTGCATTTGAAAAACTTTTACATAATACATCTTGTCCACAAAAATAATGTCATTCACAAAAAATTTTGCTAACAAGATACCTTTACCTTCTTCATCCTTAATGTACAGATTGCTTGTGTCATTTGTTCTTGAAAATCCAATCTGTATCAAGTAGTTATGCAACCTCTCATACCATGCTATAAGTGTTTGTTTCAATCCATATAGTGCTTTGTTTAGTTTGCACACCATGTGTCTTCTATTTGGATCAATAAAACCTTCTGGTTGTTCTATGTAAACTTCTTCTTATAGTATACCATTCAAAAATGCAGACTTGACATCCATTTGATATACCTTGAAATCTTTATAAGCAGCATATGCAAGCAGAGTTCTTACTCCTTCCAATCTAGCTATAGGGGAAAATGTCTCCCCATAATCTATTCCTTCTTCTTGTGCATAGCCTTTGCATACCAGTCTAGCTTTGTTTCTAGTGATTTCACCATTTTCATTCATCTTATTCCGAAACACCCACTTTGTTCCTATAACATTTTTGTTTTCAGGTCTCGACACCAGAGTCCAAGTATCATTCTTCTCTATCTGGTCAATCTCTTCATTCATTGCTTGTATCCAGTCTTCATTCTCCAATGCTTCTCTAGTTGACTTAGGTTCAAATTCACACAGTACACATGTTGGATCCTTAGTCTTACTTCTGGTCTGAATTCCATTATTTTTGTCTCCAATTATCTGTTCAGGCTTGTGATGTCTTCTTACATATTTTGCCAAAATAGGTTCAGCTCCTCTCTCCTCTATTTCATCATGTCCCTCAACAAGATTGTCAGATTCAACTTCTGAATGCTCGGCAACCTCTTCCTGATATTCAACAACATTTTCTTGTAGCTCGGCATGATCTTGTTTTCACTCGGCACTATTTTCTTGATGCTTGGCAACATTTTTCATTCGCTCGACATTGCTTACCCGAGACTTGGCATCAGGTGCAAGTCTGTTACTTGCCTCTTCTTTTTCCTTAATGTACACAAAAGATCTATAATCTTCTAGTTCTCTTTTGTTGTCAGCTTCATTTCTTTCTGCATACTCATCAATTTTGACATTCACACTTTCCACAATTTTTTTAGTGTTAGAGTTCAAACTCTTATAAGCTTTACTTTTTGTGGAGTACCCTAGGAATATGCCTTCATCACTCTTAGCATCAAACTTTCCATTCCTAGTGTCTTTTAATATATAACACTTACTTCCAAAGATTCTGAAGTATTTAACACTCGGTGCATGCCCATGCCATAATTCATAGGGTGTCAGATTTATACCTTTCTTGATCTGTACCCGGTTAAGAGTGTAGACAACAGTACTTATAGCTTCTTTCCAGTATTTATGTGCCACATTCTTTTCAATCAACAATGTCCTTGCACAATCCAAGATAGATCTATTTCTCCTTTCTACTATACCATTTTGTGGAGGTGTTCTAGGTGCAGACATCTATCTTTTAATTCATCTATCATTGCAAAATAGATTAAATTCATTTGATGTAAATTCTCCACCTCGATCAGATCTAAGACATTTCAGGTTCCTACCTATCTCCTCAACTTTGGCCAAATACCACTTAAAGGATTGAAAAGCTTCAGATTTTTCTTTTAGGAACATTACATGCATCATCCTAGTATGATCATCAACAAATAAGATAAAGTATCTAGCACCAAAGTAACTTTGTATACCCATAGGTCCACAAAGGTCAATATAAACCAAATCTAAAATGTTTTTAGAAGTAAAGGATTTTCTCTTGAAACTTGACTTTGTCATTTTTCTTAACTGGCATTCCTTGCACATCACATTCTCAGGTTTCTTCAATCTAGGTAGACCTCTTACCTTTTTCTTCTTACTTATCTCTACCAGATTGTCAAAGTTAACATGACACATCCTTTTATGCCATAACCAAATATCATCAAGTTGTGCAATTAAACATGTTTCTTCAGATAGGTCAAGATAGAACAAATTACCTCTAGTCTGATCTCCACTTCCAATCAGTTCTCTAGTAGCATTAAATATTTTAGCTTGCTTGTGATGAAATTCCACTCGGTAACCAATTTTGTTAAGCTGAGCAACACTTAGAAAGTTATAATTAAGACCTTCAACCCAATATGCATTTTCACAAGATATCTTATCAGTCAGTTTAATCAAACATTTTCCTCTAATAGGACATGGTGCATCATTACTAAATTGTACACTTTTACCTTCGTAATGATGTAAGGTCTCAAACTTAGTTTTGTCACCAGTCATGTGATGTGAACAACCACTATCAATAATCCATTTATCATTCTTGTTCACATGAGATATCAATGTAGTTTTCTCATCCTCATCAGATTCATCTTTCATTGCAACATAGACTACCTCAATTTCAAAATCATCACTATCAGTATTAGTTTCTTTTTCAACAATGTAACAAGATTTCTTACCTTTTCCTTTGTAGTCTTTATTCCATTGGTAGCTTCTATCATCTCTTCTATCTTTGTGTTTGCTTTTCCTTTCTTCATCTTTATCTTTCCTGTTAGGACATCTAGCAGCTATATGACCAACTTTATTACATGCAAAACATATAATAGGGAGTTTACCTTTATACTTTCCTTTTCCCCTTCTTAGTCTTCTAGCCATAAGAGCTTCTAGATCTTCTAGATCTTCATCAGAAGTGTCACTGTCACTTTCACTTTCACTTTCACTATCACTTTCACTTTCACTAATGCATCTTTCTTTTTCTTTCTTTAGCTTGTTCAGAACTAGTTGAGATTTAAAAGCAGATTCAACATTACCAATGCTTCCAACAGTGAAATTATCATAGTTAGAGAGTTCAAAAGTAGTTAGCTTACCAACCAAACTTTCCAAAGTAAGCACATTAGCAAAGTTACATCTAGATTCCTAAATAGCTAAGATCTTCATAGCATATATAGGATGCAGGGTTCTTAGTACTTTTCCAATTATAGTTTCATCATCAATAGCTCCATTTTCTCCTCTAATAGCATTCACAACTTCTTTTATTCTACCATAGTATTGTGCAATGTTTTCACCTTCTTGCATTCTCATTTCATCAAACTTACCTCTAAGACTCTCGGCCTTTGCTTTCAGCACATTTAAGTCACCACCATAGATTCTTACAAGTGTGTCCCACATATCCTTAGTAGTTGTGCAATCCTTGATGTCCTCAAATTCTTGATAGCTTAGGGCAGATGCAATTTCCAACATTGCTTGATTATGTTCTTGCTTAGCTCTCATTTCTTCGGCAGTCAAAGGTACGACAGGTGAGACATAGCCATTTTCAATGTAGTACTTTGTAGAGTCACCAATACCAACTAGATGCAACTTCATCAAGCTTTGCCATGCAGGAAAGTTTTCCTTGTTCAACTTTGGTACCTCCTTATACATCTTGATCATTTGCTTCAAGCCCCTTTAAACTTGATTTTTGTCAACACTAATAATAAGCAACAAAGTTTTGATACCAATTGTTAATATGATTTAGAACAACAAAAAGGGGGGGTGAATCAGTTGTTCTCAGGTCCTGATGTATAAAACAAACTTAAAAATTTTCTTTAAATCAGATCCAATAACCAAAACTAACTCGTTCATCACTGATTCAATAACAGAAACATATAACAATGCAGTCCACTACCTAGCTGTAACTTAACTTGTAAAACATATTAATGTTCAAACCAAAACATTCACACAAGTATAAACACCAGGATTTATAGTGGAAACTTGATTTGGGAAAAACCACTTTGTAACATGCTACTATTATTTTCACTCTTCTGAAGTGAGCTTGATAAAAAGCCAATCCGGTCAAAGGTTACAATACACACTGTCAGGTGTGACCCAATTAAAGGATTTCAATCACCCTGTTAAAAGTGAGCCTAGTCATAGGACTTACATACACTCCATTAGAATGCAACCTTGTTCAAAGGATTTAACATATGACTGTTAGGTCAACCTCGATTAAAAGAATTTTGATTGTTACAATGGTTAGAAAGTAGCAGCAATATTTATCTAAAAAATATACAACTCATTTTGCAAATATTAGATCTGATTCCGTACACTAATGTTGGTTTACTAACTTTGAAGCTTTACCATCTCCATCTCTGATCTGCTCGGAACTTTTCTTCAAGCAACCACCACAATTTTCCTTCAGCCTTTTTTGCTTAAACAGTCAGTAAAACTTTTCTGATCTTCCAGCATTCTTTGTTCACCCATGCATTTCCATATTCAACACTTAGATCCTTTTATTCTTTCCCAATTAGGTTAACTTATCTTTTGCCGCTCAATCTCATTCATAGATCTTAGGGTTAGGTCAGATTCATTGAATCTACCCGCTTCATGTTCTTCGGCTCCTTTTCTAGAATCATCTCAAATCTCTTAAAGATTTACAATAAAACATTTTTAGTACATTTAATGCTTTCAAACAATTAATAAATAAAGTCAACATGTTTTATATAATCCAAGAATTCAACAATGTCGGCTCCAAAATTGAATTCTCTTCAAATATAAAATTGCTCATGCTCAGTCAATATTGTGATCAACTACTCGGTCTTCATGTAGAAAGCTCGGTCATTACTAAAAAATGTTTCCTCGGCTTACACTGTCTTTCTCGGCAATTAACTGTTGTTCAGTCAACACTATAATTTTGCTCGACATACATTGACTCGGTTAACACTAACATTACTTGGCTTAAACATGATTTTTTCATTCTTTGCTCAGTTAAGCCTACCAGTTTAGTCTTGAGTCTTACTAAGATAAACAATACATTATCTCATTATTGTGCAACATAGTTAAGTACACTTTGTAGTATCAAGATAACTCAACCTTTCCCTTAGGTGCTATTGTTACCAACCTTGCCTAGACCCATAGAAACACTCAAATAGATATAGTACTTTCCTAAGTAGAAACAATCTTACCAGTTAAGGTTTGACATCAATGATAATACAACAATTGTTTCAATTGCAGTTTCCAACAATAATCCCCAAATATAAAATAGGATTACATATCATCATCAGTTAATCAGAATCAAGTAAATAAAATAAAAAGATGACATATTTGGAAGTGTGTGAGCCTCACTCACTCCATAATAAGGAAGCTCATAAACTCACCACAAAGAGGCCCAAGCATTAGTTACAAACTCTAGGGATGTATAAATTGACAGGGTGTGGAAAAGTAAGCAGTCCTGAGAGAAAAATGATCTTTGAAGTTTTCAAAAGAAAAACATTCCAACACTAGAAGGAGATTTAATGATCCTATCATTTTCTAGAATCAAAACTATATAACCAAATTCATTGATTCATTTTATTTTGCTGAATTAATAAAAAGTAAACTATGAGGACATGCATGTCCAGGAGCATCAAATCATATAGAAGAACCTATTCACACACATGAAAAGAGAAAAGTAGAGGTGTACCTAATGATTGAGGATCTTCACCAACATAAAAATAAATTAAAAAAATTGTCAACATCTTTGGTATCCTTCTGCAAATTCATCACATCTTTCATCATTTAGGTAATCTTAGGATACAAATCCTATCAATTCTCTACAAACCATCTATCCTTAAAAAGTCTAATACATTGATCGCTCAATTGGAATGTCTCAAACTAGTGGACATCAACACCGCCTCCCTCATTCACCTCTAATTTCACCAGAAATGTCACCCACTCCTTCAACCCACTCTTGGCATGCAATTCCACAACATGTAAAATCTCAAAAGATAAACTCTCATTCACATAAAGTTGAAATGCATTGGTTGCATCTCTATCTGATGAAATGATTTAGGACTGGGCCATCTATACAAACAATTGCTGGTGTATTGTCTTTTACCCCTCCAATAGGCCTCCAAATTTATATAATAATATCTATATACATATTTCCTTTTCTCTTGTATAATGAATTTAGTATTGAAACAGTTACTTCCCTTTTGGGTGCAAAAATTTTAACTTAAATCAATGCATTAATATATATATATATATATATATATATATATATATATATATATATATATATATATATATATATATGTGTGTGTGTGTGTGTGTGTGTGTGTGTGTGTGTGTGTGTGTGTGTGTGTGTGAATTAATGCACACACCCACACACACACATATGATAGTAATTATTTTGTGCCTTACATTGTTCTTTGAGTAATAACCTAGGTATCGAAATATTTTTTAATAAACAAACTTGCTAATAATGTATTGAAGTGAAACCTTGTGGTTGGGGTGTTGTTTGAAGCATCTCTTTCCCCGTGCCGCTATGTAGGGTAGCGACTGCTACTGCGAGCTCCTTGCAGGTGGATATGTGGTGGCAACGCCACCATAACAAAACCCTTGCGGGCGCTGCTATGGTGGTTCTGCCACCACAGCCCCACCATGGGTTTGCGGGTCGTTTCCCCTCCACTCCTGCATTGATACATGCGGCTCGACAGGAAAGCTGGAAACACCAAATTTTCACTGTAGCCCTTGTTCTGATAAAACATGTTTGTGCTAGGGTTTTATAATGAGAATTTATTTCATTTGCATTAAATTGTGTGTCTAATATATTTTCCTTTAATACAATGTCTTATACTAAAAGATTATTATTCCTACTGAAAGCTTAAATGTTAATGTTTAAGAACTCCTCTCTTTTTATGTTAATCGGTAAATTATAGAAACTTATTATGCACTCTTTTATACAAACTTGTACATAATTAAAACCATAACCTTAAAGAGATAAATGATTTTGATGCTGGATTTGAAGGCAAGAAATACTTTATCGGGCATGCAACTTAAACCATCTTAGCAAGTCACTGGTAAACTTCTACTGGACTGTTAATAATCTTCTTACATACTCAATCCTAATGCAACCAGAGATGCATGTCTTGGAAACAATATGATTTTACCTCTATTCTTGGTTTCTCCTGTAGACTGGTTAACCTGGAGTCATCCTTATGTAGCTCTGGTATGTGCTGAAGTATACATAAGGGTGTATACACACTTGTGTATAAGCACCTGTGTACGCTTGGGTGTATACCCTCTATTGAAAATTCTAGTATCTTCATGGTTCCTTAGCCAACCTACAAAACTTAGACAACTCCGAGCTTGTGAAGGAATGAAAGCTAGAGATTAGGGTTTCGAGCCATGTTTTATTTTGTCCCAAACCCTAATTTCGTTTAGGGTTTGGTTGACCCTTTTAGAGCTTGACTTTTTATTTTGTTTTATGTTAATGATTGGGATATGATTGCACTAATGTAGCAAGTAAAATTATTTATTTATGTGAA
Organism: Chamaecyparis obtusa; assembly: GCA_027943335.1. Classification (NCBI taxonomy): domain Eukaryota; kingdom Viridiplantae; phylum Streptophyta; class Pinopsida; order Cupressales; family Cupressaceae; genus Chamaecyparis; species Chamaecyparis obtusa. The sequence continues at coordinate 1,165,914 of BSBK01001410.1, read as the reverse complement.
TTTTAATCTTATCTTTTAATTTTACAAACGATAGAATTTTGTTATTATAATTTCCTTTTAATTATAAAAGTCCCCCTATTATTTCAGGATTTGAATTGATTTTGGTTTAAGAGTTACTTAGATATTTTAATTTCAATTAATCTTTTAGTGAGTAGATTTTAGATCCTTTTAATTATTACATTGTCTATTTAATTTAGTTATGTTAATGATCTGTTGTTAATGTGTCCTTATTTGGTTAATATTAATTATTAAATTATGGGCTCTTATTATTTTAGCATGTTATTATTCTCTTGAGGTCATTATTTCTTCTAGGGGGTTAATTAAACTAGTCCCTAGGTGGGCTTAAGTATGTTAACAACTCCTAATAATTAATTATTAAATTAATAATAGTGACATTATTTTATTGTTCTATAACTTCGTGTTAAATTTAATTCTTCTTTAAGATTAAATCTTTTATTTAAGTATTTATGTCTTAAATTTTTTTGGGGTGACTTGATTTAGGTAATTGTCCCTCATAATCCCTTATGATTAAACCTAGTTAGTATTTTCTTCGACCTAGTGCACCCAACGTAATGGGGTTGTCGGCAGGCTAGCACTTGTATCGAAACCTCTTGTAAACTGTGTGCACTGGTTGATGTTTACCCCTTGTGTTTTAGTATGTAACCTTGTGTTAGTGACTTTAAAAAAAAAAATTGTGTGTGTTTTTCCCTAATTTTGGGCATGACAATTTGGGAATGGGCCATCTATACAAACAATTGTTGGTGTATTGTCTTTTACCCCTCCAATAAGCCTCCAAATACAAAGCACCTCATATAATTGCTTTCCCCCTTGATCCTAAACCATTAAATAGTATTAGTACATGGAAAAACATAAAGGATTATAAAATTTTTGGGTCTCTAACACTTACCTATCACCCAAGGTATCAAACCCTCACTTCTAGGGCCTCTAGGCTTGGGCTTTCTCAACCAGGCTCTTCCAAACTTCTCCAGATCCTCCCAATGGATCTAAAACATCTCAAAGGATCCCAATAAGTAATATCCATCACAAAATACCCCAATCCTTTGGATTATTTACTCACAATAATAGCTGGTGTCAATTTGTACACCCTCAATCAATATTTTGCTCCATGTTTGTGGTCTCTCCTCCACAATACTTCATATCTCTACAAATACATGCATCTGTGTTATAATACAAGTGTAATATACATTATTATGACTCCTCCCACCAATAACATAAGCCAAAGGGGTGGGGGAGTCAATCCATCAAGGAGACTTCAATCCACAAAGTGTTGATTACACAAAACTCTATTTCGGACAGTCAACACACCAGTCAATTTCTTGCCTTCAAAATGTCATGAAACCCAAAAATAAATGCATGGAAATGATAATAAACCAATATAAAATCAATCTAATCCATTTCCCAATCAAAAACATTAGTTAAATATTTTGTATATAAATTGGGTACTACTTTTGTAGGTAGTTTTAGCTCATTGTTTTGTAATGTAATTTTTTAATTTCATGTATTTTATTTCCTATTTATTAGGTGCATGAGATGAAGGTTGAATGTAAGAGTCTTATGATGTTGAGTTACCTTTGGATCTCAATTTTTTGATACTCCTATGATGATCTTTCTCAATAAGTATTTTATTCTATTATTATTTTTTGAATAACATATTGGGTAAATACAAAACTATGTACTTATACAGGTTAATCAACACAAAATTGAAACATCAAACAAGACTTGATCAAGTTACAGGTGGAACATGCACTCAAATAGTAAGTAATGTAGAATAAAAAAAAAGTAATCTGTCGTGTCTACATTTTGTTATTTTCTGAGATTACATCCATGTTCTATATTCACAAAATGGTTGAAAATTAAAATTTATAATTTGATAAAAGTATTGACGGGTGTTGTTCCCTGCACCCTCAATCAACAACTTGCCTCCATTTTTGGTCTCAAGTTGCCTCCATTTGTTGTACCCTGCACCCTCAAAAAGTGTTAGATAGGCATATTTGTCATTTTAAGATCAAAGATAAAGGCCCTCTTTTTTATGTGCGCACACACAAACCCAACATATACAACCTTCACCATGCAGATTTGCCTAAGCACTACTAGGACCTTACCCTGCAACAAATGTATTGTTGTGAAAATCATCACAAGTCCATTTGTTGTCAGGTCTAGCTCACAATAGTGCTTGGTCAAATTTGATGCACTTCTGATATATTTTGTGTATAATATATATGATATTTTATTTTGATTTACAAACTACTATATTATTTGAATATCTTTCTTTCTTGCCACAATAGGAAAGAGTTTGAGGTGGAAGACTACAATAACAGAAGTGTTTCAATTTGGTATACTATACTAAACATCATTTATAACTAAATTTTCAATTTCTATATATAATTAGGTTATAGATAATCTAAGTGAAGAAGGATCATGTCAGACAATCCAAGTGAACCACATAATGTTGGAAACTACAATTGAAGCAATTGTTGTATTGTCATTGATGTCAAATCTTAACTCGCAAGACAAGTTGCTATCTAAGAAAGTACTATATCTATCGGTTGATGAGAAGGATTAGGGAAAGGTTGGTAACAATAGCACCTAGGGAAAGGTTGAGTTATCTTGATACTTCAATGAGTACTCGATTATATGTCACAATGATAAGAGAATGTATTGTTTATCTAAGTAAGAAGCAAGACTAAACAAATAGGCTTAACCGAGCAAAAGTGAAGAAATCTAGTTTAAGCCGAGTGATGTTAGTGTCGACCGAGAGCTAGTATATACCGAGTAAATTCAGTGTTGAACAAACATCAGTTTATTTCCAAGTGACAGTATTAGTCGAGTGAGAAGATTAAAGAGGTGACCGAGTTTCACAATGATGATTGAGGAGTTGAACACAGTATTGATCGAGCGTCAGATTTTTACATTTGAGGAAGAATTCAAATTCCTAGCTGACATAGTTGAATTCTTGGATTATGTAAATCATGTTGACTTTATTTATAAAGTGTATGGAGCATTTAATGCACATTAAATCATTTTATTGAGATTTCAATAAGGAGATTGAAGATGTTTCTAAAAGGATGGATGAAGAACTTAAATGTTGTAAGGATTCGATGGATCTGACCTAAACCTAAGAGCTACAGAGGAGATTAAGCGGCAAAAGAGAGATCTATCTATTGAAGAGATATAAGAAAACCTAAGAAAGGTTGAAGGAGGATGTTGGAGTTGTTGATGTTATTGATTGATAAAATAGAAAGGCTGAAGGTGAAGGAGTTGATCAGAGTTGTGATTTCTTGAAGGGATTTTCGAGCAGATCAGTGATGGAGATGGAAATGGTACTCAGTTAGTAAGCCATCATATGTGTACGGAATTGGATCTGTTATTTGCAAAAGTGAGTTGTATGTTTTTTAGATCAATACTACTGCTACTTTCTAACCATTGTATCAGTCAAAATCCTTTAATCAAGGTTGACCTAATAGTCATTGTATAAATCTTTTAATCAAGGTTGCATTCTAATGGAATGTACTTAAGTCCTCTAACAAGGCACACTCCTAACATGGTGGTTGAAATATTTTAATAGGGTCACACCTAACAATGTGTTTTGTAAACCTTTGACAGGGTTGGCTTTTCACAGAGCTCACTTCAGAAGAGTGAAAATATCAGTAACATGTTACAAAGTGGTTTTTCCCAAATTGGGTTTCCACTATAAATCCTAGTGTCAAACTTGTGTGAATGTTTTGGTGTTAAATATTTTTGTGTTTTGCAAGTTAAATACTATTGGATAGTGGACTACACTATTATATGTTTCTGGTATACATTTATTTAATGACCGAGTAGTGTTGGTTATTAGATCTGAGATTGTTGAAGTGTTTGAGAGTTTTATTTATACATCTAGACCTAAGAACAACTAACTCACCCCCACCTGTTGTTTTAAATCATATTAACAATTGTTATCAGAGCTATTGGTGCTTACTTAAGTCAAGTTTAAAGTTACTTGAAGAAAATGATCAAGATGTATAAAAAGGAGGTAGCGAAGCTGAATAAGGAGAACTTCCCTGCATGGCGAAGTTTGATGAAATTGCATCTAGCTAGTATTGGTGACTTGGTGAAATATTATGTGAAAAATGACTATGTTACACCTGCTACACCTTTGACTGCTGAGTAGATGAGAGAGAAATAGGAACACAACCGAGCAATGTTGGAGATTGTATCTTCCTTAAGCTTTCCTGAATTTGAGGACATTAAAGATTGCACAAATACATAGAAAATGTGGGACACTCTTGCAAATATATATGGTGGTGATACAAATGTACTAAGGGAAAAAGTTGAAAGCCTGAGAGGTAAGTTTGATGAAATGAAAATGCAAGAAAGTGAGAATATTGCTCAATATTGTGGTAGAATCAAGGAGGTAGTAAATGCTATTAGAGGAGCTAATGGAAATATTGATGATGAAACTATTATTGGAAAGGTTTTGAGAACTTTGCTTCCTATATATGCCATCAGAATTTCAGCAATTCAAGAATCTAGATGTAACCCTGGTAATGTTCTAACACTGGAAAGTCTTATTGGTAAGCTTACTACTTTTGAGATTTCTAACTATGATAACTACATTGTTGCAAATGTTGAATTTGCATTCAAATCACAAATGGTTCTTCATAAGTCTAAGAAGGAAAAAGAAAAATGTGTAAGTGAGAGTGAAAGTGATACTGACACATCTGATGAGGAACTAGAGAATCTTGAAGCTCTTATGGATAGAAGATTGAAGAGAGGAAAAGGAAAATATAAAGGTAAATTTCCTATCATATATTTTTCATGTAACAAAGTTGGTCACATAGCTGCAAGATGTCCTGACAGGGATGACAAGAATAAGGAAAGAGAAAGAAAGTACAAGGATAAGAGAGAAAACAATAGTTATAGAAGGTACAAGGACTACAAGGACAAAGGTAAGAAATCCTGTTATATTGTTGAAGAAGAAACTAACACTGATTATGATGATTTTGATATTGAAGTAGTCTATTTTGCTATGAAAGATGATTCTGATGAAGATGAGAAAACTGCACTTGTTTCTTATGTGAGCAAAGGTGATAAATGGATTATTGATGGTGGTTTCTCACATCACATGGTTGGTGACAAAAGTAAATTTGATACCCTAGATCATTACAAAGGTAGAAGTGTTAAGTTTGGAAATGATGCACCATGTCTTGTAAAGGGTAAAGGATTAATTAAGCTGACTGATAAGATCACTTGTGAAAATGCTTATTGGGTTAAAGGTCTTAACTATAATTTTCTAAGTGTTGCACAGCTTAATAGTAGTGGTTACTAAGTGGAGTTTCATCACAGAAAGGCAAAAATATTTGATGCCACTCGTGAACTGATTAGAAGTGGAGAGAAGACTAGAGGTAATTTGTTCTATCTAGATCTATCTGAAGAGACATGTTTGATTGCACAATTTGATGATGTTTGACTATGGAATAAGAGGTTATGTCATGTTAAATTGACAATATGGTGAGTATTAGTAAAAGGAAGAAAGTTAGAGGTTTGCCGAGATTGAAGAAACCTGATAATGTGATGTGCAAACAATGTCAGTTGGGTAAAATGACAGTCTAGTTTCAAGAGAAAGACTTTTACTTCTAAAAATATTTTAGATCTGGTTCATACTAACCTTTTTGGACCTATGGGTGTACAAAGCTATTGTAGTGCTAAATACTTTATTCTCTTTGTTGATTATTACACTAAGATGATGACTGTAATGTTTTTAAAAGAAAAATCTGATACATTTTAGTTGTTTAAGTGGTATTTGGCTAAGGTTGAAAAGGAGACAGGTAGGAACCTAAAATGTCTGAGATCTAACCGAGGTGGAGAATTTATATCAAATGAGTTCAATCTGTTCTCCAATGATAGAGGAATCAAGAGACAAATGTCTACACCTAGAACACCTCCACAAAATGGTATAGCTGAGAGAAGGAATAGATCTATCATGGATTGTACAAGGACACTAATGATTGAGAAGAATGTTTCACAAAAATATTGGAGAGAAGTTGTAAGTAAAGTTGTTCACACTTTAAACCGAATACAAATCAAAAAATGTACAAATGTTACACCTTATGAATTATGGCACGGTTATGCACCTAATGTAAAATACTTTAGAATCTTTGGGAGCAAATTTTATATACTAAAAGATAATAGGAATGGAAATTTTGATGCTAAAAGTGATGAGGGCATATTCCTAGGTTATTCCACAAAGAGTAAAGCTTACAAGTGTTTTAACTCTAACACTAACAAAATTGTGGAAAGTGCAAATGTAAAAGTTGATGAATATGTAGAGAAAAATGAACAAGAGAGAAAAAGAGAACCTGAAGATTATAGATCTTTTGTCTATATGGAAGAAGGAGAGGAAAGCAATACACTTGCACCTGATGCAGAGTCTCGGGTAAGCAATGCCAAGCATCATGAAGGAAATGCCTAGCATCAGGTAGACAATGTCGAGCATCAAGAGGATGTTGTCGATCATCAGGAAGAGGTTGTTGAGCAATCGGAGGTTGAATCTGATAATCTTATTGATGAACTTGAAGAGCAAGGAGAAAAGAAATCTAAACCTACTTTGGCACAGTATGTAATAAGACATCACAAGCCTAAGCAAATCATTGGAGATAAAGAAACTGGAGTTCTGACCAGAAGCAAGTTGAAAGACCCTACATGTTTATTGTGTGAGTTTGAGCCTAAGACAACAAGGGAGGCATTAGAAAATAAAGAGTGGATTCAAGCCATGAATGAGGAAGTAGACCAAATAGAAAAGAATGATACCTGGACTCTGGTGCCGAGACCAAAAAACAAAAATTTCATTGGAACAAAATGGGTATTCAGAAACAAGCTTAATGAACAAGGACAAATCACAAGGAACAAAGCAAGGCTGGTATGCAAGGGTTATGCTCAAGAAGAAGGAATAGACTATGGGGAGACATTTTCCCCTATAGCAAGATTAGGAGTAAGAACTCTACTTGCACATGCTACTTATAGAGAATTCAAGGTACACCAAATGGCTGTCAAATCTACATTTTTGAATGGTATATTAGAAGAAGTATACATTGAGTAACCTAAAGGATTTGTTGATCCAAACAAGAGAAATATGGTTTGCAAGCTAAACAAAACACTGTATGGATTAAAGCAAGCCCCTAGAGCATGGTATGAGAGGCTGCACAATTACTTGATATAGATTGGATTCTCAAGGACAAATGACACTAGCAATCTGTACATGAAAGATGAAGAAGGTAAAGGTATTTTGTTAGCTAAAATATTTGTAGATGATATCATATTTGGAGGACAAGATTCCCTATGTAAGAAATTTTCAAATGAGATGAAAACTGAGTTTGAAATGTCTATGTTTGGTGAGATAAAATTATTTGTTGGTTTACAAGTCTATTAGATGGAGAGAGGTATTTTTATCACACAGTCTAAATATGTTAAAAAGATACTAAAAACCTTTGGTATGGAGGATTCAAGGCCAGTAAGTACTCCCATAGCTACTGGATGGAATTTGTCTAAGAATGATGATACTGCTGAAGTGAACCAAACTCTATACATATCCATGATTGGAAAGTTGCAATATATTGATCATAGCAGACTAGATATTGCTCTAGCAGTTGGGATTATGGAAAGATTCTCTATCAATCCTAATAAAAGTCATATGATGGCTATGAAGAGAATAATGAGATATTTGAAAAGAATAGAAGACTATGGATTGTACTACAAGAAGCATGAAAAATTTGAACTGAGAGTCTACACTGATGCAGATTGGGCAAAAAAAGTACTAGTGGTGGAGCTTTCTTTTTTGGACAAAGATTAGTTTCCTAGACAAGCAAGAAACAAAATTGCATATCCCAATCTATAGATGAAGCCAAGTATGTGGCAGCTGCAGTGAACTATTCAAACCTGGTATGGATCAAGCAATTGTTAAAAGACATCGAAGAGGAAATCACTAAACCAGTTGTCATATACTGTGACAACACAAGTGCTATCAACATATCAAAGAACCCAGTGATGCACACAAAGACCAAACATATTGCTATCAAATATCATTATTTGAGGGAATTGTTACAAGATAAAGAGGTGAGAATCGAATATGTGAACACAAAGGAACAACTAGCAGACATATTCAAAAAATCTTTACCTAAGGATGCTCATGAATATCTTAGAGGTCAATTGGGGGTGCTTCCCTTAACTGAGGATGCCTAGTCAAGCTAGGAGCACTACATCAAATATGTTGTACAGAGTATCTGACAAATTGATGCAAAAAAGGTCACACTTTAGGAATGGCCTAGAGTTGTGAAAAGTACAGAAAAGCTGATAATCATTCATAAGAAAAGATGACAGAGGAAGAAATATTGTTACTAAGCTGATAAGATGATATCTACATCTGAAAGATGCAAGTTCTAGTTATTGCTTTGACATTATTGTCAAAGAGGGAGGTAAGTCAGATGGAAACACATGGAAGATCAAGAAAGAGGGAGACATTCAAAGAAGTAAGAGGGAGACATTCAGAGGAAATGAGGCACAGAAAAGATTCAGAGGGAGTTACTGTGTGGTTGGTCAAGCAAGCTAGGCTAAGTGATTCAAAATCATAATGAAGCTAAGGATATTACAAATGTTTCTGATGAAAAGATAAAGTTTGGATTGATTGGTGAATCATGTGTTATTCATATGGTATTGCCATAAATGCCAAAGAGGGAGATTTTTGGAAACTATAAATGAATAAATTGTTGTATTGGCATTGATTTCAAACCTTAACTGGCAAGACAAGTTGCTATCTAAGAAAGTACTATATCTATCGATTGATGAGAAGGATTAGGGCAAGGTTGGTAATAATAGCACCTAGGAAAAGGTTGGGTTATCTTGATACTTCAATGAGTACTCGATTATATGGCACAATGATAAGATAATTTATTGTTTATCTAAGTAAGAAGCAAGACTGAACAAGTAGGCTTAACTGAGAAAAAATGAAGAAATCTAATATAAGCTGAGTGATGTTAGTGTCGACCGAAAGCCAGTATATGCCAAGTAAATTCAGTGTTGACCGAACATCAGTTTATTGCCAAGTGACAGTATTAGCCGAGTGAGAAGATTGAAGAGGTGGCTGAGTTGCGTAGTGATGATCGAGGAGTTGAAAATAGTATTGACCGAGCGTGAGTAATTTACATTTGAGGAAGAATTCAGATTCCTACCCGACATAGTTGAATTCTTGGATTATGTAAATCATGTTGACTTTATTTATAAAGAGTATGGAGTATTTAATGCACAGTAAACCATTTTATTGAGATTTCAATAAGGAGATTGAAGATGCTTCTAGAAGGATGGATGAAGAACTTAAATGTTTGAAGGATTCAATGGATCCGACCTAAACCTAAGATCTATGGAGGAGATTAAGCGGCAAAAGAGAGATCTATCTATTGAAGAGATATAAGAAAACCTAAGAAAGGTTGAAGGAGGATGCTGGAGTTGATGTTATTGACTGATAAAGAAGAAAGGTTGAAGGTGAAGGAGTTGATCAGAGTTGTGATTGCTTGAAAGGATTTTCGAATAGATCAGTGATGGAGATGGAAATGATACTCAGTCAGCAAGTTATTTGCAAAAGTGAGTTGTATATTTTTCAAATCAATACTACTGCTACTTTCTAACCATTATATCACTCAAAATCCTTTAATCAAGGTTGACCTAATAGTCATTGTATAAATCCTATAATCAAGGTTGAATGCTAATGGAATGTACTTAAGTCATCTAACAAAGTGCACTCCTAACAGGGTGGTTGAAATTCTTTAACAGGGTCACACCTAACAGTGTGTTTTGTAAACCTTTGACAGGGTTGGCTTTTCACAGAACTCACTTCAGAAGAGTGAAAATATCAATAACATGTTACAAAGTGGTTTTTCCCAAATTGGGTTTCCACTATAAATCTTGGTGTCAAACTTGTGTGAATGTTTTGGTGTTAACTATTTTTGTGTTTTGCAAGTTAAATACTATTGGATAGTGGACTGCACCGTTATATGTTTCTGGTATACATTTCTTTAATGACTGAGTAGTGTTATTTATTAGATCTGAGATTGTTGAAGTGTTTGAGAATTTTATTTATACATTTGGACCTGTGAACGGAGATCCAAATGTTATGTAAAGGGAAATAGATTTAGCCAATGGATTAAGAGATTTCCAGGTACGTATAAATTTGTTAATCACTCGTACGCTTATGAACTCCCGATGCAAGAATTTATACATGCTTGACATATTTTTGTAGGTCAAACACCACAAGGCTATGTTTTGCAATGGTCATAAATTTTGTATCAAAAAATTGGATGACAAAGAAAACTTGTGATTCTGGGATAAGTGTAGTCTTTCAAGTGACTAATATTTCATCTAGAAATGACTTACATCCTCGAGAGTCTGAAAATCGATACTATGACATTTTGGATGATATACTTGAGTGTGACTTTAATTCTTTCAGATTAGTTCTCTTCATCGTCAGATGGTACAGGCTATGACTTAATCAAAATTATGCTAATAGAACTGTTATTGAACATGACAATGGATTTCCAATGATTAATACAAGGTGGTTTGAGCCAGTTGGGGATGAGCCCTATGTTCTTCCAAGCCAAGGTATTTTACTCACAGGTTCCACATAAATTGGGTTGGTCATTTGTTGTTAGACATGATCCAAGAGGAAGGCCGATGAGGTATAATGTGATGGAAGAAGAAGATTGCCAAAAACTAGTAGATGATGTAGATGATGATCACAAATGACAATTAGTCGATGATGTTCCTGACACAACTTTTCTTGAAGAAGAAGATGATGACGATGATGATGCTACTGATGATGATGATGATGATTGTGATGATGATGATGATGACAATGATGAAGATGATGAAAATGACAGTGGTGGTGATGATGTCGACGATTATAATGATCATAGTGATGAGTCAGATGAAGAAGATAAATGGCATGAATGAAATGTACAATTACGTGATCACTTCTTAATCTATTTAATATTGATTTATTGATAGAAATGTATAGTTATGCGATCAATGCTTAATCTAATTAATTTGTGATGTACCTTTTAATGTTTTTAATTCATATGGGATGCTTATGGTTTTTTATGTACTTACTATGTATTTTTGAGTATATGTATCATGAATTTTTTAGCTAACATAAGATAATTGAATTACATATGTAGGTACCCGAACCCCTTTCATGAGCATCCTACACAGTCTCATGGATCGACAGGTATAAGTCAATACACCCTATAGAGATTAATGTATTTCACAATTTTCAAAATATCTTGCATTACTTGCTATCTCTCTCATTTGATGGAGTGCAGGTAGCAACAAATAGGTATTTGTCAGATGTGTCTTCCTCGAGTGAAGCAAATATAGGAATGGAAGAAGAAAGTGAGTAATGTAGTTTGTCTAAATTAGGAAGATCAACTAGAGGTCAAAAGATTAGAAGGAAATTCAATAAACACATGAATTTTTTTCTTTCTCAAGGGGGGTCATGTTATTGTGATGATGAGAGAAAATATGACATCGAGGTGCCCTCTAGGTACCAATATCTACAGAAACAATGGGTCCCCAAGGAACTTCCTCCAATAAACATTGATTTTAGTGTTCAAGGCAAGATATATCGCATTGCACCATCATCAATACATGGTTTGGGCTTATTTTCCATGGATGGCATAAAGGTCTCTTACAAAAAAGTTGTCGAATTGATGGAGTATGTTGAACCTTGTTATGATTTAAAAAGTTGGATGCAAATTGTTCAATATAAAAAAAGTATGCGTAGATATGCACTCTCAAAAAATTATATTCAACAAAAAGACAATGAGAAAAGTAAACAAGTGGCTATATACATTGACGAAAGGCCAAAAGAATCAAGGAATATTGTAGGTTTAATAAATAGCACGTAACCCCTGTCAACTCTAAGCAACCCAATTGCATATTTAAGGTGTGAGAGGGAAATCATGTATTTGTATGTGCGATAAAATCAATATGTGTAGGGGAAGAGTTTCTTATTGATTACAATTTGAATCGCATAGATACAAACAATGTCACTATCATGGGGGTGCATGTACGTACTATGTACCATTAAATAATTGATTTTTTTTGTCAGCCACATCTAGAGAGTCTCCTCACCATCCACCTCATCTCCATCATCATCTTCTAATGAAATTTATTAATTTAGTCATTTCTAATTATTAGTTAACTTTAAATAATAACAAAGGGCCACAATATGGAGCAGCCACATAGAGGGGACAATGATGATCCTGCAGGCACTTCTTCCCAGCAAGTAAACCTCTATGTTATTGTACTACAAATTAGATAGAAGAAAAATGTTAAATAACATTTTTTATTATTTTTTTTCATCACTATTTTAGATTAATTATAATAGTGTTAGTAATATTGTTGTCACAGACAAGTGGTCAGCATAGAAAGCAACCCACAGTCCCTCAAGAGGAGTCCTTTGACGAGGACCTAGATGTTGATTTCACTATTTGTGATGACCAGACCTCTGCAATTAAAAAATGCCTCCACAAAATTGGAAAAAGAGTGGCTCAATTAGCATCTATATTCCCTCCGACTCCTAAGTCACAAAAGAGGGCAACTAAATTGATGCACCTATCTCAAAATTACAGAGTAAGTATTAATGTAATTTTTAATTATAACAAAAGTTCAATAATAGTTTTTATGTTATACTAGTCTTTTATGTCATTAAAAAATAAGCAGATGTGTTTCTTTTACAACTTTTTTGCATAATTTTGATCCTCATGACCATGATGACGGTACTGCAGCTAGTTTAGGTAGATCGCATGTTGGACTATCTTTCTGTTTACTCTCTAACAATATTGTCCATGCTAATCACTGCTTTTATTATGCTCTAACAATATTATTCTTCAGCACCTGTCAATGATCATTTACTATCGCTGCCTCATACGATGACAGGCTCAGATGTACTACATTCTACAATGTCGACAACGCGTAGCATGGCCATTGATGCCATGGCACCACCTACTCGTACACGGATTTTATTTTCTTTGTCATTATATATATGTTTATTTCCCTTGAAGTATTCTTTCTTAGGGGCATTTTGTAATGGATTCACTTTATGCAACAGGAGATGCATCACTTGATGGTGAATTTCCTAGATGTACTCGTATTCATAGTACGGGAATGGTGAAGGATTGTATATTTCTTGTGAGCGATGAAGAAGGAGTTCCCTTGAAAATAGAAAAACTTCCAAGTACTTTAAAGATTGGACCTTTCATTTACTATACAATCGTATGTTAATTACACCTTGCATTCAATATGAGAAGCTTACATCTATTGTATTCTTATTTTATACAATTATATCCTTAGACTAATGATCTCATGATTATTTTCATGGAATGATGTTTTTATGGTAAACTTAGTGAAGAGTGTTTGCAGATATTCGGGCCCACCATCTGCACAGGGTGGAACATCATATCCGAACTAAAACCCCAATCCACTATTTTGATTTCATATCATTGCTAGGATAGTTATCATTATGTCCATTTCTTAAACTATATTAAAGGTAATTTCACTTCATTTTTTAATCTAACACTTTTTTTTCTTAAAAGGTGGTAAAGCCAAGATATAAAGTTAAAGGATGCTCTCGTAGAGAGTATGACAAACTTATTTGGACCTTGTGCATTTGAGAAGGGTAAGCTCCTTCAAAAAGTTGGGTTATGTTTGAGGTATATTAGGGACCAGTAAAGGTGTACATTATCCAAAAACCTGAACTACTAGTTACCCCCTTGCATTTCTGATTTAGAGTGGCAAAGTCTTATTCTGGATGCGAATGAGAAAAATGAAATAAAAAATGGAATTACACCACTAGACAACAGAAGAAGGTATGTGATACTGTTAAGAATGTAATTGTATACTAAATACTCTTCATATTTATATGAACTAACATATTTCAATCTCTTCATAGATTGCCTAACACATCAAAGGCAACAAAGGCAAGACTACAATTAAAGCATGGTAAATAAAAGCTAGGCTCTGGCGGTTATTCCAAACTTGTTGCACGAGTTGTAAGTGTTAATATTATCAAATTTATATAAAGAAAAATACAGTCTATAGATGGCTTTTAACACTCAAAATAATAATTTGATCTTTATAATATTTATTTATAATTTGTAATTTTTTTTGTTTTGATGAAACAATGAAATAAAATTTGACGATACTAATAAAAAATGTAGGGCACAAAGTTCAATATAAGTCTCACAAAAGAGGACAAGAGAATTGGGTTCCAACAAGGCTATAAAGTTGTGGTAGAAACAATAAGAAGTGCACAAGGTTCTACTGATGGATCTTTCGTGGTAAGTAAGCTAAATGATGATTATTTCAAATTTAATTATTTACCAATTAGTTTATTTGATGTTAAGTTCCAACACAAAGTGAGTATATTTGTTTTAAGTAAGAAAACAATGATAACATGAATGTGTATGAAATTGGAATGCAGCCTGGCGATTCTGGTACACAACCTGTGCGTGATGATGACAATGAGGATGTTCATCATAGTGATAGAGGTATACATTTTCTATTCAATTTTTTATATGTAATTATTAATACAAGTAAACATCTTAAATTTATCGGTGTAGTAATACAAATTTAATTGCAATTGGTGTTTGGATTAATGTAACAATTTGTTTTGCAATTGTAGAGAGTGTAGAGGTCGTTGTTAATGAGCAAGTTGAGGTTGAGGATGAGGCCAAACAAATGTATCCCCAAGTTGATGATGTGACTAGATCATATAAAGAGCTATATGATTATGGCATTTAAAGTACTGAAATACTTGTAATAAATTATAATAAAAAAATTTTAATTTAACCCTTTTATATGTTATTGCAGATGACCCCGCTTTGCATCAACAGAGAACTAGGTGTGCATTGAGATCTAATGAGAGGGGAGATGATCATGATGATATTGATGCTCCTCTTAGCGATTTCTTCTTAAAAATGAGAAACCAAAAGAAAAAAAATGAAATGATTGTCATCTATGCACCTTAATTGATAATGACTGATTTTTATATGCCAATGAATTTAATTATGTGCTATTGAATGTTCATAAATTTTATAATGTGTTAATGAATGTTAATGAATGTTATCATGTGATAGTTAATGAATGTTACATTTTATTAATGGATGAAATAATGAATGCATGTTATATGTTAACGGGGAATTTAGAGTGATGTTAGGGAGGGGGGGTGGGGCCAAATGAGCTTCCACCTTCACATGGTTGGCCCTGTTTACTACAGAATATAAAACTATTTTTGAAACAAAGTGAAGCTCAATAAGGTTGTTCCTTATATAGGGTCTCAAATGTAGCCTTTATCCCACTCTCAAGATTGCAAGGCTTCAAGTGGTATTCTAAGATTAGTTTCTCCATCTCCCACTAACATCTTGTATTTCTCCAAAGCACTCTTACCGAGCTCTGATACCACTTGATGCAGAGCTTATAGCTTCACTTGTCCTCTAGGACTTAATCTCTCAACTTTTCAACTAGATCTCTTACTATAGGCTCTACACCTTTGAAAAATATAGGCTTTACACCTTTGAAAATAACTTCTAACTTCAATATAGCATCCAAACTTGATTAATGCAGAGCCCTCCACTGTCACCCTAAGGAGACCAACTCAACTCGAGGATTCAACAAGCAACTTGGAATCCACTCAAGGAATTAGCCTCACTCAAGGATCAAGTAGACTTCCCTGACTTTGTTAATCACTCCCACATCCATGCTACATAAGTTCACTTCCTCATTCCTTTGTGATTCCTCCTAGCACCAACTCCATCCTAGGCCACCTAATGCCTCCACCATGTCAAAACTCCAACTAGACCCCACACTCTGATCCTAACACCGTATATCATCTCATCATGGTCTATTCACCATGTTTCAACACCCACTTACTCTGATTTATTCAACACACACCATTCCTCTCCTTTAGCCCTTCTAGGTCTTGTTAGAATAACTAAGAGGGGGGTGAATCAGTTATCCACAGTCCCAAACATCAAGATGTAATCCACAAAACAATTTAAGAAAATTATTTAGCTCGGTAACATAAAATATCAATCTGTCTATCTAATTTACCAATTATTAGCAATTAATCAACTGTGATTACCGACCAAATCAAATATGCAATATGTAAAGTATGAAATCAAAACAATCATCAAAAGTAACACAGAACACAATGATTTAATGTGAAAACCCTGTTAAGGGAAATACCACTTGGGGCCGAAAACTCAAAAATAATTCACTCTTCTAAAGTGAGCTTGATGAAGAGCCACCTTATTAAAGGTTACAATACACACTGTTAGGTGTGAACTGATTAGAGGATTTAACACTAACCGTTAACTTTTGACCAGCATTCACTATGGGGTCAACAAGATAACAATGTACATTCTCTGAATGACATAGGCAATATAATAAAGACGGTTAAGTCCACTCGGTTAAGAGATTTTCTAAATCAATGGTTAAACTGATACAGTAATGATCTGATTCAATACAACTCACTTGTAGATATTCAGATCTATGCTTAGCCCATACAAATATCCTCTGATCATTTAATCAATTTCACTTCCTCAATATATCAACTTACTTTCCCTCGATAAAGTTCCCTGATGCTCGGTAAAACTTCTGCAGCTCGGTTCTTCAATAACCAGTTTGATCAGGCATGCATGAATACAGTCTTCACGTGAAATCTCTGCAGTCTTCTTTCCAGTATGTTTCAATAAAGAAACTCATGTCTCTTATATAGACAAGTAAAATGTTTTCATATCATCCATCAGATTTTTCTGCTTAATCTTCATCATTCATTTTGCCTCTTAAACCTTCCTCGGCAGTTATATCAATAACTCGTTTCAATCTCATCCTTTAGATCTTCTTCGAATTTTGTCAGCCATGGATCTCATAACAAACTTTATCTTAAACCTCGAAATCATACCAATATCTAGCTCATCATCTTTAGTCAGCTGATCTTTGCATTTAATATTTTCATCCATACTCGGTCAATACATAAACGCGTCGGTGATAACTAGTTGAACTATCTCGGTTAATACTGTCACTCGATAAACACTGCACTAGCTCGGTGTATACAGAAATCTTTAATTACCGACTATATTGACATGTTCAATTTCCATTCTCTTCTTCATAATAGGTTAATGTAACATGCTCAAGTCAACAATATATAGTCATAGACTCATCAATAAGTTACCCAATGTTTACCTTATCCTTATCTGTCATATCCATCTTTTCCTCATGTAGATATCTCAATTCTTCATCTTCTCTTCCTTCAACAGATATTCAGATGTTGTAACTAACATGATAAGCACTGTCAAGACAAGTTGAAATCAATGACAACATATTGACTGATATAATCATCTTACATATCATTTTAGCACTCGGTGTTCACTAATCACTATTCTTCTTAGATATTCAATCAATTGTAGTTCATCAATCTCTCCCTTTGGCATTGATGGCAACACAAGCAATATGAAAATATGTCATGCACATACCAAACATGTATTCTACAACTATGTAAGAAAATGTTGTAACTCGGTAAGCTCAAATTTAATATGTTTAATCACTATAAAACATAACAACATTACAAGTGCAGACTCTCCCTGCAGATTTGATCTTTTCAGCTCTTAGATTCCCTTTGTTCTCAGCAACAAATATGAAAGTCTCTCCCTTTCTATAATCTCTCTCCTTTTTTGTTTTCAGTAACTGATTTTATTGCTTCATATGCAACTTCTCTCCCTTTGACAACAATGCCAAAGACAAAAACAAATAGCTCTTCAACAGCCAAGTATATCTCTGTTGTTCGGTTCAAATTAGGTACCTTCAACGTATAGATAAACAAATTTCCAACTTCTACAATCTTTCACAACCTTAGACAAAAAAATCCAGAGTGTGAGCTATGTGCATCAACATGAATGATCTTCTAATAAGTATAGGTTGATGCAACCTCCGGATCACCTTACTGACCGGTAGATAGGGGACGGACCCCAAGTCTAGTCCTCAAATATTCAAATGTGTCCTTCGGTAATGGTTTAGTAAAAATATCAGCAATTTGCTCCTTAGATGTTACAAATTCCAATTTCACCTGCTTCTCTTTTACTTGTTCTCTCAAATAGTGATACTTAATCGATATATGTTATCTTTGAATACATCACAGGATTCTTAAAAATGTTTATTGCACTAGTGTTATCACAATATATAATCACCAGGTCAGTGATTACCTCATTCATTCCTTCCAACACTTGTCTAATCCAAGCTATATTTGAACAGTTTGCAGCAGTAGCAACATACTCTGCTTTAGCAGTGGACTGAGATATGCATGCTTGTTTCTTGCTAATCCAAGTCACAAGCCTTTCCCCTAAAAAGAATGCTCTATTGGTTGTGCTCTTCTGGTCATCTATTTTTCTAGCCCAATCTGCATCGGTGTAAACTCTAAGTTCAAATTTCCCTTCAAATGTATACCACAATCCATAGTCTTATGTTTTCTTCAGGTATCTCAAGATTCTTTTCACTGCAGCCATATGTGAATCCTTAGGATTGATAGAAAATCTAGCCACAATCCCAATTGCATGTGCCATATCAGGCCTACTGTGTACAACATTCATCAATTTCCCAATCATTGATTTGTACAAAATCTAGTTTACTTCTTCATATTCATCATCTTTTGTCAATTTACAACCTATTACTATTGGTGTTCCAATTGGTTTAGCATCTTCCATGCCAAATTTTTTCAATACTTCCTTAATGTATTTTGATTGAGTGATGAATATCCCATCTTTCTACTGTAAAACCTACAATCCTAGAAAGAATTTAATCTCTCCAAACATAGACATCTCAAATTCCTTCTTCATGTCATTAGCAAAAGATTTACAAATTTGATCTTGTCCTCCAAAGATTATATCATCAACAAATATTTCAGCAATCAAAAGATTATCATCAGATCCTTCTTTCATGTACAAGTTACTGTTTTCATTAGTTCTTACAAAACCAATACTTATAAGATAAGCATGTAACCTTTCATACCATGCCATCGGTGCTTGCTTCAGTCCATATAAAGCTTTGTGTAGTCTACATACCATGTCTTTCTGATTCTAATCAACAAACCCTTCTAGTTGTTCTATGTAGACCTCCTCAAGAATTCCATTCAAAAATATTGATTTCAAAGAAAGTAATATGCGTACTCCTTCCAATCTAGCAACTGGTGCAAATGTTTCACCATAATCTATACCTTCTTCCTGTGCATATCCTTTGCAAACAAGTCTTGCTTTATTCCTCGCAACTTCTCCATTCTCATTCAGCTTATTTCTGAAAATCCATTTAGTACCAATAATATTTTTATCTTTCGGTTTAGGCACTAAAGACCGTGTTTTATTCTTTTCAATTTGTTCAATCTCCTCATTCATAGCATTAATCCAATTCTCATTTTCAAGTGCATCCCTAACATTCTTCGGTTAAAACTCACAAACTAAGCATGTGTTTTGTTGTAACTTACTTCGGGTCATTATGCCAGCTTGCTTATCTCCAATAATCTAGTTCTCAGGATGGTGTCTTCTAACAAATCTCTCTAACACTTGATCTCTGCTCGGCTCAACATTTTGTTCAGGTTCATTTTCTTGCTCAGTTTCTTCCTGATTCTCAATTTCCATTTGTTGATTCTTGGTAGCATTTTCCCAATGCTCGGTAGACTCAGTCTATGGCCTCGGTAAATAGTCTGGATCTTCAACATAAATAAATTTAGCATAATCTTCTGGCTCCTTGCTTTCTACTTCATTCTTCTTAGCAAACTCATCAACTTTAACATTAGTACTCTCTATCATCTTAAGTAACCTTATTCAAGCATTTGTAAGCTTTACTCTTAGTAGAATAACCTAAGAAATGGCCTTCATCACCTTTAGAGTCAAATTTACCATTCCTATCATCTTTCAGAATATAACACTTGCTACAAAAGATTCTGAAATAAATTACACTCGATGTGTATCCAAACCATAACTCGTAAGGTGTCTTGTTTGTATCCTTCTTCAGTTGAACGAGTTCAGGACATATACTGCAGTACTGACAGCCTCTCTCCAGTACATATGTGCAACATTTTTCTCAATCATCAACATTCTAGCACAGTCAACAATAGATCGGTTTCTCCTTTCAACAATTCCATTCTGACGTGGTGTTTTAGGTGCTAAAACCTACCTTTTTATACCATGCTCATTACAAAAGTTAGTTAATTCATCAAAAAAAACTCACCTGCGCTATCAGACCTTAAGCATTTTAGTTCTTTTCCAGTTTCTTTCTCAACTTTAGCATTATACCATTTAAATATTTTCAATGCTTTAGATTTTTCTTTCAAGAACATGACCTATATTCAACTAGAAACTACCTACGTTGACCTAATTACCTATATTCAACTATAAAAATGATCATATAACAAGGTTATTCTAACCACAGATTGGTTAAATGTACCCCGTGCATCAAATAAGGGCATTATAGTTATAGAAAATTACTAATCTATTATATAAAATTACATACTAATCTAGAATGTATAATTTCATCTCAAATAATTATTTTGAGGTGGGCAAAGAGATAATATAATTAATCCAAACAGAAAACTAGACAAAATCGAAAGGGTAATTGCAAGCTAGTGATGCAGGGGCATTCTAAGGTACTCGGTGGATCTGCATGAGAGGTGTGTATTTGGTCGGTGTTACTCAGTTGCAGCCTTGACCAACGATCTTGGTCATTGAAGAAAGCTCAGTCCCTGAAGGAACTTGGTAATCTCTGGCACTCGGTGAAAGTGTTACTTGGCGATGTCTGCGGTGCTCGATCGACACTGATGCTTGGCAATGCTTGACATGCTTAGTTATTTCACTAGTGCTCGGTTGTTTTGGTTTTCTGATTGGAGTTCTGTGTGATTTGTTGGGCCGACTTGGTACATTTATTGTTGATAGCTATTGTTACAGGCCGACATGTTGAATTTAATGTGTGTAAGGCTATTTGAGAGCCGACTTGTATTGTATTTAATATTTGTTAGGAGGAGTTGATGGTTTCATCCAGCCGACTTGTGGCTGATGATTAGTATTTATAGGATGTTTGGGTAGATGTTTAGGATTAGTTTTTGTAGGATAGATTTGAGTGGTGAAGTTGTGGAAAAGATCCTGTGAGATCTTGCAGATCAGATTGATTTCTAATAGTTGTTTGCAGCAGAGCTATTGGGTGAGGCTTGGAAACAAGGAGATTGCTTAGAGGCTTATGAGCTCAAGTTTAGATTTGTCTTAGGGTTTTCATCAATTGCTGATAGTCTTTAGAACTGAACTAGCTATAGTTTATTGGATCTTGTTGATCTTGCAGAATTTCTTTTGATTGTAATTGGCCCTAACCTGGAAGGCCTTACAGTCGGGCATGTTAATGAAAATTTGAGTTAAAACATCTTGTTGTGTTGTGTTATCCATTGTGTTGTTTTGAAGCTGTAAGGTTGGGTTGTCCTTAATTGGATCCTCCTGCCCTGCTCTGTGTCAAGTGGTATCAAAGCCAGGTTTGATCTTGTTGGA
Source organism: Chamaecyparis obtusa (assembly GCA_027943335.1). NCBI lineage: Eukaryota > Viridiplantae > Streptophyta > Pinopsida > Cupressales > Cupressaceae > Chamaecyparis > Chamaecyparis obtusa. The sequence continues at coordinate 1,144,291 of BSBK01001410.1, read as the reverse complement.
GCGAAGGTTGACTTAGCAAGGCTGATCTTGTGAAGTTGATCTTGTTGGCGAAGAGATCGTATGATCTGGATTGCAGATCCCTAGCACTGAATTTGTGGATCTTTCCCTAGTTGTTTGTGCAAGGTAGCAGGTTGAGATCTAACTTGCATACAACTTGGAGATTGTCACAAGGTGGTTGGTGTAAGGTTTGTTACAGAGGGTTTCTCTTATCTTTAAGGATGCCTCTAAGAAGATTGGACCCTAGAGTAATTGTTGATCTCTATGATACTGTTGAATCTATGATTACAGAGAAGGTGAAATCAGATTTCAGATCTAAGATGGAGTTGATGAAGAATGACATGGTCGCTGAGATCATGAGAGTTGTTACTGGTGTACCCCAGAATGTTTGTACTGAAGATGGCTATGAGGAAGCTGCTGAAGACTTTGAAGCTGCTAGATCTAGCAGTGATGACTAGAGGGATATATTTGGTGAAGACAGAATAGCTCGGTTGCCTAGATCTGGAGCTCGGTTAAGTAATAGTTACCGAATGGAAGTTTCTACTTTCTCTGGTACCTTGAAACCCATGAACTTGATTGATTGGATTGGTGAACTTGAAGATTTCTTTGAGTTGGAAGAAATTGAAGATCCTCTTCGAGTGAGACTGGCACAGACTAAGTTGAAAGGACATGCTGCTCTGTGGTGGAAGGAACTACAAAGAGATAGAGAAGATGAAGGTGAAATGAAGATCAATCGGTGGAGGTTGATGGTGACTAAATTGAAAGCTAAGTTCATACTGATTGACTATGAGCTTGACTTGTTTAAGAAGTTGCAGAATCTGAAGCAGAAATATTTGTCTGTTGAAGATTATACCGAGGAGTTCTACACACTTACTCTTCAGTGTGGACACTAAGAGCTTGGTAAGGAAAAGGTAGATCAATATGTGAATGGTTTAAGATTCAATATTCAGAAGGAGCTTGGTATGCTGAAGATTGATTATGTTGAAGATGATTATCAGTATGCTCTGAAAGCAGAAGATAAGTTGAAGAGGAGACAACATAGTAACTCCCGAGGGAAGGAGAAGATTGATCACTCAGTGAAGGATAAACCGATTGATTTAGAAGATGAACAGAAACCTATGGAGAGGAAGGACATCGTTCTTTTTAGTGTACACAGAAAAATCTTGGTGACCGACGAACTATTGCGGTAAATGAGAATGAACCTAAATCTAAGAACTTGCTTCTTCGGCAAACATTGTTCAGTACAAAGGAGGAACCTTGTCAGAGGAGTAACTTGTTCAGGACTCGATGCAAGTCTAGAGGTAAACTATGTGATATTATTGTTGATGGTGGTAGTATTGATAACCTTGTTGCTAAGGACATGGTTCAAAAACTTGGTTTGAAAAGAATGAAGCATCCTTGTCCTTATAGGATTGGTTGGTCACAAGATGTTCATGCTCTGGAAGTAAGAGAACAATTCTTTATTGATGTTCAGATTGGCTAGTATAAGGATCTTGTGTTATGTGATATTGTGAAGATGAATAGTTCTGATATATTTCTCGGTAGACCTTAGCAATATGATTGCAGAGCTATGTATGACTATGTCAGAAATGTGTTTACTGTTGAGAAGGATGACATGAAGTTTTCCCTGATGCCTTTGCTGGATACAACTCTCGGTAGGAGAAGCCTGAGTATTGGTAGCCGGGTTGATTTGGTGGATCCTGAAGGTATGGTTGATTAGTGTGAAGGACAAACCTATGTGTTGTCTAGGAAAGACTTGAAGAGATAGAGGAAGCTGAAGTGGAAAAGTATGCAAACTAAAAAGGTGGAGGACTTGTATGTGAAGAACTAGTTTGGGGTTTATGTGCTAAATCCTGGAAGATGTTCTTCTCACATATGAACATCTTTTCGAACTTGGGGTGTCTGATGTAGGGGCATTCTAGGGTACTCGGTGGATCTACATGGGAGGTGTGTATTTGGCTGGTGTTACTCAGTTGCAACCTTGACCGACGATCTTGGTCATTGACGAAAGCTCGGTCGTTGAAGGAACTCGGTAATCTCTGGCGCTCAGTGAAAGTGTTACTCAGTGATGCCTACGGTGCTCGGTCGACACTGGTGCTCGATGATGCTTGGCATGCTCGGTTATTTCATTGGTGCTCGGTTGTTCTGGTTTACCGACTAGAGTTCTATGTGATTTGTTGGGCCGACTTGGTGCATTTATTGTTGGTAGCTATTGTTATAGGCCGACATGTTGAATTTCATGTTTGTAAGGCTATTTGAAAGCCGACTTGTATTGCATTTAATATTTGTTAAGAGTTAATGGTTTCATCCAACCGACTTGTGGCTGATGATTAGTATTTATAGGATGTTTGGGTAGATGTTTAGGATCAATTTTTGTAGGACAGATTTGAGTGGTGAAGTTGTGGAAAAGCTCCTGTGAGATCTTGCAGATCAGATTGATTTCTAATAGTTGTTTGCAGCAGAGCTAGTGGGTGAGGCTTGGAAACAAGGAGATTTCTTGGAGGCTTGTGAGCTCAAGTTTAGATTTGCCTTAGGGTTTTCATCAGTTGTTGATAGTCTTTAGAACTGAACTAGCTAGAGTTGTATTGGATCTTATTGATCTTGCAGAATTACTTATGATTGTAATTGGCCCTAACCTGGAAGGCCTTACAGTCGGGCATGTTAATAAAAATTTGAGTTAAAACATCTTGTTGTGTTGTGTTATCCGCTGTGTTGTTCTAAAGCTCCAAGGTTGGGCTGTCCTTAATTGGATCCTCCTACCCTACTCTGCGTTAGCTAGTCCCTCTCATTTCAAATGGATGAAGCATCTTTCCATTTACTTGACATACTTCTCACCATTTGTTTTTAAACCTTTTCTCCTCCAACTTTTCATTTCATACATATACGGTTTCATGAAAGCAATTCAATGAAATACTCATTAATACTATTTTTAAGGAAGTGTGTCGATAAACTACTCATGTTAATAAGACATATCTTTGATAGATAGTCAACCGTGTATATAAGCAGTGATCCCCTTTACTCTTTATAAATCAAATTTTATGAAGCCAACAACATAGTTTACACTGCCAAATACTCAAAACACAACAAAACATTTTTTTTGAAAATTAAACCTTCTCGCTTCAGTATTACTACAGGTTAACATTGGACGCATTATTATAGTACAAATTGATTTTGCAGATTGTTCCATTTAGCATTACCAATGATCTGCACAAGGGCATTCTCCTAGTTAGTAGTTCATGCCTGGAACTAGTGAGTAATCAATGCTTAACAGACAAATCACTAATCAACTTTTTTATTAGATTATCTTTTGTTGTTCCATTTAGCATTACCAATGATCTCCACAAGGGCATTATCCTAGGTAGTAGTTCACGCCCGAAACTATAGGGCTTCCACATTAACCAGTGAGTAATCAACGATTAACGAACCAATCACTAATCAACTTTTTTATTAGATTGTCTTTTGTTCCTACGATGTGAGGGTTAAGCTACGTGTTCTTTATTGTATTAAATAATTTTTGCTTCTCTCGAATTGGAGTTCAATTTGTCTTTGCAGATTGTCAGGGTTGTTTTCAGCGGTATGAGGCAAGAGAATGCACAAATACTGAGATTTGGTGGCAGATTGTCAGAAAAAAAAATGTAGTTATGAGCTTGGAAGAAATGTCATTTTTTGCTTTAGGTGTTACGATGATGTAGGTTTTACAGTATTTTTCCTGAGTCGTAGGGTTTCAAAGATAGGTGTCCTACATGTGAATGGTATGTGGGAGCAAAGAATGTACACAGTTGTCCTTCTCAATGAGAATTGTGCAATGTAGTATGAAGTTTAAAAATAGGGATTGAAAATAGGACAGTCTCCAAAGCCAAACTAGGCTCTCCACATCAAATGTCTTAGCTATTCATTGGTCAAGGGATCAAAATCCACTTGTCTCTCTGCTACTGGTTTTCTCTTTATTCTTTAAGGATTGTTTTACTGTTTGAGGATTAAAGAAGTTGAGCACAAGATGTCGGTTTACAAACATGAAGTCCCTCCTTCACCTTTCCACCATTCTTCTATGGTACTGCACTATCCTAAGTTTCCTTCACCTCCTCGCCACAATAATTTCCTTTTCCTGATTTCTTTATGGTTGTTTATGGACACATTCCTTCAGGTCCTAAGGCCAAATCCAGTTTTGGAACCTTCTTCACTAGGCTTATAGTCTGTGTTACTTTTGTTTATAGCTTTATTTTATATATATATATATATATATATATATATATATATAGAACAATAAAGTACATTAAACTTCAGGGAGTGGTCTAATATAAACATATACTAGGGTAGAACCCAACATAGAGAACATTGCACTTTATTTAAAGCGGCATTGCAAGTGATAATTTTTTGTCATATATGCACATTCAAAAATTTGGGCATCTTGTCAAATGTTCTGAAAGCTAAATATAGGTTCGATGTCAAACTAAATTTGACATTACCTTAACAAACTCCTGAAATTTGCTAGAACCTCCCTTAAATACAAAGACAGTAACCTTAGTTGCAGTATCAAATCTAAAATCTCCAGGCAGAGTATTGCCACTGGTTTTAATCTTTATAGAATGCTTACCATTCATACCATACACATACTCTGTGGTACCGTAGTCATATGTTCCCATAACTCGAGTTGATAAATGAGTGTTGTATTCCTTGGGTTCATCTTTCGCTAGTCCAAAGACTGACAGGCATTACATTCCTGCCTCAAGCAATCACCTTTTATTAAAATGAATCAGATACCCAATACTGAACCATGTAAGAAATGAAGTTGTAGATACTAACCGAATCCAACATGATATTTGATGTTTCAAAATCTCAATATATTTCTGGTCTTTCAGCCCCTTTGAAGAAATGTTGGGCCCTTTGCTGCACCCAAAGCAATTTTTATCCTGATAGACCAAGGGAGAGGCAGGGACCCTTCTGTATGGACAATGGAATTACCAGAAGACATTAAACAACCAAGAGCATTTTTTCCAAATCATATTTATAAAGTAGGAACCGGAGTTTAGAAAGACAATGGAAATCCACACAACTCCCATTAAAATGTTATTCAGAAAGATAATAGCTACTGTCAAACTTTATTTTTATCCAATAAAGCCAAACATTTCTCTAACTAATGTCCAGAGATCCAAGCTAAGGATCCCAAAGTTTATATGTATAAAATATTTAAAAAGAAGTATAATATCAAAACAAGCTAAACTACTATTGAAGCTCACATCACCCAAATTATGTGCATTCATTCACAAATGTATTATGAAACGATACAACAAATTCTCTAAGGACTCAGTATTTTGGTAAACAGATATACTACACACGCTAACAAGCCACAAAAATGATAAAATTACTCATCAAAATCTAAAGCACAAGATTTTATGTTTTAATGGTTGGTTATGGTTATGGTTGTAGATGCTTAAAAATGGCTTGAGCCTGCTAGTCTGTGTTACTATTTTCGCATTGCAATTGAAGCATTGTTTTGCATCCTAATTGTTTCTCTATGTTGCACATATGGTTTTTAGTTTTACAATATGTTTGCATTGTGTCTTTCTTCATCAATTGAACATTGAAAATTGTTTAATTGATTATTAACATTTCTTGCATCTTTGCAATCGCAACCTTAATCTCTTTGGCCAAATCGATCTAGTCAGAATCATCATTGAAAATTCCTAAACCAATCCTAACATTCCTAAATTGATCCGAATCATCCCAAATCAGTTCTAATTTGTCCTCAATCAATTTGAAATCCTTTTGAACATAGTCAATGTTCTCAACTTGACTATAATGGCATTGTCCAAGTTCATCACCTAGTCAAATTTGGTCAAATCAGTCTATCTTTGTCATATAGTCAATCTTGTCATCATTTTAAGGTGTCAAAGATTATAAATGCCTTGTCTTTATCATTGTCTGATTTGATCAATCGACGGTCCTTTTTGATAGCATTGTCCAAGTTCATCAATGTTATCTAGTCAATTCCAGTTCATCGTTGTCCGCGCATTGTCAAAGTTCATCGATGTCTCGTCGTCATCATCCTAATCCAAGTCAATTCAATAGCATTGTCAAAGTTCATAAATGCTATTTCTACATTTGCAATCAATTCGATAGCATTGTCCAAGTTCATCGATGCTATTTCATCATTTTCGATCAATTCAATAGCATTGTCAAAGTTCATCGATGATATTTCATCATTTTCGATCAATTCAATAGCATTGTCAAAGTTCATTGATGCTATTTCGAGTTTTTGTCCTTGATCGCGCACATTGTCAAAGCTCATCGACGTTGCATTATTCCTTAATCGTTTTTAAACCATCAAATTTGGTTCGAACCCTTGTCAAAGCTTTCAAGACCAAGCCCTTTTCAATCCTATGTCATCAATTCGATCAATCATTTTTACTAATTTGTCCCCTTGGGATAGATAATCCATAGTTTATCCCTTTTATATTAATCTATTTATTAGATTAATTCCCCCTATCCTATGTCTCCCACAATTAATTAATTTTGGAATTAATTAATTGTTCATTTTTCCATGAATTTTGGAATTTTCATTAATTCATAATTCCTAATTATCCTTTCTAAGGAAATAATTAAACTTTTAAATTTGAAAATCCTTCTACTAATTTGCTTCCATGTCCCCTTAATTTGTGCTTCATGGGTAGCTATTATTTAGCTTCCACTTTCTTCCATCTTTCCCCAAACATTTTCCCCCTAATTGTACTTCACCTCTTACACTTTCCCTTCATAATTTCCTCTATTAATTTGCCTCTATCTTTCTATGCCAAATTTTCCCTTAATTTATGCATTCTAAAATGCATCTCTTACACTTCTCTAATTTAGCCTCTCAATCTACTAATTTGTGCACCAATTTGTCATAATTATGACATATTTCCAAGTTCCACATTAACTTGTCTTTTCTTGCATTTTGGCTCTCAATTCTTTAAATTGAGCCTCATTTGCACTAATTCAGCTAACCAAATTCCTAGTATTCTCTTGTCATCATTCTTCTTTCAATTTTTGTGCATTTTGTGTCATTATCAAGAGCAACATCACATCATTTTTATGGAGAAGAAAGGAGAGCATTAGAACTACATTTGAAGGGAATTTTATGTTATTTTGCATGTGTTTTTAAGCTCTCATTTCAAATGATTTTAATGTTAGATTAGATTGGTTTGCATATATTGTTTATGAGATTTGTGGTTCTCTCATTTATGCTTTCTATACCTTTTTCTAGTCATACAATGGTGTGTAGGAATTTTATCTTTTAGCAAAAGAGTATGGTGGGATTTTGCATCTTGCATCTCTATGTTTGAAGCTTTGGTTTGAAAGATTCAAGAAAGCTCGAATTGGTTGACAGTGTTGGATCTTCTCAATGTATGGTAAGAGATCGTAACCTTTCTGTGAATTCTCTTTCTCTGCATGCAATTGATATATGTTGTTCCTTAACCCAAGAAGATTTAGAAAGAAAAAGTTGAATGCTTGAATCTAAATCTGGAAGGCATTTCTTTGACTTTTATTTGAGTTGAGTTGAAATTAATTCATGTTTTCTTGTCACAACTGATAGCTAAGTGAGCAGGTTTGACAGCCAAGGTTATCTTGAAACCCTAGATCGCATCTAGTTGAATGTTGCATTTGTGACTAAATTTTCCTGGAAAGCTTTGTAATCTTAGAATTGTTACTCTATCATTTGAAAAACTTGGCTAATTCAAGACTCTTCTAGGTTCTAGAGACACATTTCGCTTGTCTTTTGGAGCTTTCCGAAGAAGCTTAAATGTAATTGAAGAATGTAGATAATAAAGCATGTTAACTATGGCAAATAGACTTTAGGATGGTGAGAAAATCCTAGTTGTAGAATATTCTTGTTGTTAATAGTTTTGTTAAGTCGTACCTCATGGCAATGCTAACACCAGCTATCTTTGTGTTATTGCTTCTCGGTTGAATTGACCTGATTGTTTATGAGAAGGCTTTAAGTTGTTGGGAACCCTGATCTGCTAGGGTATTTAGTATTTCACTTTACGTTACAATGTTAAGTTATATGTTAAAAATGATGTGTTATACCTTGTATTGGCAGTGATATATGAACTTCAATATTGTTTAGGGAGGATTGTTTACTGAATATAGAATTTCTTCCCCACTTGGACCAGTTGCTCTAATAATGGGCATAATTCTGCAAAAGAATCACAAAAACAACCGCAAAATCCACAAGAAATGCTTTAATACCAATCTGATTTGTAATTGGGATGAATACTCCACTAAATATTTCCCCAAAACAAATCTTTTTCAATCTTAATGTAAACTGTTTATTGATGTTGCTGTTCTATATGTGACATTATAGAAAAACAGTCATGATACTAAATCTGTTAATGTTTCATCACAGAAATGAGGAATAAGCAGCAAATATCTTAAACAAACACAAGAACAAATGGGCACAAAGATTTATCCTGGGAAAACCCTTCACTTGAGGGTGAAAAACCCAGCCACGCCAAAAATAGTCCTTTTATTAACTAATCATGAATGTTTGAATACACACACTCTCACTTCTGCAACTACATGCACTTGAGGAACAATACTCAATGTTCTCTCTTCAATATTTATTGACTGATTGAACAATGGAGAAACTTCACACTTAATCCTCCAGAATATGCAAAGGATACCAACTACGTCTGAAATACAATGAAAACTATAAACAATAATAATATCCTCCACACATGATCATGACAAAGTTAATCAGCAACACACGACAATGACCAGAGAATGCTTGACGTGAACATACACAAAGGAACAACACTGTTAAAGATGAAATTCACTATGATCCTCAATCACTAATATCAGACCGCAAATGAATGGCCTCGTTACACAAAAATGTGTACAACTGGCAGATAAAGCAATTCTCAAAAATGTCGATAAACAAGAATGAAAGCCACATTGAACAAACGTCAGTTACCCTTACTGTGTTGTTTCATAAGTTGAAGTTGAAGACTCTTTATTGTCTTCAATGAATCGTGACTCTTGAATATACAAAACGGTGGCACTACTAATGAAATGTCCTCCTCAACAGCCACATATACATGTGGCACAAAGCTGAGCGACAGTTACAAAACTGGAGACACTGCATTGTCTTGGCCACGAACACAGTAGTTACCAGACCCTTTCATCTATTGAAGACTCTACATAGTCTTTAAAGGACATGCTTCTTCATTTAGAAAATGATTCAGCATTAAACTCTTCATAGTCTTTATTAAATAACTGAACTAAAATGAACAAGACTTTCAGCAAGCGAACACATAAGGTATCAATGCTGATGAAGATTACAATCTCTTGTAAAGAAACAAACATTGCAAGTAAGAAGATAGATCCTGCGGCTACTAACTTCAACACTCCCTCTTAGCAAAGGAGATCTTTTCCAAATTCTCATGTCATGGTGTCTCTTAACATGACAATCACAATGGCTGCACCCATTTGTGAGAAAATCAAAATTTATCACGGAGTCTCTCAACGTGATAGAATCATGGATTCACTCAACATGATGTTCACCATGGCTACTCCCATGTGTGAAATAAACACAAGCTCGCATTATAAAGTCACTCAACGTGATGTTGTCATGGAGTCTCAACATGACATCCACTATGACTACTCGCATGAGTGGAAATAAACACAAGCTCTCATAACAGATTCACTCAATGTGATGTTGTCATGGAGTCTCTCAACATGAGATCCACTATGGCTACTCCCATGAGTGGAAAGAGCAACAAGGGATTTCACCTCAAATTTCTCTCTTTGAATGTCATATCCTCATCTTAGAAGAAACTGATTGCAGGACAATCTGAAATTGATCACGAAACAAGCTATATCTCCATTCTTCAGCCAATGTGACTTCTTCACAAGTTACATCAAATTCTTCCTCCCTTGAATGCAATCTCTCAACATCCTTATGCCCCTCAATCTTTCCTGGAAGCATTTCAGAGAGGTTACTAATAGTTCATAGAATCAACCTATCACGAAGGGAAATACGGTAATACCAATGCTAGAAACATACATGATTCACTATTCTAATGTATGAATTAATAACTACATAAAAGATTCATGAACATTATTCAAAGGTATGAAATACTTATCTCTTTATTGTCTAATCTTCCTCACAATCCACTTGTTGGCTTATTCATGGCACCCCTGTACAGCTTCTAAAGGAATACCACAAGCCTCCAATGTTGTCATTCATCTCTATAATACCAGGGCAAGTTTAAAACTCCATTGATCTACAAAACGAGTTAGCAACTTCTGTATGAGCTGGCACCTCCAACCATTTTCAAACACCCGCACAAATCCGGACCAAGGTTTCTTCTCTTTCATAGATTAAGCATTTTATCAAACATAACATGTACAATCTGATTGACAGTTTTCAGACACTATAATATCCCTTAATGGATCTGAGCTAAACTTGCACCTTTTCACTCTTATAATTTCATCGAATAGTTTGGATGAATGCATATTTATAGATTTGAGTTCAAATGTATCAAATGCCTAATCATTTATCAATATAGTTGCTACTGTTCTGACCTGAACATCATCAACTCAAAATCAAAGCTGCAACTGATCCATGCACTGAGAATTTTGAAATTGATCATCTGCTATAGGTATTTGAATGGTTGTTTACACCATACTCAAGGAAGGAGTCTGAACATGGGCCCAATACTTCTGAGAATGCTCAGAATCAGATATATTAAAAAAAAAATACACGGCAATGAATATAAAAACCCAATAATTTTATTTCTTTCAAAATTCATGATAAAATTCAATTTGAGAAAATCTGGCAGCATAAGTGTGTATCACTTCTTCACCCAAGGGCGCCACACCAGAGGGCATGTATTTCAATGTAGACAAATCATATTTCTCACCACAAGAGCAATCATTAATCCCAGAGTAGTGGGTGGGATGACTGGAAGATTTATTACTCTGTACCACTCAACAAATTTCAGCATCTCTTCAGACCAGAACACAAGCATCATAACAGTCATAGCGCCCACTGCATTAATTCCTTCTTTTAAAAACTGGTGATCAACTTCCATGAATGTTGCAGCCATCAAAGGAGAAGAATGACACTAAAAATGAATTCCAAATCACGAGAAGAACGTGGCTAGGATTAATTTAAAGATATTTAGAGATAATTTTGACCGATCTCACAGGATTATCAAGGGTTTTGCCCAAATCCAAGGAATGAATACCATTTTTGGGTGTAATTCTCCTCCCTCACCATGTAGATCTAATACATATTAAATAAAATAAGTTTGGAATGATTCCCCACCTTAGACATGCACACAAATGAGGAGACATAGAACCCCTGCTCAAAAAAATATTTCATCAAACTTTACGCAACTCAAAGAAACCCAGACGCATGAATTTCTCCATTCTAAGTCTCCATACTACACAGCCACAATGAGCATGCAAAAATGTAACCGCTCTCCCCAGAAAAAAGTGCAATGACATGCAAAAAATATGGCCAGGATGGAGTGCCTCTAATTACTATTATTAGTTTGAAGTTAATGCGACACCACACCAGAGGAATCGATAATGACTCTTTCTTCCCCATCAAGTATCGGCTGCATAAACTCACGGCAATTAGCTTTGATGGTGTCCATCTTGAGACCTGAAGCATTTGCGAGCTCTTCCATCACGCCACCTGCTAACTCTAAAGCATGCACTACCCTCTTCTCGACATAGTAAAGGCACTGCAAGGATGTAGATTGTGCAGCTGCAGTTGTGTTAATTGGGTTTCCCACACTGCCCATTGGGCTTACCATCACTACAACTCTTGACTTCCTTATTTGCTGTTATCCAACCCACTCTGATACTATGTTAATGTTTAATCCCAGAAATGAAGAATAAGTAGCAATTATCTTAAACAAACACAAGAACAAATGGGCACAAAGATTTATCCTAGGAAAACCCTCAACTTGAGGGTGAAAAATGCAGCCACGCCAAAACAGTCCTTTTATTAAATGATCATGAATGTTTGAATACACACACTCTCACTTCTGCAACTACATGCACTTGAGGAACAATACTCAATGTTCTCTCTTCAATATTTATTGACTGATTGAACAATGGAAAAATTTCACAGTTAATCCTCCAGAATATGCAAAGGATGCCAAAGACGTCTGAAATACAATGGAAACTATAAACAATAATAATATCCTCCACACATGATCATGACAAACTTAATCAGAAACACATGACAATGACCAGAGAATGCTTGCTTTGAACATACACAAAGGAACAACACATTGTTAAAGATGGAATTCACGATGATCCTCAATCACTGATATCAGACCGCATATGAATGGCCACATTACACAAAACTGCGTACAACTGGCAGAGAAAGTGATTCTCAAAAATGCTGATAAACAAGAATGAAGGCCACATTGAACAGACGGCAGTTACCCTTACTGTGTCATTTCATAAGTTGAAGTTGAAGACTCTCCATTGTCTTCAATGAATTGTGACTCTTGAATATACAAAACGGTGACGCTACTAATGAAATGTCCAACTCAACAGCCACATAGACATGTAGCACAAAGCTGAGCGACAATTACAAAACTAGAGATGCTGCATTGTCTTAGCCACGAACACAGCAGTTACCAGACCCTTTTGTCTGTTGAAGACTACATAGTCTTTAAAGGACGTGCTTCCTCATATAGGAAATGATTTGGCATTAGACTCTTCACAGTCTTTATTAAATAACTGAACTGAAATGAATGAAGACTTTCAGCCAGCGAACACATAAGGCATCAATGTTGATGAAGATTACAATCTCTTGTAAACAAACAAAAATTGTAGGTAAGAAGATAGGTCCTGCAGCTACTAACTTCAACAAAATCTAGTAATGCGATTGTGCTTAGCAATGTAAGGAAGCATCAAACAACAAATAAGAGCACACATAAATAAAAGAACCACAATATGACATAGAGAAACCCAATTTGGTTGAAACTCCAAAAGAGTGAATGCTAAACTACTCAAGCTGCTATCTTAAAAGTTGTTTCCAAATGATTAACGCATACATGGACACTCTTTCACAACAATAGCATTACAAAAAGGCCATAGAACTTCATAATTTACACTCACACTCCTACTTGGCCAAATAATGGTATCAGAAACCCATAGCAATGTACTACCTATTTCAGGATTGGACACCCTAAATGGTTTCTAGATGAATTATTCAATCTCATTAAATTATCAACCAAGGATGTAAACTTGGAATGGCATTCGCAAAGTATATGCTTCAAACTCTCCCAATCTTAAGACTATCCTACGGAATTCAAATGCTTATGCTTCAAGAAAACTATGCTAAAACCAGCTAATGAATTTACTCTAACAAAGCATGAAATCACGGGTAGGAATTACTCTATCCGCCTATGCTGCAGGAACAATCTACCAATTCTGTTATCAGTAGCTGCAGGAACATCAGAGTTCTATCTTACTTAGAAATGAACAGGAAAATGAATTCTACTCTAACAGAACAGTTCACTCATCAAGTGGCCCCCCTTGAATGAGTGAACAGGAAATACAATCAAGGAAAACGATATAAACTCGTACTGAGCATTCTATTCATCCATAATAAAATGATTACACTTGACTGAAAATAGTATCACAATAGTTCTGTTATAAAAACCAATTCATTCAACTAACTCTCAAGAGTTACAACAATCGATTATTTGAAGGAAAATTACAACTACCTCCTATATCTACGATCACTTCATAAATGAGGATCAGTTATAGACTCATAAAGTTTCAGAATAGAAACGACATTAATCACGAATAAATCTCCCAGGAATATAGCATGTTGAGGAAACTAAATTTGCGTTGCATGCAACAGAAAATAGTGATTGATCTGCCTCGCTTGCAAAGATCTTGCAATGTTGGTTGACCTTGACTATTCTAGCACTACAATGTCGGTCATTTTATGTCCGCGACAAATACTTGCAAAATAATCAATGTGCACACAACCTCCCATATACATATATATCCTTATCATTAATATTAGGAGAAGGTGTAAAGTTCTAATTAACACTCTTGCAAATCCTATGGCTATAGGAGGAAGACTACCCAAAACATACCTTAGGCAAGGAAACATTCATTAACATGTATAGCTGCTACATTATACCATTCTTGTCCATGAATTCAAGCAAATATCATATCTTTAGACTATCCACATTTCCGTTCCATGTTTTCACATATATATAACATATACATAAAAAACATAAGTTCATATGCTTGAAAACTATAACTTCATGTTTGCATGCAAAATAACTGTTTGAAAGAAGGATAAAAAGTATTAAGAAAGATAGCTTTTTAGAAGCCCATCATTCCCCCCAACTGCACTATTGGTGGTCCCCAGCAACCATGAAATTCTGGATTCTAGCATGAAGTCTTAAGTCACTAGCTGTCTTTTCTCCAGGCTCATCTTTAACATAATCAAAATATCCATGATTTGATCTAAGTCTTTCCCACCGCTGGACTTCTGTAGACATGTCATGATCTGCTACACTGTCATTTATTTCTAGTAATGGTTGCAGGAGTACAAGAGGCTGAAACCTTAATGAAAACCAATAATTGCGGAGAGCATGGAACTCTTCTAGTAGCAAGAGTTAAATTCTGAGGAGAGTGAGGTTCCCTTGCTTTCTGGTGCAGGAGCACACCTAGCTAAAACCCTTAGCTCTTTATTTTTTTGGCATGTACTAACTCTACCCAAGTCAGGAGAGTGTGTGTGGACCTTAGAAGGTCATATGTTTTATTTTCCCTAAGATGGATAGTCAAATCCATGTCTAGTTAGTTTTCTTAGAAGTTGTCATACAAACCTAAAGGGTTGGCTTAATATTGCAAAAGTTGTAAATTCTTGTCAAAGTTGTCAATTAGGCAAAAAGTGCAAAAATGGGACAAAGATGGAAGAATGATTGTCGAGAGGATAGACAATGCCCAGACATCATTAACATACCTTATGAAATGCCACAAGAAGATCCCAAGCCCTACTTGATAGGAAAAGCCAAAAAGACAAAAAGTTACTATGTCAAATTTTGGATTTTTTATAACAACTTTCATGAGAATGTTGCAGACTGAGCTAGGAGAAGAAAATGATGAATGTAACGCCTCAATTCATGATGGGAGGTTAAATAGGACGTGGAGAACCTATTCAAAACTATGAGATAGCATTTGTAACAGCAAGCAAGAAATTTGACAGGAGAAAATTTCCGAGTCTTTGGAATATCACAGTTTTTGTATTTTTCATTGCATGGATGTGAAAGAGGGAGAAAAAGCTCATATTAGCTATTGATCCTTGTTAATATGATAGGGATAAACATTTTCTCTTCACACCAGGGTTAGTTTTGAGGTCATTAAACTAATGTTTTAAAGGATTTTCTCTCTGACTGTTACACTTTTTCCAATTTTGTAATACTGCTGTCTTTTGCTTGCATGAGGATAAAATGTATTAGAAGCTGTGTTTTAGTATCCATTTCATGTTCTCCATGTTCTTATAGAACTTTTTCATTCAGACCAGTAATTTTGAGAAGGTCATCCTCTCATGTTTTGAAAAGCTTTTGTGTTGTGTCATTCTGCTGTCCCAAATTTGACAGTCCCGTAGCTTTTTGTTTGCATGTACGGCAGAATGGATTGAAATCCATGATCTAACTATAGATTCCTATTAACCATGCATATGTGAACATTTTTCATTCATTAATCTAGTTAGTAGGAGGTCATTTTGCTTAGGTTAGAAAATCATTTTTGTTTTGGGCAGTTTGCTGCCAGTGTTCTAGTTGTACATGAAGATGTTCTTGCCACTCCCATTTCCACCATAGAAATTTTGTGGATTTTTGTTATATGGGAGTGGACTTGTATTATATGATGTGTGCAGGAGGAGGGGCCCCAGAAACAAGTTTTGAATGCAATGCATTGATGCCCTAGGCGAGTTCAGAGTACCCGACTAGGAAGCAATCAGCAGTAAGAGGAAGAAAAGGTGGGTTGAATGCATTGAAAGATTCAATCCAAGTTTGGATTCAATAAGGGGGATGTGTGAAGGATCATAATCTATATATCAATCCTATTTGGTACATTGTTAAGGAGAATCTTGAATTAGAGAAGGAAAAACTCATTAAGAGGGCTAGTGCAAATAGGCCTAATTGGTGCATTTGAGATAGTATTGGAAGATTGAGTCTCTAAACTCAATTTGTTTGTAATCAAAAGGTTGAATGGGATTGAAGAACATCTAAATACATCCCCCATTAACTATGAAGCAATAAAAATCCATGTTATGTGTAAACAAAAGTTTATAAGCAAGATAGAACCATTGGTTGGGCAAGCATTTGAATTGGTGTAACTAGGTGGGGTATTTGGAAGGATAGGATTGGGATCCTATGCAGGGTAGGGTATCTAATTGAACCCTAATAGGCCAAGAGAAAGCCTAAGAAAGTCCTTATAGCTAGTAAGGACACCAGAGAAACCTCATCCCTATTTACATCAAATTGGTATCAGAGCCTAATTTGATTGGGCTTGTGGTAGATGTTCCAACCAGCACTATCAATAGGTGAAAACAAGATGGTCACCAATGCAGAGCTTGCAAAGGAAGTAGATGAGCAGAAGAGAGTGATAGAGGATCAAAGGGAAAGGGGTAGACTCCTTGAAGATCCTTGGATGAAATGAAGGTAAAACTTCAAGAAGTTGCAGATGCAACTAAAAACAAAGTTGGAGATGAAGTAAGCAACAGCAAAGGGAAGCAAAAAGTTGATGAAGAGGACATAATACCTGAACCAAACCTTTCGATGGATGAGGAGGAGCCATTTCTAAAAGCTCTCAGAGCCCTAGGAGTAAAAGGTCTTGAAGGAATACCATGGTTTACTAGGAAAATGGACAGTGAACTAGTTGTGGAGTGGATAGAAGGTATTGAGAATCATTTTGAATGTGAGGGCATAACTGAAGCATAGAAGGTAAAAGTTGCAATGTCAAAGTTAAGAGGTTCAGCATTAACATGGTGGAAATACCTCCAAGAAGAGAGGGAGAAGATGGGTAAGAATCCAATTTCAAATTGGAAGGCCATGTTAAACAAGGTAAAAGAACAATACCTACCCGAGGATTACGAAATCCAACTACACAAGAAGAGGTAGAATTTGAAGCAAAAGGATTTAGATGTGGCTCCATGCACTGAAGAATTTCAGAAGTTGTGTTTGAGGTCAGGAGTTCAAGAGGAAGAAACTATCAAGGTGGCTAGGTATCTTGGAGGCCTAAAATGGAATATACAAGAGGAAATCAGTTTGTGGACTCCTACAACAGTCCATAAATGTTTCCAACTTGCATTGAAGGTAGAAGAGAAGAACAAAAAGAAATCAGAATCAAACTTCAGAGGAAGAGGTAGAGGTAGAGAAGGAAGAGGACAAAGAGGCTATGGTGGAAGAGGATTAGATTCAAGGCAGCAAGGTGAGAACAAGCTCACTGAGAATCAGGAAGGAAACTCAAATAGAGGAGGTTTCGATAGAGGTAGAGGATCTAACACTAGTTGGAGAGGAAGGAGCAACAGCAATCAAGGAAGAGGAGCATCCTACTTTGCCACCATGAAATGCTACCATTGCAATCAGCTAGGGCATCCTGCCTATAGGTGTCCTGAAAAAGGTTCTACTTCTCAAGGAGGTGGAAAGAGAGTTAACTACGTCCAAGAAGAATCGAGTTGCAGCAGCAAACCATCTAAGGTACCATTAGAATCAGAGGAAGGTGAGAACCTCATGATAAAGAGGACCTTAATCAAAGAGCCAAGCAAAGAAGAACCAAGCCAAAGGAGAGCACTCTTTAGAGTGAAGTGCAAGATCACAGGAAAGGTGTGTAGAGTCATTATTGATTCAGGCTCAACTGATAATATCATTAGTGAAGAGGCAGCCACCAAGTTAAATTTGAAGAGGATTCCACATGACAACCCATACAAGGTTACATGGCTCAACAAAGGACAACATGTGTTTGTAGGAGAACAAGCATGGGTAGAGTTCACCATTGGCAAGTACAAGGACAAAGTTCTATGTGACATTCTTCTCATGGATGCATGCCACCTTCTACTTGGAAGGCCATGGCAATTTGATAGGCAAGCCATGCATGATGGAACCAAGAATGCCTACTCATTCAAGAAAGATGGGGTGACTTTCAAAATTCAGTCCCTAATAGAAGGAGAGATGAAGACATCAAGTCCAAGTGTGCTCATGGTTGATGAGAAAGAGTTCTTGAAGACTCTAGGAGCAGGAGAAGGAGTTGGGTTTGCTTTAGTATTGAAGCCAAAAGATGAAGCTGCTGTCAAGAAATCAGAGATACCGAATGAGATAAAAGAAATACTTGAAGAGTATAGAGATATTGTGAATGATGGCCAGCCCACTCCCCTACCTCCTAAGAGACTTGTTAGCCACAAGATTGACTTCATTCCAGGAGCTACCTTACCCAACAAAGCTGCCTATAAGATGACCCCTCAACAAAATGAGGAAATAGCCAAGCAAATCCATGAGTTATTAGACCAAGGCCTAATTAGAAAGAGCATAAGCCCATGTGCAGTCCCTACTATTTTAGCACCTAAGAAAGGAGGAGCTTGGAGACTTTGTACTAATTCTAGAGCCATTAATAGAATCACCATTAGGTATAGGTTCCCAATACCTAGAATTGAAGACCTAATGGACAATTTAGGGGAGGCAAAGTACTTAAGAAAAATTGATCTTAAGAGTGGCTACCACAAAATCAGAATCAATGAAGGGGATGAATGGAAGACAGCCTTCAAAACTACAGAAGGTTTGTATGAATGGCTTGTAATGCCATTTGGTTTGTCTAATGCTCCCTCAACCTTTATGAGGCTTATGAACAAGGTATTGGTAGAATGCATTGGTAAGTTTGTTGTTGTCTACTTAGATGACATTTTAGTTTTCAGCAAAACTAAGGAGGAGCATATTAAGCATTTGAAAATTGTTTTCAAGAAATTGTATGATGAAAAGCTAATGATCATTTTGGAGAAGTGTGACTTCATGAAACAGGAGCTTGTATATCTTGGCTTTGTTTTGTCTCAAGGTGATCTCAAAATGGATCAAGAGAAGGTGGATGCCATACTAAGTTGGCCTACTCCCAAGGCTGCTACTGAGGTGAGAAGTTTCCATGGTTTAGCACAGTATTATAGAAAGTTTATTAGGCATTTCAGTGGGATTTGTGCACCTATGTTAGACACCATTAGAGGTGGGAAGAAGACAAAGTTTCAATGGACACCACAAGCTGAAAAAGGGTTTGAAACACTCAAGGAGAAGATAGCAGAGTTGCCTACTCTAGTTCTTCCAAAATAAGCTTTTTACAGTAGAATGTGATGCAAGTAATGTGGCCATTGGGGCTGTCATAAGCCAATAAGGAAGACTAGTAGCTTTCCATAGTGAGAAGCTAAATGATGCAAAGAAGAAGTACTCTTCTTATGACTTAGAGTTGTATGCTCTAGTCCAAGCACTCAAGAAGTGGAGACACTATGTCATGTCCCCTTTCTACAGTGGACATCAGAGACGGAGGAGTTGGCCTATCATTGGAGTCTTGTAGGCTAGCAGAGATGGATAGGGACTCATCCAATGCATACAGTGACCGGATTTGGGCTTTACAAGCAGTTTGGAGCTAGTTTGGAGCAGTTCCTAGATTTTAGGGGATATCCCTAAATTTTAGGAGGTTGTGACAGTTGCCAGTCGTGAGGTTATTCATGACCCTTCAGTTGGTGTCAATTTCAGCACGACAGGATTGGTTTCCTAACTTCTAGGAGCATTCCTAGATTTTAGGGATGGGACTGCCAGTTGATCCATCTCGTTCGACATTAGTCACAGACAAGTGACATGGTCAAACTCATGTTTATTTGGTTGGTTTGGGCTATCAAAGGCAAAAAGTGAAATATTTTAATATATTTTAATATTTCCTAAGTTAGCGATTAAATAATTTATAATAAAGCTATTTATATAGCTAATTGGAGTAATAAGGGATTTTTTGGCTTCATCTAGTCAGGCAGACATATGTGTTATAGCTCGTTGGAAAGGTCTTGAATTTTTATAAATTATTTTCATCATTCGGAGACCTTCTAGCACCTTGAGTTATGTTATTTAAGGAAAGGAGTGTTTTTCCTATACATAAAGGCCTTTTAATTGAGAAGATGTCATTTTATAATAAAGGGAAAAGCATATTCTCCCTTTAGGGTTCGATTGGCTTTGAGAGGGAAATAAAAGGAGATGTTAGCTCATTCTTTGGTTATCTTTTACATCTTCATTCTTGGTATTTGTGATTTTTCTCTGAGGAGTGAATCTAGAGGACTGGGACGCAAACCCCAAAGCCTGGCTATTGAGACGCAAACCCCAATAGATGGTTTCCAACATTCTACAATAGAGTTTCAGCAGTTGACAGAGATTGATTGAGTTTGACGTTTAAGAGTACTTGTGCATTGCATGTTGGAGGCATTGATTGGCACGTTGGAATCTCTGGCTGCCTTGGCGTGACTATAGCAGCCATACGGTTGCCTTTTAGCTGGCACATGATTTGCTGGTTGGCTTATGTCAGCCATCTCTTCCCTTGGTGCGTGGTTGGCTATTCCTGCAACTGGCATCAACATTCATTATTTGTAAACACCCTTGCTGGCACATTGAATGCACATCTTGCCTAGTACAATTTGTAGCTATTCTGGTTGACTGAATATTATGTTATTGTACACTATTTCCAGCCCATTTCATAATTGCTGCTGTTGTTATTTATTGTTTTACTTATATCTAGAAAATACAAAAAAAAAGAAACAATCCTTCTGCAACTTCTATCTAGTTCTCTAAGACCACAAATAAAGCACAAGAAAATCTATTATTTTAAATTAAAATTTACAAAAGTTCAGTGAAAGGATCCTCTTGGGATCTTTCAGTGGTATCAGAGCCTACATCCTGCCAGCATGTAGGGTTTGTGGGATTCTATCACAGATGATTGCATAAAAAGTTATAATAATTCACTCCAGCAACTGGGTAGTTGATAAAAAGTTCCGATAAATCATTCCAGCATTTGGGTATTTGATAAAAGGTTTTGATAATTCATATCAGCAACTGGGTAGTTGTTAGCCTACACATTTATGCTTTCAGTTGACAGCAGGTAAGAAATAATGGCCATACAGAAAGACCGACATATTAAAAGAAATCAACAAATGAATGGCTTGGTTAGAGAAATGAAGAGTTTTGTCCAGGTGTTCAATGAATATCAATCAGGCATGTGAACGTTGATTGAGAAATGGGCAATGAAAGAAAACAAGATGACAAAAACAGGGCAAACCCAAGTGGGACAAGAAATCTCCTGTGATGATGCACATGAAAAAGTTATAAACAGGACTGAAACACATGTAGCCAGCATTGATTTGGGTGGAACAAGTAATACAGAGGGTCAGGTTGATTTTGGTGAGTTTGCACAGGAGAGTAATCCAGATACAAGTATTTCAGAGGCATTGTGCGATGACAATTCATGTCATGATGAGTCTGATTTCTTAGACCAGACCAGAGAAATCAGGGCAGTGTGTACTCATAGTGGCACTAAAATCCAGGATCGTGATTCAGTTGTATGTGCGGACACATGGGGAACTGATGAGAGTGAGCATAGTGTGGTGACAACAGTTTCATCATTGACTGAGGAGGTGGTCTCAAAGGTACAGAGTTGTACTATTTATGAGGATGCATGCATTAGTGAATGCATGTTGGATACCCCTTATAGAGATGTACCGAACTCAAACACAGTATCCTACCATAGTGTAGATCCAGAGGTAGTACACATACCTAAGAATTATCATTTTCAGACCCCTCATTGCTTGATTAGACAACTTAGGGTTGATGACAGGAGGGTAGACTCAGTGGACGAGCACATGACAGTTACATCAGTCGACAGATGCATGGAGACTCAAGACTCAATTGATGGTTTGGTGATACAGCAGGAGTTGATGCCTACAGTTGATGTTCGTACTATACCGGATTGTATTATAGAGACAGCCAGTGACTCCAGTTCAGTTTGCCAGGAGGATAGTCCTATGGTCGATGTTGTGGGAGTTGCTGATAGTGGGAGTGTTGTAGTGTTGGAGGATATGATGGACTCTGGATCGCCAGAGGAGGATACCACTTTTGAGGACTGCCTTGAGGAGATGGAGTCAGATAGTACAGATCTGGATAGCGACAGTCCAGAGATGGGGTTATTGCAGGAGATGCTAGTATTCTCCAATGTTGAGGATTTGAGCATGGAGTCTGCATGTGATAATACCAGTGTTGAGTTTGAGATAGTAGACACGGACTCATGCCAACATGACTTGGATTCATTTGTTAGTAGGGAGTCAGATGAGGTTCAGTTCAGGTCATCAGAGGAGGGAGAGCCCTTATTAGCATCTTGGGTTGCTACCGGTACTTCCTATGTGACCCATGAGGATGACCTCATCAGTGGTGAGTCATATTTGTATCAGACCTTGGGAGAGGACTCTGAGTTGTTGGAGAGTGCACATTGGTCCCATGATCTGGATTATTCAGAGGCTACAAAGGACGAGGTAGCTGAGAGTGTTGAGGAGGTAGATTTTGTAGCAGCTTCCTCGGGTACAGGGGAGTTTGATGGAGATGTGTCAACTGCTAGTACTCAGTTTGAGGATGTGAGTTCAGTTGTTAGTTCTCTGAGCTCATATGACAACACATTGGGGGATAGT
This sequence comes from Chamaecyparis obtusa, assembly GCA_027943335.1. Classification (NCBI taxonomy): domain Eukaryota; kingdom Viridiplantae; phylum Streptophyta; class Pinopsida; order Cupressales; family Cupressaceae; genus Chamaecyparis; species Chamaecyparis obtusa. Next base: position 1,121,562 of record BSBK01001410.1, on the reverse strand, counting down.
GGTTCCAAGAGGAGTATGTTGGGTACCACTTCTATTCACAGTACAAACAGTGTCCCAGGGGTGATGCATAGGAGGCCTATTGTTCAGGGTCATCATGTGTCTAGTCAGTTGAGAGTCAGCGAGTATGATATTGTTACCACATTCGAGCATTTTGATGCTACTCGGCAGCTACTAGCTGTTCATGGATGGGGTGATCCTATGGATGATGACCATGGTAGTTGTTACCTAACCCTGACAGAGATTCATGCCTTACGGGAGGCTGTTATAATTTTGAGACAGGATTATTTTCGGTTGGTAGCCGACCGAGATCACTTAGTAGAGTGGGGAAGTACAGCATATGAGGCACTCTTGGATAAAGAGGATGAGGTGAGTGAGCTTACTCGGGAGCTCATGAAGACTTCAGATGTTTTAGAGAGCACTCAATTGGCTCTCCAGGAGTCATAGGTTTAGTTAGCAGAGGTGACTGTGGAATTGGTGCAACTTCAATCTACACCAGCACCAAATCTAGTGCAATTACATATTGTGGTGTCTGGTGATTTGGTGATGTCCACAGTTGGGGTTGTTGGATGTGATAGAGTTAGGGATACATCCACCCTTGATTCTAGTGTTGGAGGTACAGGTTCACTTCCATCGAATACATGTGCAGTTGAGTTAGGCACTTTAGTAGAGGGTTGCAGTGTGCCTGACATTGGGGTGGATATTCCGGTCAAGATTGATACTCCAGTTGGTAGCATTGCGTCAGGTGATATAGTACAAGATGTTGTGGGTAGTGTAGTTGACCCGTCAGTGATTAGTGTTTCAGTTCATGACACTACTCCTTTGATTGTTCAGCAGGGAGACATGGTATCACCTGAGTTGGTTGTTGGTGATCGCATAGCTGGTGATGATAGGCAGTTGGCTACGTCACAGTTACACGATGATCAATTATGGATTTGAGAGGGGCAGGTGGATGCTACCACCTATAAATTCTACTGCACAAAGTCATTCCTAGATCACCTTCTTGAGAGTTCAGACTTTCAGGAGGAATCTTACCGAGCTTCTGAGGGTGTTCTCATCCGGGGTACTAGTGCGATTTGGCGTTTGGTGAGAGAGATTGTAGGTACTTTGACTACGATACTCACTCACAAAGATTTTGAGGTTGGGTTTGCTGAGAGGGTCACCCGAAACCCTGTCCAACCAGTTGTGCAAAGTTCGAGATTGGAGCCATCTTTGGGTTCACGACTGGTGGATGATGAGCCTCTGACAGAGATCGAAGCAGTTTATCGTCGTTACACAGTGAGGAGTGCTCATTATTTTTCCTTTGACCCACATGTTGATGAGTTGATGGTACATAGACGTGGGTTGGCTCCTAGCCCTTATCATTCGTTATGGGATGGGTTCTCGCCATCAACAGTTGATAGGAGTTTTGGCTGCAAGTCAGTAGTAGGTGAGTTGCAGAGTTATGGCGACTGTAGAGATTATAGTGTGTGGATATCTGGGTCCTGGTACAGCTTTGTTCAGGGGTATTCAAAACTATTGTGCAAATGGTCTACACACTCAATACAGGTCAGTTGGGTGTGCAGGGAGAGTTCAAGATATATGTGATATGAGTCACCCGTACATCTTGGGTTTTGATGGTCCTAAGATCTATTTCTCTTGGGATCCGAGCAGAGATAGATTCAGTATGGGAGTGTGCGTGAGTCATTATAAATCTTTTTACAGAGCCATTCTGGTTTTTTTCAGGGGATGCTACAGGAGCCTACACTTTGTGTGAGGGGCATGGCTTACAGTTTTCCATGGGATCCAGGCAGTGGTTTTGTGATGGCACTTGATATAGTGTTGCATTGCTTGTGGACAAGCAATCTCCGGGAAGGGAGGATTGTCATGTCCCCTTTCTAGAGTGGACATCAGAGATGGAGGAGTTGGCCTATCATTGGAGTCTCGTAGGCTAGCAGAGATGGATAGGGACTCATTCATTGCATACAGTGACCGGATTTGGGCTTCACAAGTAGTTTGGAGCCAGTTTGGAGCAGTTCCTAGATTTTAGGGGATATCCCTAAATTTTAGGAGGTTGTGACAGTTGCCAGTCGTGAGGTTATTCATGACCCTTCAGTCGGTGTCAATTTCAGCGCGACAGGATTGGTTTCCTAACTTCTAGGAGCATCCCTAGATTTTAGGGATGGGACTGCCAGTTGATCCATCTCGTTCGACATCAGTCACGGACAGGTGACATGGTCAAACTCATGTTTATTTGGTTGGTTTGGGCTATCAAAGGCAAAAAGTGAAATATTTTAATATATTTAAATATTTCCTAAGCGATTAAATAATTTATAATAAAGCTATTTATATACCTAATTGGAGTAATAAGGGGTTTTTTGGCTTCATCTGGTCAGGCAGACATGTGTTATAGCTCGTTGGAAAGGTCTTGAATTTTTATAAATTATTTTCATCATCCGGAGACCTTCTGGCACTTTGAGTTATGTTATTTAAGGAAAGGGGTGTTTTTCCTATACATAAAGGCCTTTTAATTGAGAAGATGTCATTTTATAATAAAGGGAAAAACATATTCTCCCTTTAGGGTTCGATTGGCTTTGAGAGAGAAATAAAAGGAGATGTTGGCTCATTCTTTGATTATCTTTTACATCTTCATTCTTGGTATTTGTGATTTTGCTCCGAGGAGTGAATCTAGAGGACTGGGACGCAAACCCCAAAGCCTGGCTATTGGGACGCAAACCCCAATAGATGGTTTCCAACATTCTACAATAGAGTTTCAGCAGTTGACAGAGATTGATTGAGTTTGACGTTTAAGAGTATTTGTGCATTGCATGTTGGAGGCATTGATTGGCACGTTGGAATCTCTGGCTGCCTTGGCGTGACTATAGCAGCCATACAGTTTCCTTTTAGCTGGCACATGATTTGCTGGTTGGCTTACATCAGCCATCTCTTCCCTTGGTACGTGGTTGGCTATTCCTGCAGCTGGCATCAACATTCATTATTTGTAAACACCCTTGCTGGCACACTGAATGCACATCTTGCCTGGTACAATTTGTAGCTATTCTGGTTGACTGAATATTATGTTATTGTATGCTGTTTCCAGCCCATTTCATAATTGTTGCTATTGTTATTTATTGTTTTACTTATATCTGGAAAATACAAAAAAAAAAGAAACAATCCTTCTGCAACTTCTGTCTAATTCTCTAAGACCACAAATAAAGCACACGAAAATCTATTATTTTAAATTAAAATTTACAGAAGTTCAGTGAAAGGATCCTCTTGGGATCTTTCACACTACTTCCTGCCAAAGGAGTTCATAGTATACACTGATAACCAAGCTCTTAGCTTCCTTAACTCTCAAGACAAACTTAGCAGCAAACACATGAAATGGGTGGAGTACCTACAAGCCTACACTTTCAACATCAAGCATAAAAAGGGAGTACAAAATAAGATTGCTGATGCACTGAGTAGAAGGCTGCTCACAGTCCAAAAAGTTCAACTACAAAGCATAGGTATTGATAGCTTCAAAGACCTATATGCTGGGGATGAAGATTTTTCCCAAATTTACAAGGTATGCAAGGAGTTTAAAAATTTCATGGTGAGTTTTCTGAATATACCTTGCAGAATGATTTATTGTTTAAAGGAGGTCAGCTTTGTGTTCCTAGAGGGTCTATGAGAGAGAATTTGATTCAAGAAAAACATAATGGAGCACTTAGTGATCATTTTGGAGTCAATAAGACTCATGAGCTAGTCACTAGGTTCTATTTTTGGCCTAGAATGAATAGAGATGTTAGATAGTATGTTGAGAGTTGTGTAGTGTGTCAAAAAGCGAAGGGCACATCTTCCAATGCAAGTCTTTATCAGCCACTTCCAATCCCAACCAGGCCATGGGAATGCATAAGCATGAATTTTGTAGTTGGTTTGCCAAGAACAAGGCAGGGATATGATAGTATTTATGTTGTTGACAGATTTAGCAAGATGGCTCATTTTATACCTTGTAAGACTATTTGTGATGCTTGTAACATTGCTCAATTATTTTTTAGTGGAGTGGTGAGGATCCATGGACTCCCACTTAGTATTGTTTCAATCAGGGACACCAAATTCATGAGCCATTTTTGGAAGACCTTATGGCAAAAGCTTGGCACTAACTTGTCTTTTGGATCTGCCTATCATCCATAGACAGATGGCCAAACAGAGGTGGTCAATAAGAGTCTTGGTAACTTGCTGAGATGCCTCACAAAGGAGTATGGTCAAGCATGGGACCAACTCATTGGACAAGCTGAATATGCATACAATGATACAGTGAATAAATCAACTGGTAAGAGTCCTTTTGAAATTGTTTATGGCTTTCACCCAAGAGGGATTTTTGAACTTAGAGAATTGAAGGAAGGAATGCATGGTAGTGGATATGCTGAGGACTTTGCTCATTCAATGAGAGAAGTCCATGAAAGTGTGAGAAAGAACTTGATTGACAATGCTAAAAAGGTGAAGACAAAGGTAGATGCAACAAAGAGGGATGTTCAGTTTCAGATTGGAGACTTTGTGATGGTACACTTGAACAAACATAGGCTGCAAAAAGGTGTTCCTCACAAGCTACAAATGAAGAGGTTGGGTCCATGCAAGATACTTGCAAAGTATGGAAACAATGCATACAAGGTGGAGCTTCTTGAAGACATTGGGCTGTCACCGGTTTTTAACATTGCAGATTTGATAGCATACAAAGGACCAATGCAAGATGCTAATCAGAACCTTCAAGAGGTCATACAAGAGGTAAAAGATCTGAAGTTGAACCCTCATCCATCTATGACAGCTAAAAAGGTACTAGACTCAAGGGTCTACAAGAAGACTAGGAACAAAGACTACATGGAGCACCTTGTAAAATGGCATGAAAAAGAGGATGTTGATGCTACTTGGATCAAAGAAACAGACTTCAAGAGGTTGGGCATTGATCCGAACATGCTCAATCCAAGGATGGATTAACCTTTCTTTTGTTTGGGGAGTATGGTGCAGGAGAACACCTAGCTAAAACCCTTAGCTCTTTATTTTTTTGGCATGTACTGACTCTACCCAAGTCAGAAGAGTGTGTGTGGACCTTAGAAGGTCATTTGTTTTATTTTCCCTAAGATCGATTTGACTAGGTCAATCCATGTCTAGTTAGTTTTCTTAGAAGTTGTCATACAAACCTAAAGGGTTGGCTTAATATTGCAAAAGTTGTAAATTCTTGTCAAAGTTGTCAATTTGGCAAAAGGTGCAAAAATGGGTCAAAGATGGAAGAATGATTGTCGAGAGGATAGATCATGCCCAGACATCATTAACATACCTTATGAAATGCCACAAGAAGATCCCAAGCCCTACTTGATAGGAAAAGCCAAAAAGACAAAAAGTTACTATGTCAAATTTTCGAATTTTTATAACAACTTTCATGAGAATGTTGCAAACTGAGCTAGGAGAAGAAAATGATGAATGTATAACCTCAATCCATGATGGGAGGTTAAATAGGAAGTGGAGAACCTATTCAAAACCATGAGATAGCATTTGTAACAGCAAGCAAGAAGTTTGACAGCAGAAAATTTTTCAGTCTTTGGAATATCACAGTTTTAGTATTTTTCATTGCATGGATGTGAAAGAGGGAGAAAAAGCTTGTATTAGCTATTGATCCTTGTTCATATGATATGGATAAACATTTTCTCTTCACACCAGGGTTAGTTTTGAGGTCATTAAAATAATGTTTTAAAGGATTTTCTCTCTGACTGGTACACTTTTTCCAGTTTTGCAGTACTGCTGTCTTTTGCTTGCATGATGATAAAATGTATTAGAAGTTGTGTTTTAGTATCCATTTCATGTTCTCCATGTTCTTATAGAACTTTTTCATTCAAACCAATAATTTTGAGAAGTTCATCCTCTCATGTTTTGAAAAGCTTTTGTGTTGTGTCATTCTGCTGTCCCAAATTTGACAGTCCCGTAGCTTTTTGTTTGCATGTACGGCAGAATGGATTGAAATCCATGATCTAACTATAGGTTCCTATTAACCATGCATATTTGAACATTTTTCATTCATTAATCTAGTTAGTAGGAGGTCGTTTTGCTTAGGTTAGAAAATCATTTTTGTTTTGGGCAATTTGCTGCCAGTGTTCTAGTTGTACATGAAGATGTTCTTGCCACTCCTATTTCCACCATAGAAATTTTGTGGGTTTTTGTTATATGGGAGTGGACTTGTATTATATGATGTGTGCAGGAGGAGGGGCCCCAGCAACGAGTTTTGAATGCAATGCATTGATGCCCTAGGCGAGTTCAGAGTACCCAGCTAGGCAGCAATTAGCAATAAGAGGAAGAAAAAGTGGGTTGAATGCATTGAAAGCTTCAATCCAAGTTTGGATTCAATAAGGGGGATGTGTGAAGGATCATAATCTATATATCAATCCTATTTGGTACATTGTTAAGGAGAATCTTGAATTAGAGAAGGAAAAACTCATTAAGAGGGCTAGTGCAAATAGGCCTAATTGGTGCATTTGAGATAGTATTGGAAGATTGAGTCTCTAAACTCAATTTGTTTGTAATCAAAAGGTTGAATGGGATTGAAGAACATCTAAATACATCCCCCATTAACTATGAAGCAATAAAAATCCATGTTATGTGTAAACAAAAGTTTATAAGCAAGATAGAACCATTGGTTGGGCAAGCATTTGAATTGGTGTAACTAGGTGGGGTATTTGGAAGGATAGGATTGGGATCCTATGCAGGGTAGGGTATCTAATTGAACCCTAATAGGACAAGAGAAAGCCTAAGAAAGTCCTTATAGCCAGTAAGGACACCAGAGAAACCTCATCCCTACTTACATCAAATTGGTATCAGAGCCTAATTTGATTGGGCTTGTGGTAGATGTTCCAACCAGCACTATCAGTAGGTGAAAACAAGATGGTCACCAATGCAGAGCTTGCAAAGGAAGTAGATGAGCAGAAGAGAGTGATAGAGGATCAAAGGGAAAGGGGTAGACTCCTTGAAGATCCTTGGATGAAATGAAGGTAAAACTTCAAGAAGTTGCAAATGCAACTAAAAACAGAGATGGAGGTGAAGTAAGCAGTAGCAAAGAGAAGCAAAAAGTTGATAAGCCCATCGGGCTCGCCATCACTACAACTCTGGACCTCCTTATTTTTTGTTATCCAACCCATTCTGATACTATGTTAATGTTTAATCCCAGAAATGAAGAATAAGTAGCAATTATCTTAAACAAACACAAGAACAAATGGGCACAAAGATTTATCCTAGGAAAACCCTCAACTTGAGGGTGAAAAATGCAGCCACGCCAAAACAGTCCTTTTATTAAATGATCATGAATGTTTGAATACACACACTCTCACTTCTGCAACTACATTTACTTGAGGAACAATACACAATGTTCTGTCTTCAATATTTATTGACTGATTGAACAACGGAAAAATTTCACAATTAATCCTCCAGAATATGCAAAGGATGCCAAATACGTCTAAAATACAATGGAAACTATAAACAATAATAATATCCTCCACGCGTGATCATGACAAACTTAATCAGAAACACATGACAATGACCAGAGAATGCTTGCTTTGAACATACACAAAGGAACAACACATTGTTAAAGATGGAATTCACGATGATCCTCAATCATTGATATTAGACCGCATATGAATGGCCACATTACACAAAACTGCGTACAACTGGCAGAGAAAGTGATTCTCAAAAATGCTGATAAACAAGAATGAAGGCCAGATTGAACAGACGGCAGTTACCCTTACTGTGTCATTTCATAAGTTGAAGTTGAAGACTCTCCATTGTCTTCAATGAATTGTGACTCTTGAATATACAAAACGGTGACGCTACTAATGAAATGTCCAACTCAACAGCCACATAGACATGTAGCACAAAGCTGAGCGACAATTACAAAACTAGAGATGCTGCATTGTCTTAGCCACGAACACAGCAGTTACCAGACCCTTTTGTCTGTTGAAGACTACATAGTCTTTAAAGGACGTGCTTCTTCATATAGGAAATGATTTGGCATTAGACTCTTCACAATCTTTATTAAATAACTGAACTGAAATGAATGAAGACTTTCAACCAGCGAACACATAAGGCATCAATGTTGATGAAGATTACAATCTCTTGTAAACAAAAAAAAATTGTAGGTAAGAAGATAGATCTTGCAACTACTAACTTCAACAAAATCTAGTAATGCGATTGTGCTTAGCAATGTAAGGAAGCATCACACAACAAATAAGGGCACACATAAATAAAAGAACAACAATATGACATAGAGAAACCCAATTTGGTTGAAACTCCAAAAGAGTGAGTGCTAAACTACTCAAGCTGCTATCTTAAAAGCTGTTTCCAAATGATTAACGCATACATGGACACTCTTTCACAACAATAGCATTACAAAAAGGCCATAGAACTTTATAATTTGCACTCACACTCCTACTTGGCCAAATAATGGTATCAGAAACCCATAGCAATGTACTACCTATTTCAGGATTGGACACCCTAAATGGTTTCTAGATGAATTATTCAGTCTCATTAAATTATCAACCAAAGACGTAAACTTGGAATGGCGTTCGCAAAGTATATGCTTCAAACTCTCCCAATCTTAAGACTATCCTACGGAATTCAAATGCTTATGCTTCAGGAAAACTATGCTAAAACCAGCTAATAAATTTACTCTAACAAAGCATGAAATCACGGGTAGGAATTACTCTATCCGCCTATGCTGCAGGAACAGTCTACCAATTCTGTTATCAATAGCTGCAGGAACATCAGAGTTCTATCTTACTTAGAAATGAAGAGGAAAATGAACTCTACTCTAACAGAACAGTTCACTCATCAAGTGAGCCCCCTTGAATGAGTGAACAAGAAATACAATCAAGGAAAAAGATATAAACTCGTACTGAGCATTCTATTCATCCATAATAAAATGATTACACTTGACTGAAAACAATATCACAATAGTTCTGTTATAAAAACCAATTCATTCAACTAACTCTCAAGAGTTACAACAGTCGATTATTTGAAGGAAAATTACAACTGCCTCCTATATCTACGATCACTTCATAAATGAGGATTAGTTACAGACTCAAAGTTTCAGATCAGAAACAGCATTAATCACGAATAAATCTCCCAAGAATATAGCATGTTGAGGAAACTAAATTTGCGTTGCATGCAACAGAAAATAGTGATTGATCGTCCCCACTTGCGAAGATCTTGCAATGTCGGTTGACCGTGACTATTCCAGCGCTACAATGTCGGTCCTTGGATGTCCGCAACAAATACCTGCAAAATAATCAATGCGCACACAACCTCCCATATACATATATATCCTTATCATTAATATTAGGAAAAGGTGTAAAGTTCTAATCAACACTCTTGCAAATCCTATGGCTATAGGAGGAAGCTTACCCAAAACATAGCTACTGCATTATACCAATCCTGTCCATGAATTCAAGAAAATATCATGTCTTTAGACTATCCACATTTCCATTCCATGTTTTCACATATATATAACATATACATAAAAAACATAAGTTCATATGCTTGAAAACTATAAATTCATGTCTGCATGCAAAATAACTGTTTGAAAGAAGGATAAAAAGTACTAAGAAAGATGGCTTTTTAGAAGCCCATCATTCCCCCCAACTGCACTATTGCTGGTCCCCAGCAACCATGAAATCCTGGATTCTAGCATGAAGTCTTAAGTCACTAGCTGTCTTTTCTCCACGCTCATCTTTAACATAATCAAAATATCCATGATTTGCTCTAAGTCTTTCCTACCGCTAGACTTCTGTAGACATGTCATGATCTGTTGCACTGTCATTCATTGCTAATAATGGCTGCCTGAGTACAGGAGGCTGAAATCTTAATAGAAACCAGTAATTGCAGAGAGTTCTTCCCAGCATGATGTACCATGGAACTCTTCTAATAGCAAAGGTTAAATTCTAAGGAGAGTGAGGTTCCCTTGCTTTCAGATCATGCGACATCCGTATCCATCTTTTCCTTGAGGCACTGATTACTGTTGCAATATCACAAGATGCATGCTGGTCCCAATCTGTAAAAGCTTCCTCTCTTACTGGATATACTTTGTTAGCTCCACTTGGATATATTGTAACAGAGAGCCAATCTAGAAATGTCTGCCTGGAATGTTGAACTTTAGGCCTCATAAGCAAGGGAGTTGTCATCTCATTATTTCTGTAAGGTGTAGTTTGGTGCACCCTGCTCATTTCGTTTTGCATCCAAGACATAACTATCCTTAAGTGCACATCCCCTACATACAGAAGTGAGTTCCATTTTGTATCATCTAGCACTGCCAAGTTATGTAGGTATAGCTCACACAATAAATTTTTCAGAGTCATTGGAGTAGACTGGAATGCATCATAGAATTCATGGGGGGTTGAAATAGAGGGACTGAGTCCTACAATTCTTGTCAATTTAAAATTAACAAGTTGTTCCTTAAGGAACAATGCATACACCGAAGATGGTGATCTGCATTTCATGAGCTCTAAAATCAATCTCGTAATTTGATCAATCCGCCTCTTTAATACCTCAATTTGATCCGATTTCTGTTCTATCTAATGGCCTTGCTCTTCAATGACTCGTTTCATTTTTTCCTTTTCTAAATTCCACTGTGTCCTTTCCCACAACAACTGTTGGTACAAATTTATCCCTGCAGCAAGGGGTGTAGACAAATCTGGTGGTGGCAAGGGTTCTTGATTGAGAATATCTGCCCAATCTGGTGCCAAGTGAGGAGTTTCTACTATGCTTTGTGGTTTGGAGGATTCTCCTTTCTATAGAGCAAGGGTTGTCACTGCATTGCTCTCCTTACTAGATTCAGCTGCTGCCCTAGCCAGCATATCTAATCCATCCTAATTGAGTTGGTCTAACACTTCTTCAGCAATATCTGTTCCAAACTTTGGGTACTCTTTAGAAGGGGAGTCCTCTAAATCATTATGAATGTCATGCCTAACAGAGTTATCCCCTGAATCTTCATCACTGTCAATAAGTATATAGTTAACGCTAGGGTTAACTTCTGTTTGTAGGTTCTGGTTGCTGAATTCAGCGTCACTGGCTACATTTTGTTGAAGCATTTTCTCTAAAGAAGACTTCTCCATTGATTCGGAGGTTTCTAGGTTAACAATTGGAACAGAAGCTTCAACATCTTTTTCAAAAAGCCTTGCACTTCTCCTTCAGGGGGGTGTGGATGAGCACAAAGGACTTTTTCGTTTCCTTCTGCTCGTGGTTATTTCCTCCATAGCTGTTTCAGGAGGTTTTTCTAGAATTTCCTCCCCATTAGAATGTAAGGTTTCTTCAACATTATCATTATTACTACTAGGTTGCTGCTCTGATGTTTCCTTTTCTATCTCCTTACTTTTCCCCTTGTCTCTCCTAGAGATGGACTTGGTCTTTCCTGATGGTGGGGTTTCAGGGATATTGGCAGTTTCTTTATTTTTATTTCTCTTTCCCTTGGAAGTGGAGGCACCGACATTGTAGGTTCTTTTCCTAACTGGCCTAGAAATGGAAGGGGAAGCTTCAGGAACATTTTCTATCCTTTGGACAATTTTGCAAACCCTCGTGGATGTTTGTTCTCTTCGTCCAACACCCTAGCCTCAAGGGCCGACCACCCTTGGTTCTACCTCATTCATTTGTAGAAATTCTTCCCGTGTCCCAATCAATTGTTTATTTAATTCCCTTTCTACAATTAACTTTATCAAACAATGATGCGAAATAGACTGGTCTATTCCTGCCTAAACTAAGGAAGCTTGCTTTTTCACAATATTGAACAGGAAGTTGGGAAGATTTACCGGTCTATTGTCGTGCCGAAGATGACTCAAAATTTTGAAATGCAGGCCATGCAAATACTTGTAACGCCCTTCACAGGTAAAGTAGTGGATGATGAATGCAGCTGGCTGAATAAACTCCAAAGGCAGGGATAGTCTGGAAGTGCCTTGCTTCTTATCTATGTCAAGCCGAGGGTCACCATGCAAGGTGAACTGAGCCCTAGCTGATTGCAAGTCGAGGTCCTTCGCCCACTGTTCGCCTTCCTACGCCAAACCAGTTACTTCAGCCACGATATCCTCTGTAAATTCAATTTTTAAACCTTTGACCACTACAAATCCATCCTTCAAAGTGCTTAGAAATTGCAGAGCAACTTCTTCATCAAACCCCTTAAGACGCAAGCAATAGTCCAACCGTCCCTTCCTTCTGAACATTTCACAATTGGACGTGTCACCCAACAAAACCCTGTGATCCACTGGTTCATGCCTTTGAAGATCTCCTCCCATTGCTATGATCAGAAAATAATTTTGCAAAAACTCGATATTTTCTCAAAGCACGACAATGGAAAATCGTAGAATTCAAAATATTACGGCACAGGACGTTGCAGACAAAAAAGGCAGCATACCAAATGCTACTTACTTCATGAAATTAAAGAGTTTTGCACGAAATCTAATGATATTTTCACTTGCATCAAATCTCATAATAGTCCGCTCGTGCCAAGGGCTGCCACCCTGAACACATCACGGACATATCATTAGAAGTTAAAGTTTAGCTTTTAATGTCTTTAATTTCATTACAAATGTGATGATGCAATCACGAAAGGACAGATCAACAAGCACATGACGGCAGTCATCTCATAATGACAAGAAACTCAATATTTACATGCTAATTTAAAAATTTGAAAATAGAATATCCCCCCCCCAATTAAGTAAAGGCATGGGTCCCACCAAGCCAGGTTATGCAAGAGTAGAAAATTAAAATGACATGCATTCCTAAAAATTAATGAATAAAATAAAATATGTACGAGGGTATGTGGCACGAACCTGGAAGCACTGCAGGAAGAGTGTTCTGAAAAATGTTACCTGCATTGATGAAGTGATGGGATGGAATGGATGGGTGGTGGAGAGAGAAGGTGAGATGAAATTTACTACGGAGACGTAATTCCACAAAATGTGAAATGTTTATTATGGAGTTCTTGAATGGAATCAAGAATTGGCAGAAAGCTGGGTTGGAAACCCAGATGCTTCGGCTGCAGGAACAAGTGTGTTTGCACTGCTCTGGGACTGCTACAGGAACTCCTCGTGACTGACTGGTTTGTTGTAGAGTTTGAGCCGATGCCTGTTTACAAGTAGCTTGAACCGTAGAGGATCAATCGTGGAAAGTTGAACTGCTCCATTATCAATATTGAGATTATTTCATAAAGCTCGAGCCACCTGGTTTGAAATTTACTTGGCGTGTGTTGGTATCGCGAGTCATACAACAGTGCCCAATCTCCCATAGAAAATTTCTTTCACGGATGAACTTGTCATGCCATTTTTTTCTATGTTGCTAAATCAATTCGGTATTGTGGAGTGCAGATTTCCTAAATTCATCTAACTCATTCAATTGCAATAACTGTTCTTGGGCTCTAGTGAGATCAATATCCAAGTCCAGGATTGTTCTGAGTGTTTTATGTTGAAACTCAATAGGCATGGATGCTGATTTGCCATACACGAGCTCAAAAAGGGTAAACCCAGTTGTACTTTTCCATGTTGTGCAGTAGACCCAAATGGCTTCAGGAAGACAGGTAGCCCAATCCTTTTTGTGAACATCGACTGTCTTGGTTAAAATGGATTCTATCTCCCAATTGGTTATCTCGGCCTAACCATTGGCCTGGGGGTGATAGGGTGAAGATTTTCCATGGCGTACCATATATTCTTGCATCAACTCTATGATAAGATTGGAGGTGAACTTTGCTCCCTGATCTGTGACTATCTCCCTTGGTACTCCAAATCTGGTGAATATACATTCATAGAGGAATTCAACAACTTTGTGATCCATGCATGTCTCATGGCTTTGGCTTCGACCCACTTTGTGGCGTAGTCAGTACATACTAAGATGTACAACTTCCCATGAGAAGAGGGTTCAAGGGGTCCAACAAAGTCTATACCCCACTTGTCAAATGGCATGACCACTATCCGAGGCTGCAAAGGCATTTCATCAGACTTTGTTGGGCATCCCATATGCTGACATCTATCACAGTGCCTTGTATGCTTTGTTGCATCTTTATGCAAAGTAGGCCAGTAGTATCTAGTTGTCAGAATTTTATAGGTTGTCCTCTTTGCTGCAAAATGGCTGCCACATGGCTCATTGTGACATGCTCGCAGAATGTCATAAGTTTCGTCCTCACAAACACATCTTTGAGTGACTTGGTCTGGGCCTATATAGAACATGAAGCCTAATATCCATTAGAAGTTAAAGCTCTTCTCAACCAGTAGTCAATGCTGCTTAGGAGAGAAGTGGGGCGGTGTTCTTCGCGTAGCAAGGTAGTTAGCTATGTCTGCATACCATGGATTAAAAGAATCAATAGAAAATAGGTGTTCATCAGGGAAGGTGTCGTCAATTGCTGCAGGATCATCTAGTACTTGCAATCTTGATAAGAAATCGGCCACCACATTAGCTTTGCTTGGTTTGTCTATTATCTTCACATCAAATTCCTGCATGAGGAGTAACCAGCATGCTAATCTACCACTAATGGCAGGTTTGTTCATCAAGTATTTGATGGCTGAATGGTCAGTGTAAACAAATACTTCATAGCTTGTGATGTAGTGCCTATATTTGTTGAGTGCATAGACCATTGCTAACAGTTCTTTTTCAGTGATAATATAATTTAACTCAGCACCTTGCAGTTTTTTACTAATATAGTAAATAGCATGTTCAACAATACCTTCCTGCTGTCCTAGGACAGCTCCAATGGCATAGTCAGATGCATCTGTGTTGATGTGAAATGGAAGCTTCCAATCAGGTCCCCTGAGAATAGGTGTTTTTGTCAAAACATCTTTCAACAGCTGAAATGATGCTTCACAATCTTCTGTCCATTCAAACTCGGCTTCCTTCTCCAACAAGTTGTACAAAGTGCTGCAAGTTGGCTGAAATCCTTTATGAATCTACGGAAATAACCAGGGTGGCCAAGAAAACTCCTAACATATTTTTGCTTGACCGGTGTGGGAAGTGTGTTGATGACTGCAATTTTTGCAGGATCTACTTGGATTCCAAAAGATGAGAGGTAATGTCCTAGGACAACTCCCTCCCCCATCATCATGTAGCACTTCTCATTGTTAAGAGAGAGGTTATATTCTTGGCATCTCTTAAGAACTTTCTCCAAGTTAGCTTGTGCCTCTTCAAATGCAATGCCATGAGTAGTGAAGTCATCCATGTATATCTCAACACAGTCAGCAGAAATCTCAAAGAAAATAGCAAGCACTTCTCTTTGGAAAGTAGTAGGTGCGTTGCATAATCCAAATGGTAAGACTAAATAACCAAATGTTCCTCGTGGACAAGTGAACGATGCCTTATCCTGGTCTTCTGGTGATATTTGTATCTGGTTATATCCACTAAAGCCATCTAGAAATGAAAAATATTTTTTACCGGCAAGATTATCAAGCACTTGGTCAATGAATGGTAGTGGAAAGTAATCTTTTTTAGTGGCTTTGTTGAGCTCTCTATAGTCCACACAAACTCTCCACTTTCCCCCCTTCTTTGGTACAATCACTAGAGGAGAAACCCATTGGCTGTCAGAAATAGAATAAATGAAACCAACAATGAGAAGCTTCTGCAATTTGGTCTTCATTATATCTCTCAAAGCTGGATTAATTCTCCTTTGGGCTTGTCTTACTGGTTTGCATTCAGGGCTTATATAGATTCTATGGGTGCAGATTTTAGGGTCTAACCCTTTCATATCAGTATAGTCCCATGCAAAGGCTTGCTGACTTTGTTGCAAAAGGTTGAGAAGACTGGACATCTCAGATGCAGTGAGATTCTTATTAACATTTAGCTCTTTTCTTGAGGCAATTTCAACCCTTTTGACCTTATCCAACATCAAAAATTTTGCAGATGTTGGAGACTTTATTTCTTGAAGCAACAATGTGTGGAGATAATCAAATGTTGTTGGAGACTGAGGTGAGGTCTACTTGGGCATTACTGTTTGAAGGGAACAATTAGGGACATCACCAAAAGATTCCTCAGACCCATATTGGTTTGTAAGGATTGCTGCGAGTATATCATCTTCTTCTTGTGAAACCATGAATGGATTTCTTTCAATGACCATGAGTTTTTGCACTGAGTTTGCTTCAAGGGCAGCATCACCTAAGTCTAGCCTGACAACTTGATCAAGTTTTACTTGGGGTTTTGCTGGAGAATACAGAGTTAACTTCTTGTTATTTATCCCATCTAATATGGTCATTTTTCTCGAGCGACATGCAATGCAAGCATTAGCTATGGCTAACCAAGGTTGTCCTGTTAGAATAACTGAGAGGGGGGTGAATCAGTTATCCACAGACCCAAAATACAAAATGTATCACTTCAAACAAATTCAGCTAATTCTGCAGCTCGGTAACAAGAAATACTAAACCGTCTGTGCATTTACCGATTACCAGTTAATTACTCGCTGTGATTACCGACCAAATCAAATATGCAATATGTAAAGTATGACAACAAATCAATCACCACATAAACGCATAACACAAAGATTTAACATGGAAACCCTGTTACGAGAAAACCCACCTCGGACCAGTAACCCAAAACTTTTTCACTCTTCTGAAGTGAGCTCAGTGAAGAGCCAACCCTATTAAAGGTTACAAAACACACTCTAAGGTGTGACCTTGTTAGAGGATTTAACACTAATAGTTATTGTCCAACCAACATTCACTATGGGGTTGACAGGATAACAATGTACATTCTATGAATGACATCAAAAGACTTTCAAGTCCACTCGGTTAAGAGATTTTTCTATTACAATGGTTAAACTGAAACAGTAGTTGATCTAATTACAATACAACTTGATTTCGCAAATGTTCAGATCTATTCTAAGCTCATAAAATCCTCTGATCAATATTTCAATTCAGTTCTTCAATGTTCAATAACTTACTGTCACTCGGTAATAGCTCTCTAATGCTCGATTAACTCTGCAATTTGGTTCTCCTTCAACCAGTCTGATCAGGCATGCATGAAGCTTTGTTCACGCGATATTTCTGCAATCTCCTTTCGGCATCCATTTTATTATGAAACCAATATCTCTTATATAGACAAGTAAACCGTTTTCTTTTCATCCATCAAATTTTTCCGCTTAATCTCCTTAGTTGATTTTGCCGCTTAAACCTTCCTCGGCAGATGTGTCAATAACTCGTTTCAATTCCATCCTTTAGATCTTCGAATTTTGTTAGTCGTTGATCTCGTAACAAACTTTATCTCCAACCTCGAAATCATACACTTTACAGCTCATCAATTTCTGTAGGCTAAACTAAACATTTAGTTCTTTCATCCATACTCGGTTAATGAAGAAATGCGTTGGTGAACATAAGCTCGGTTAATATTGTCGCTCAGTATACACTACACTGGCTCGGTGTATACTGAAGTGCTTCATTTACCGACCACACTGCTTTGTTAAGTTTTTCTTCTAACTTCGTAACCGATTAATGCAACATAATCAAGTCAACAATATGAAGTCATAGACTCGTCAATAAGTTACCCAAAGTATTCCTTGTCCTCATCTGTCATATTCATCTTCCTCCATGTCAATATCTCAATTCTTCATCTTTTCTCTCCTCTTTACAGATGTTTAGATTCTTGCAACTATCATGATAAGTACTATCAAAACTAGTTGACATCAATGACAACATAATGACTGATTCAATTATCTTAAATATCAATTTAGTACTCAGTGATCTCTAATGACTTGTAGTTCATCAATCAGGTTCTCAATCAGTTGTAGTCCTAGGATTAATGGATTAATGGATATCCTCCTAAAGTGGCTTTGGGTGACAGGACTATGAAATCTGAAGGGTAGTCTAATGAATCCAGTGTGACAACAATATCTTCAACCATGCCATCTGGCTTAACAGTAGAATTATCAGCTAATTGCAGTATTGTAGGTGTATCTCGCAACCCAATAATACTAAGCCGCAACAAAACTTCCTTAGTCATGACATTAATTGATGCTCCCAAGTCAATCAGGACATTCTGTATTTGGATGCCATTAATATGAATAATGACTATCGAACTCCCTGGATCTGAGTACTTGGGCATTAAGGCTTTGCTTAGCATGAGATCAGATAGCTGTCCTAAAACATGGATAGTGTCAGGATATTTTTTCTTCCTTCCAAGCTGCTTAATACAGACTTCTTTTATGGCCTTGTTATAAATGGGGACTTCTTTAAGGGCATCCAACAAGGGAATTTGCACTATCATTTGCTTGAGTTGATCGATTAAATCAGCTGCTGTAGGATTTTCTTTTGGAGGAGCTGATTAAGCCAATCTTTGCGGATAAGGGGGATTCTTGAATACTGGTGCAGATTGAGGAATAGGTGGAATGTCATAAGGTTGGTTCATAGGCATGTCCTCAGTATTAGCAATTTCAGTTATTATAGGCTCCTTAGGTGCAGGCAACGTAGTTCCTGATCTGAGATGAATATCATTTACTTGCAAGGAATAAGCTTGGTGCTTGTTGTTAGGATTTGGAGTTGGTTGTGCAGGAAGTTGAGTTGACTTTTGAGGGTTACTATTGGCTACAGGTGGTGGAGGCATAAGAGCTTGTTGCTGACTAGCCTGGTTAGGTCCCCATTGAGGTTGTTGTTGCCAGTTACCATGAGGTGGCCATTGTTATTTTGTTGTGGCTGCTGGTAGGAATTATACTGTTGTTGGTATGGGTTAAATGGCGGTTGTTGCTGATAGGCTTGGTTATAGTGCGGATGTTGGTTAGGCCAATTATAATTCCAATTCTGGCCTTGAGGGGCAGAATTTTGAGGGTTATGGGTTGGCCATTGACTACTGTTATTATTATAACCAAAATTATTCAATGGGTCTGGAGGCATACCTTGTCTCTGTGCCCATGGACGCCTTTGAGCAACATAGAAAACTTCTCCATTCTCCTCATCTATGGCTTTAAACTCAATGGGCATTGGATTAGTGTCCACAAATGCTACTGTCTTGCACCTACAATTTCTCTTCTTTTCTCTGCAATGAGAGCAGAATTCGACCAGCATGGCATCTGCCTCCTCCTTCTTCCTTCTAGCTTGCATACTATCCAACTGAGTGGCGACATCATTAATGATGTCCTACTTAAAGTCGGACAGTAGATTGGATAGCTCCATCTTGGATACTCTCGAACCACCATTGGACTTATGTGGTAGGTCTCTAAGTCCCCTACCCTTTTTTACAATGGCCCTTGAATAATTCAAGCATATGTTTTTTATGTCAGCCCAATTTTTTTGTGTAATGTCTCCTCCTGCCATCAGGTCTAGAGCTTTAATGCTTCCATCATTCACACCTTTCAAGAAAAGGTGTTTTTGAGATTCCTCGTTCAGTTGGTGCTGCGTATTACATTGCAGGTTGAACATGAACCTTGAGACATAATCCTCCAAGGTTTCATCTTCGTTCTGAGACATTTTGAAAATGTCATCACCTTTCAAATCTCGACCCCTACAGTATTCTTTATACTTTGAAAGAAACAGATTGTTCATTGCATTCCAATCTGCTACAACATTGACACCCAACCCCATGAACCATCTTAAGGCAGCCTCTTTTAGAGTGGATGGAAACAACTTCAGCTTGTGGCCATCAATTGTGTAGTCATAACTTCGGCAAAGGATGCCAAATTCAAAAAGGAAGGTCTTAGGGTCTTCTATAATAAGACCGTAGAATTTGGGAAGTGCAGCAGTAGGTATGTTCTTCAAATTTTGATTACCTTGCTGAGTAGGGATAGGAAAAGGAAAGGTGGGCTGAGCCATTATTGGAGGATGACCTAGTGGTGGTGGCTGATAGATAATGAGAGCAAGTGGGTTATCTTAGTATTCAAGTTCAGCAAAAAGGTCATTCAAATGCAGTGATTCTTCAGAGGATGAAGAGGATATGTGTTCTTGAGCATCAGCAAATGGATTTTCAAAGGGTTCTTCTTCTTCGTTCTCACTTTGGGGTTCCTCAGGCACAGGACGAAAAATATCAAATGGTTCCTGATTATCTCGAGGAAGAAATCTCCCAAGGTGATCTCTCCTATGCATAAAATGCTTTCTTAAGACTAACCTCTAGATTATCAAAACTGAAAATGCAACTACAAAGATAAGTTTCAATTAACACCATCCCCGGCAATGGCACCAAAAATGCTTGGCCAAATAATGGTATCAGAAACCCATAGCAATGGACTGCCTATTTCAGGATTGGACACCCTAAATGGTTTCTAGATGAATTATTCAGTCTCATTAAATTATCGACCAAGGACGTAAACTTAGAATGGCATTCGCAAAGTATATGCTTCAAACTCTCCCAATCTTAAGACTATCCTACGGAATTCAAATGCTTATGCTTCAAAAAAACTATGCTAAAACCAGCTAATGAATTTACTCTAACAAAGCATGAAATCACGGGTAGGAATTACTCTATCCGTCTATGCTGTAGGAACAATCTACCAATTCTGTTATCAGTAGCTGCAGGAACAACAGAGTTCTATCTTACTTAGAAATGAACAGGAAAATGAATTCTACTCTAACAGAACAGTTCACTCATCAAGTGGGCCCCCTTGAATGAGTGAACAGGAAATACAATCAAGGCAAAAGATATAAACTCATACTGAGCATTCTATTCATCCATAACAAAATGATTACACTTGACTGAAAACAATATCACAATAGTTCTGTCATAAAACCAATTCATTCAACTAACTTTCAAGAGTTACAACAATCAATTATTTGAAGGAAAATAACAACTACCTCCTATATCTACGATCACTTCATAAATGAGGATCAGTTACAGACTCATAAAGTTTCAGAACAGAAACAACATTAATCATGAATAAATCTCCCAAGAATATAGCATGTTGAGGAAACTAAATTTGCGCTGCATGCAACAAAAAATAGTGATTGATCGGCCCCGCTTGCGAAGATCTTGCAACGTTGGTTGACCTTGACTATTCCAGCGCTACAATGCCGGTCCTTGGATGTTCACGACAAATACCTGTAAAATAATCAATGCGCACACAACCTCCCATATACATATATATCCTTATCATAAATATTAGGAAAAGGTGTAAAGTTCTAATTAACACTCTTGCAAATCCTATGGCTACAGGAGGAAGACTACCCAAAACATAGCTTAGGCAAGGAAACATTCATTAACATGTATAGCTACTGCATTATACCATTCTTGTCCATGAATTCAAGCAAATATTATGTCTTTAGACTATCCACATTTCCATTACATGTCTTCACATGTATATAACATATACATAGAAAACATAAGTTCATATGCTTGAAAACCATAAATTCATGTCTGCATGCAAAATAAATGTTTGAAAGAAGGATAAAAAGTACTTAGAAAGATGGCTTTTTAGAAGTCCATCAACTCCCACAATCACACTAAGGAAGGTTTTGCAAGAAAACTAAAAAAACTACTTCAATTGTTCCAAAATGACCTCTCTGGAAAGACCCTAAAGTACATGTGTACCTAAAACAAAGGATTCTAAATTATTCAGCTGCCCAAAATGCCACAAATCATTTGTTTCTCGTGTATGAGATGAATTGAACTGAAATTTAACCAGTCCCTTTTGACAGTCTCTGCACAAAAAATGCTCAACTAGGGTCACAACTGTTGAACAAATTCAACTGCAGTCAAACATATTACCCATGCTCTGTTCCTATCCAACTTCAACGCCCTGAGTGTCCTGATCACTTGGTGTACATTTACCTTACCATTCTATCCCGACACTCTAATTTCCACAACTCTGTTTTAGTTAGTTTCTTTCTCAAATGAATCATTTTAAGGGTAAGAGTTTTGATATGTGACTAAGCTAGCTGGTTACCCTAACTCTGCTAATCTATTTTTACATCACATATACAAATTACATGACCAACATCTTGCTTACAATCACGTCTAGCATTTAGATGTTTTTGACGATTGTTCTTCGGTGGCTTTCTTGATGTTTTGGACGCATATGATTGGATGGTGCAGATTTTAGAGCCTGTTCACTGTGTTGGTGATTTGAGTAATCAGATTATCATTCAAATTTGTTGAAAATATGAACCAAAAAGATAAGATAAAATAACACACAATAGGCACAGTCTGGTTACCCTGGGAAAAACCCTCTTGACAGAGGGAAACAACCCAGCCCACAAAAGTAGTACACCTTTATTGATATGCAATATATGAAAATAAAGAATAAGTTACTTCCGTATGGATCAATAACAATGACTCAACATATCTCAGTGAAGAGACTCATGCGAAAATACACAGAGCATGAATGGAACGTATATGAGTAAAACCAGACTCTTAGAAGATATAATCATGCAGATATATGAATTACAATGATCGCATAATAAATCTGCGGAAGGTCACGGTGAAGGCCGCATCTGGGTCGTGAGCTAATAGCAGAGTAAACTCACACATGTGAGAGAACTTCAACAAAACAATACAGACGTAACCTTACAATCCCGATATATCACACAGGATATGCACTGCTCGCTGAATGAAGAAATTACATGTCGTATGTATGTTCAAGGACTTGCAGGTTACAAAAAGGCACACACGATATCATCTACGCGATGATACAAAGGAATGAAAAGAATCCGCAAGAGCAAGCCGATAGTCAGGAGAACGACGCTTGGTAAGGTGGCGTTTCACCTTGCTAGGTGTTACAGCCAGCAAGGTGGAACGTCACCCCTGCAACCGTTTTTGGAGTGAGAGAGGGGTCATGCTAAAGAAAAACGTCTGCCTGGGACAACTCAACGATGCACCATGGAAGAGTAGGGTCACGCGACAGTTATTAGCCACCACGAGAATGTGGATCAATCCGATAGTTGATGGCAATTATAACCGGGCCCAACTTCTAGCAACGGTTGAAGTATGAAGTGAAGACGCAATTCATGACACATATGCACAAAGCACGACATAAGTCTCTGTCGCTGCTATTATAATTCAACACTCCCTCTTCGCAAGAAAGAGACTTCTGGATTAGTTCATCTATACAAATGCACTTAGCTGCAAGGAAACAATCATCAGTAGATAACCTTAATGAACATTGAAAATTAGTTACCATTAATCAAAGATTCTCACCATAGCTCATCCCAGAGGGTGAAAGAAATATAATGACAAAACATTTATTATAGCATAATATCACAATAAAATTTTCAACATGATCATTCAAAGATCAGAAACCAAAATTTAGAGTTCACATAAGTGACTCCCACCATGGCTGCTTCCAGAGGGTGGGTCAAGGACTTTCACCTCAAACTTCTCCCAGAGAAGAATGTATTATTGCCTTGCCTACACGCAAAGGGTGACTCCACCATGCCTACATGCAGAGAGTGGATCGAGGGCTTTCACCTCAAACTTCTTCCAGAGAAGAAGGCAATAACCACCTTGCCTACACGTAGAGGGAGGGTTTTCACCTCAAACTTCTCCCAGAGAAGAATGCATAAAAGAAATGGAGCAATCCGCCTGAGGTGCCTTCTCAGCAAGAGCTTCATTTTCCACTAAACCAAGTTGTTCTCGAAAGTAACAGAACTTCACCCTTGGAAGTGGCTTGGTGAGGATGTCTGCAGTTTGTTCTTTAGTAGGAATATATTTCAATTCAACTGCCTTCCTTTGCACCATGTCTCTCAAGTAATGAAACTTAATCTCCACATGCTTGGACCTATCATGGAACACTGGATTGACTAAAATCTTTATGCAGCTTTGGTTATCACACATGATAACAGAAGGCTCAAGAGGCTGTCCAAACAACCCTCTAAGCAATTTGCGAAGCCATATGACTTCTTTGGCAGCCATACATGCAGCCACATATTCTGCTTCAGCTGTGCTTTGAGCTACACAAGACTGTTTCCTGCTGCTCCAGGAAATCACAATAGAACCAAGATTGAAACAGCTACCTGAAGTGCTCTTCCTATCAGGCACACAACCTACCCAATCTGAATCAGAGAATCCCTGCAATTTGAGCTTGGTAGAGGAAGAATACTTGAGTCCATATCCAATAGTGCCACGGACATATCTCAACACATGCTTGGCTGCCATATGATGAATGTGCCTTGGTTCACACATAAATTGACTTAACGTATTAACAACAAAACATATGTCAGGTCTTGTGTTCACCAAATACATCAATGAACCAATGAGTTGACTGTACATGGAAGGATCAACCAAATCTGAATTAATTGAGTCATCATGCTGCATTTTCAAATTCACTTCCATAGGAGTAGCCATGGATTTACAATCCAACATACCAAACCTTTTCAGGATATCAATAGCATATTTCCCTTGACTTAGGATGATGCCATCTGAGTTCTGCCATACTTCAAGTCCAAGGAAATAGTGCAGCATGCCAAGATCTTTCATTTCAAATTCTGAAGTCAGCTCCCTCTTACACATGATGATAAGACTATCACTGCCTGTGAGAAATAAATCATCTACATATAGAACCAAAATCAGAATTTTATCATCCTGAAGTTTTAAGTATAAGTTAGGCTTAGTTACATTCTTTTGAAAGCCTAAATCCAAAAGATATTTATCTATTCTCTCATACCAGGCACATGATGCTTGTTTGAGTCCATACAAGGCTCTTTTCAACTTACACACATGAGATGCTCTGTCATGGATGATAAATCCTTCTGGCTGTTCCAGGTAGACTTCCTCTTCAATGATTCCATTCAAGAACACTGTTTTCACATCCATCTAATGGAGTTTCCAGCCTTTGATTGCAACTATGAAAATGATTGTTCTGATGGAGGTGTATCGAGCCACTAGTGCAAATGTCTCATCATAATCAATGCCTTCCTTTTGGGAAAAGCCTCTAGCCACAAATCGTGCTTTGAATTTGTCTATGCTCCCATTAGCCGCATGCTTAATCTTGAACAACCACTTAGATGAGACAACTGATTTGTCTTGGGGCCTAGGGACAATGTCCCATACATCATTCTGAATTATGGACTTGTATTCCTCCATCATGGCATCTTTCCATACTTGATGTTTAGAGGCCTCCTCAACATTAGAAGGTTCAGATGAAATAATGTGACTCATTAACTCAACATAACCAGCAAACTTGTGACGTTGTTTGCTTTCTCTGAAAGTCCCTTTAGGAGCTGCAAAAGGTGTGGCTTCCTCCACAATATTTTGGGCCCATAGAGGTCTCTTTTTATTCGTGGAAGAAGAGTGGGGACCTGTGGTATCAGCTGGTGTAGAAAGAGGAGTAGGGTCAACAAGATCTTCACACTCCCTCTCAACCTCTGAAGGAGAGTTCGGATCAGCCATGGTGGAATCTTGAGGGAGTTCAAGATCTTCCTCATTAGTTACAACTTCAGATTACTTGGAAGGATCACAAGCTATGTCTTCGTCAAAGATGACATCTCTGCTGATTTCAATCTGCCTTTGACCAGGTACAAAAATTCTGAAAGCTTTAGAAGAATCACTGTAGCCAACGAAGAATCCTTTCTTACTTGAAGGTTCTAATTTTGACCTTTTCTCTTTTGGAATGTGAATCACTACTGGGCAGCCAAAGATTCTGAAGAAACTAACATCTGGTTTTGATCCTGAGAAGGTCTATTCAGGACACATGTTACCAAGAATCTTATGAGGGCTGCCTATGTCACAGGGTTCGCCGAATTTTGGCCATGAGGTTCGAAATTTGGCGAACTTGAAAACTATATAAAAAATTCGTTGAAATTCGCCTGAAATTCGCACCGTCTTTTGAAAAATACTTTTAGGGGTTTCCGTGTTATTTTCGTTCCTTGGACGAAGATATTTTTCTGCATTTTCGTCGGGAGTTAATCACGTGTATCAGAAGATTACTCGCATTTTCGTCGGGAGTCTGGGTCTGGATCACGAAGGTCTGGGTCTCGATCCGACACTGATGGAAGGGATGCTGCGTAAGCCCATATCTTCCTTCCAGATCAGAAGATTAGGTGGGTCAATGTATTTACTATTCACGAATAATATACAGATGATTCGCAATTAATGTATTTGCAAATAATATTTGCAATGTCATGCCTCTCGGCATTTTTATTTTTTATTTTATTAATGTTATTTATTATTATTTATATTGTGTTTTCTATGAAATATTTGTAGTGTCGTGTCGTATGTTTTTTAATTTTCAATGTTATTATCATTATCTAATTCTATTTATATTGTGTTTTATTTAGATAATATTATTTTCTATATTCATATTATCATTTTTATTATATTTTTAAAAATATGTACATTTAATTATTATTTTTTCAATTATTATTATGTTAATATGATAATATATTATTTTATTATTTTTATAATAAAATTACATATTTACATTGTTAAAAAATATTCTTAATATATTTTTAATATTATTTCTTTATATTATAGTTTTATATTTTTTAAATATATATATATATATATATATATATATTTTACTTATATTTAAAAAATTTAAATTTATATAAAGTGAATTTATTCTCGAATTTTTTTTCGAACTTTTTGCCAGTGCTGAACTTCATCCAAATTTTATTGTGTTCGAACACGAACTCGAACTCGAACCTTGTGACTTAGAGGGCTGCGATTCTGAATAAAGACAGCAGTGCTGCAAGCTTCAGCCCATAAGAACATGGGAATATTCTGATCGTGGATCATTGCTTTTGCTGCCTCGACAATGGTCTTGTTCTTCCTTTCAGCCACACCATTCTGTTGAGGGTTATAGGGAACGCAAAGCTCCCTCTTAATCCCGACATCAATGCAAAAACTATGGAAGATTCTGGAAACAAACTCCCCAACATTATCAGATCTCGAGGTCTTGATCCTTTTCTCAGTGGAATTTTCAACCAGGGCCTTGAAACTTTTGAAACGAGACAGCACTTCATCTGACTCTTTTGACTTAAGAAAGTAGATCCAACACTTCCGAGAAAAATCATCAATGAAAGTAATGTAATACCAAAAACCGCTAAGTGATGCAACAGAAATGGAGCCACATAAATTTGAATGAATTAAATCTAAAATACCTTTAGCTCTAGATTCACTGCTAGAAAATGAACTTTTAGTATTCTTACCTAGAGCACATCCTTTGCAAATACCTTCATGATCCTTCTTGAGCTTGGGCAGACCAATGACAGCCTTGTCCATGGACGCCAAAGTTTTGAAATTTAAGTGACCAAATTTCTTGTGCCAAAGGATGTTTGGATTTGAGGAACAAAGAGAGAGAGCTTGAATAGGCCAAGATGAAAATCTGTAGAGGCTGCCATGACGAACTCCTATCTCATGAGCTAAAGAGGAGTTAGAGTTCTTCTTCCAAGCCAGGACCTTACTGTCAATGAAGGACACATGATATCCTTTGTCTTCAAGAGCTGAAATAGAAATCAGGTTCCTCTTAATACCAGGAACAAAGAGAACATCACTAAGGTGCAGGGGAATGCCTGAATCAAGTTGGAAAGAAGTGGAGCCAGCCCCTTTCACTGAATAACTAGCATCATCCCCGATGATTACTTGAAGATGAGAATCCTTTTCACTGAGGTTGAAAAGATGATCACTGTAACCTGTGATGTGACATGAAGCTCCGCTATCAATCAGCCAGGTGTCACAGTTTGTAGGAATGTTGTTGGATAAGGCAGAGATGAAACTAAAACCCTCAGGTTCATCACATGATTCTTTCTTGGGAGAAGAGTCTTCAACATGTGCAGTAGAGACTTGAGGCTTCGGCCTTGAGGTGCAATGCTTGGCATAATAGCCGAATTTGTCGCATCTGAAGCATTGAACTTTGGAGACATCAACCTTCTTTCTTTTGTGGGAAGAGTCTGGATGAGAGTCATAATTCCTAGATCGCTTGAAGTATGGTTTCTTCCCTTTTCCTTTAGAGGTGTGGGCTGCCAGCACTTGATCATCTTCATGGTGACTTTTGCGACCATTACCTCTAGCCTCAAGTCTGCATTCCTCTTGAATGCAATCAGCTCTCAATCTATCAAATTTAGGGAGATCATCACGTCCATTGATGCCTTGAATAAACGATTCCCAAGAGTGAGGAAGACCATTCATGGCAAGCATGACCAAGTTTTTATCAGGAATAGAGTCGCCAATAGTGCTAAGCTGGTCCCTGAGTTCTGAGATTTTCATGAAGTAAGATATGGCTGATTCTCCTCGAGCCATCTTGATGTGAAGGATTTGACGCCTCAAAGCCAAGGCTTTGTTGGTGTTGTTAATCTCATAAATATCTTTCAAGGTCTGAAACATCACATTGGCTGAAGACAGGTTGGAAATAATGGGGACAAGATGATCCTTCACAGAATCAATAAGAATTTTCTTAGCCATAATTTTGTTCTTTTTCCAAAGTGCTTTCTCCGCATCATCAGTAGGTTCTTCCGAATCAGAATTTATGTAGGCAAGAAGATCATTTTCCTCTTGAGCAATCAGGATCCTAAACTTCCAGGAAGAGAAGTTGGAAGAACTGTCAAGTCTCTCCTCGACCTTTAAACCGTTGACCATGGTGGCGAAGCAAGAAGAATTGTGAAAGAGGCTATCTAGTCTTTCTGATTCTAAATCGAATTGCCTAAACCCGCTCTGATACCATGTTGAAAATATGAACCAGAAAGATAAGATAAAGTAACAAACAATAGGCACAGTCCAGTTACCCTGGGAAAAACCCTCTTGACAGAGGGAAACAACCCAGCCCACAAAAGTAGTACACCTTTATTGATATGCAATATATGAAAATACAAAATATAGTTACTTCCATATGGATCATTAACAATGACTCAACATATCTCAGTGAAGAGACTCATGCGAAAATACACAAAGCATGAATGGAATGTATATGAGTAAAACCAGACTCTCAGAAGATACAATCATGCAAATATATGAATTACAATGATCGCATAATAAATCTGCAGAAGGTCACAGTGAAGGCCACATCTGGGTCGTGAGCTAATAGCAGAGTAAACTCACACATGCGAGAGAACTTCAACAAAACAGTACAGACGTAACCTTACAATCCCGATATATCACACAGGATATGCACTACTCGCTGAATGAAGAAATTACATGCCGTATGTATGTTCAGGGACTTGCGGATTATGAAAAGGCACACACGATATCATCTACGCGATGATACAAAGGAATGAAAAGAATCTGCAAGAGCAAGCCGATAGTCGGGAGAACGACGCCAGGTAAGGTGACGTTTCACCTTGCTAGGCGTTACAGCCAGCAAGGTGGAACGTCACCCCTACAACCGTTACTAGAGTGAGAGAGGGGTCGCGCTAAAGAAAAACGTCTGCCTGGGACAACTCAACGATGCACTGTGGAAGAGGAGGGTCACGCGACAATTATTAGCCACCACGAGAACGTGGATCAATCCAGTAGTTGATGGCAGTTATAACCGGGTCCAACTTCTAGCAACGGTTGAAGTATGAAGTGAAGACGCAATTCATGACACATATGCACAAAGCATGACATAAGTCTCTGTCACTGCTATTATAATTCAACAAAATTCACATGTTGTTTTAGCATTAGTTTGTCATCTGCCATTGCTGTTGGATATGATTATGTTCGGGAGAGCACCATTTTGCATTTCAAATTATTTTCTGCAAATTGAAGACTTCTCAGATATGATGATGGTACTTAGAAACTTTGAGCATTCAGACCAGAACCAGGTTGAGGAATCCAGTCCAGATTGAGTTGTGCCCACCCATTGAACCAATTTAACATGTGATAACTGATATTCCAAAATCTTGGAGAAGGGGGATGTTGATTAGGTGATGAAACTGTCTCACAATGTTTTCTTTCTAATGGAATCTATTTCTCCCTTATGTGGATTGGAATTGGATTCATTGTGCAAGATGCAGAAGTGGATGATTATGAAACTTTAAAGTAAGTGCAAAAGAAATTTACTGTCAAATTTGTGTACATAGATGAAAAATTCTCCAAATTGCAGGAATTCTTGAATTATCGGAACCTGTCATTGAAGAACAAGCAGGGACCTCTCTTTTAAGAAGGATTCAGTTAAATGCTACCTTCCTCTTGGCCCCTTCAAGCTACATTTGAAAAAAAATGTTAGAATGTGTAGAACTCACCTTTTTTTTCTTAACTACAACCGGTTAGGTTACCAGCCTTGCTTTTTGTAATGGTTGTATCCTGTATGAGATTTAGTGCTATGATAGACAATGGCAATGCACCCCCAAATTATCATGACTGCTATTCAAATAATCATGACTGTCTTCCAGGTCTTATGCAGGAACTTTACTGCCCTGCAGCCCTTGTTTAAAATGATGGAAGCGGTTCACATCTCCTACAATATTTTTTCTTGCAACAATCTTTGAGATAAATTTTGATGCAGTATGGCAATCAGCACATACTTGGAGATTCTATACAACTCAGAATAATTGTTTTAGGGGTGTGTATAATTTACCAAATGCAATTGTCAACTTTTCACTTAAGTGGCAGATAATTGATGTTGCTTCTCTTCCACATCATGAAGTGAATGGCTAGAATCCAAAAAGCTCCCAGCGGCCTTCATCTCGAAAGCCAACTTTCCCAACATTACACGTCCTTCATGTGTCTGGGTCTGTCTTTTACACAAAAAGCAAGTATCATTTCAGGACTTAAGTCCAACTACATCCGGGGATCTTTTTAATTCCTCTATCTCTCATCAATCTCCTCACCATTTGAACCTCATTCCACCAGCCCACCTCTGCGTAGATATTTGAGAGAAGAACATAAGCAGCATCATTTTTAGGATCCAGATCAAAAAGCAGTGTCGCTGTGAATACAGCTAAGCCTATATTCATATTTGATTTACAGGCACCAAGAAAACATATCCAAACAACCACCATAGGTTTAACTGGCATCTTGATGATAAAGTTAAGGGTGTCTTCGAGATAGCCAGCACGCCCAAGAAGGTCAACCATGCACACATAATGATCAACTGTAGGTGTAATGCAATAAGGGTTACTCATGTGATTGAAGTATGTACAGCCCTCATCCACTAAACCTGCATGGCTGCAAGCACATAAAACACAAGCAAACGTTGCAGAGTTTGGATTTACGCCTGCCAATTGCATTTGCTTGAAAGTTTCTAAAGCCTTTTCAACAGATCCATTTTGTGCGTATCCTGCAATCATTGCAGTCCAAGTGACGACATCTCTTTCAATCATTCTGTCAAACAGTTCACGTGCAATACCTACACTTCCACATTTGGCATACATGTCCACCAGGGCATTTTCTACTATAATATGTGACAAAAATCCCCCGTCCATTATGCTTTCATGGATTTCTATTCCCTGTTCTAAATTTCCCATTGTGGCACAGGCAGGGAGGATGCTGGCGAAGGTTGTGGAATTTGGCTTCACACCTGCCAATTGCATTTCCTTGAAAGTTTCTAAAGCCTTTTCAGCAAATCCATTCTGTGCGTAGCCTGCAATCATTGCAGTCCACATAAACACATCTTTCTGAAGTATTTTGTCGAACAGTTTACGTGCCTTGTCTATGCTTCCACATTTGCCATACATGTCTACTAAGGCTGTTGCAGCTACAATATTTGACAAAATTCCTCCACCTTTCATGCTTTCATGGATGTCCATACCCTGTTCCAATGCTCCCATTTTGGCGCACACAGGGAGGATGCTGATAAACGATGTCAAGTCTGGCTTTACACCTCCCAACTTCATTTGCTTGAAAGTTTCTAAAGCCTTTTCAACAAATCCATTTTGTGCATATCCTGCAATCATGGCATTCCATGTGACCACATTTCTTTGAGGCATTGTGTCAAACAGTTCAACTGCCTTGTCTATGCTTCCACATTTCGAATACATGTCTAACAGGGCAGTTGCAACTACAACATCTGACAAAAATTTTCTATCCGTTATGCTTTTATGAATGTCCATACCCTGTTCCAAAGCTCCCATTTTGGCGCAGGCTGGAAGTACGCTGGCAAATGTATATCGATCAGGTTGGACACCTGTTTGTTGCATATGATGAAACAGTTGGACGGACTCGTGAGCATACCCACATCTTCTGTATGCTGCAATTATCGAATTCCATGAGAAACTGTCCCGTTCTTTCATATTGTCAAACACTTTACGGGCATCAAACAAATTTCCGCACTTTACATACATGTAAATAAGATTATTTTGAAAAGTTTTGCGTGTAACAAATGCAGATGAAAGAGTGGACATTTTTTAATAGTAAAAGCGCGTTCTTGAGAATGCGGGTTTCCAATAATTGCAGACAGGTAGAATGGTCTTCCGGCGGATTATGTGTAGTAAGCGGAATGCATAGCGTCTCATCAAACAGGTCCTCTCTACATCGTCCTCTGAGATTGATATGAGAAGTGAATGTCAATCGCATTTTGTGATTGTGATTTTGATTGGAATGTGCAAAATGTGCAGCGCTATTGAGTCCCCGTCTACCACAGTGGCATTGCCGGCGGTTAGCCTGCAAACACTTTCCCTTACTAGTCTTTAATGCCCTTGTTTTCAAAGCAAGTTTCAAGTCAATTAAAGCCTTTAAAAGCAACCTATGTAGTGCCAGCTTTCAAAACCGTAAAAAAATTAGCAGTTGAAAACACCCAGCATACAGAGAGAAGCATGATAACATCTTCAGTGTTCCAAAATTTCGGTCATACATGATATTCAGCACGATACAACTCACTATGGCAGGCAAATGAACCGATATAAACAAGTGTCACTAGTGGTGATCAGTATTTGTCTTTAATTTTATAATTAATTATTAAGATTTTATAATAGTTATAGTTATATAATAATATATTAATAAGTATAATATTACATATAAAAAAATCATATTATACTATTTTTAACTATTCAAAATAATAAAAATAATACTCACTATCATGGAGGAACTAAAAAATACTTCATTTAATACATCCAAGTGCAAGTAGGTGATCAAACCCCACCCTCTTGTTTACCGTTATATGAGTACATAGTTTATTTAATTAGAAAACTGCATAAGAATTAAAATAGTATAAACATAGAATCTCCCTCAATAACTATATCCCTCATCCCAAGAGAAATATTCAAATAGATACCAAAACTATGAGCTTTAACTTCAGTTCTATTATTGGTATGATAATATTAGCATTAAAATCATAAATTAGGATATAGTGTTTGATTTGATTAGATTAGATTCTAATAATTAGAAAACCTAATTTAAATAGTGACCATTTTCTTTGTTTAGCTTTATTCTCTATAAGAATTAATCTAGTTTATCTATTTTATGAGCTCACAAAATTAGCAAGGTTCCGTGGAATTTAGGATTATGAAAAAATAGACTATTGATTAGATATGAGCAAAGTAGATTTTATTTCTTTATTTTTTTAAAGTATCTTTTAATTTTTTAATAGTAAAATATATTTAGATAGTTTCTAATTCATACAACTATACTAAAATAATGTAAATTTTTTTGTTCAAATTAAAATTGAATAAAATAAAATATTAAAAATATTTTAAATTAGAAAAATTAAAATATTCAAAAAAAAATTAAATTTAAATTTAATAAAATCAAATATTAAAAATATTTTAAATTAGAAAAATAAAAATATCAAATTATAATAATTTATTATCAATTTATCATATACTAATGTTGTAACCTGAATTTTATATAATTATTACTATTATTGTAGAATTAATATTAATCATTTATTAATATTATTTATCTTAATTATTCAAACTATCAAACTTAATATCAACTAATTAGTTAGATAACAATACTAAAAAGGTAAGTACTAGCAACTACATTGCACTTGTTAAAATTATGTTTTTAAGGGTTTTTGGGTATTTATTAGTTCTTGTCCATGGCAGGTATATTTGTGCATCCATTTAGTGCATATAGTTATTTATTTTGATCAATAGCATTTCAGAATTTTTCAAATATATGTTTGTCTTATAGTTTATAATTTTTTAGATATTTTTAAAATATGAAAAAACTAATTATATGTTTTTTTAGTTAAAACGTTAGGAAAAAATTTGAATTTATTGGTAAAACAAATTTAAAAATTAACAATGATAGCATAAATTTTATTTAATGCTAAGCACTTTACAAGCATAAACCTATTGTTTTTGGTGTATGCGAACATAATCTAGAAAAATCTAGCAAACCATTCGTGTGTGGATTCGAGAAGAAGCTAAGATGTAGGGAGCTATTGTGTTTATTAACATCTATTTCCTTTTCAAAGCTCAAATTGTTAGCCCCTTCTTTATCTGCTAGGCTTGCACCACCATTTTTTCCAAGGCATTTTCATAACAATTTTGTAGAAATTTCAAGAACATCTCAAACCCTAAAGAAGTACTACATACAATTTTTTTTTTTTGAGTTGCTCTTTGGCTAAAATTGTGTTGAATTCACATTTATGGTTGTATTTAACATCAGAACTGTGTAGCTTGTTCTTGTTTGGATTAATTAGTCTATGATTTTCTGATGTGTTTATTGCAAGGTTTCACATATTTGCTAGGGGTTTTCAAAGTATAATTTTTTGTTTAGTTGTGAGAAGACTGTGGTTTTGTCTTGCCATGTTGCTAGATTCAATTTATTCAAGAGTGCATATTCTATTTTTAGCTTTAACTCGCAAAGAAATCTTGAACCACATAAGCCTCTTAGAGAAAGAGGCATCAATTTTACTTTGTTCTCTTTGTTTACTATAATTTCTTCATTTGCCAATCGTGGGTATGTTCAGGTGGTTGCAAAAATGGGGGAAAAGATTATACCAATAAGTTCACATCTGCCATGGTGCCAAAAAAATCATGGATTTTTCAAATAACTAGTCAAACTTTAACCCTAACTAATTTTTGACCCAAAGTTTGTGGAAATTTTATTATTGCTACAACAATTTTGTCTAATTTCTTTTTTAACCCTATTCCATTTTTTTTTTTTTAAATTCTGATCTTTTTTCACCTTCTATGTTTGCCCCATATGTTCATGTTCACATTTGTGACCATCCATTGGCATCGATTTCTTGTGACTCCTTGGTTGGTCTTAGTTTTTTTTGCTAGAATAGTGTTCCATATACAATTATTTAGTGGCATCTTAATGTGCAACTTCAAAATTCCCTAGAACTATTTAGCTTGTCGTGCATCTCCTACCAAGATTCAATCAAGAAAAAAAGGAGTACATGAGACTGAAGATAACAACCGTTGGGTTGTTTTTCCATATAAGGAAAAATAGGTGACCAACCTTATCAAAGAAGCTATGAATGAAGTTGGTATAAAATAGGCCAAAGAGAAAACCAAACTCAAGAAATTAGGAAAACATAAAGACTTCAAACACAGACATAAGCCTTCCCTCAAGGTAGAGTAGACCTTTGATTCTAAACCTAAGAAAAAAGGGGGAATGCCCCCAAATAATAAGCAAGAACATAAGCCTCAAAAGGTCCAATTGCCCAAATGTTATGAGAGATTTAAAGCTCCCATGGACACCACCTCTTAATTTTGTTGAATGGTGGATTTGAACATTAATTCTTGGAATGTGAGAGGCTTAGATCCTCAGAAAGAAAATATGTGGTTAAAATATTCCTCCTCATGCAAAAAAACATACACATCTTGATACCTTAAGAAGTTAAGCTAGTACACTTCAATTTGGAAGTGAGTCTCAAGTGTATTTTAAAAGATGTGGATACCTCTTGTACCAATTATTCAAAAGGAAAAGGTGGTGCAACCATCCAAGTTGGCCATAAGTGGAAAAAGTATATGAGTAGATGGGGTTGCTCCCCTTGCAATATAATTATCTAGATAGTTCTCAAGATCAAGGATAAGTAATTTGGTATCTTTCGTGTCTATGCTCCTAATGAATGCAGTGGTAGAATTGAACTTTGGAAATTGCTCTTCCAAATGGATAATATTCCATGGGTACTTGCTAGTGATTTTAATATGGTAGAGAGAGCCTAAGATAAAAAAAGGAGGGAACAAATTTGAATGGAAGGGAGATAAAAGATTTTTTTGGAACAGAATGCTAGAAAAACACAAGGTGATTGAACCTTTGGTAGGAGAGAAGGGTAACTCTAAAGACATATGGTTATCCTAGTGCAATTAGCACTAGGGCATGAGAAGAATATATAGCAGACTTGATAGAATCTAGATGAACAATCTTTTCTTTCAAATTGGTATGACTCAATAAAGCAATCTAGTCAAGGTGGTCCCATATACCCTCTCATATCACCACCCTATTTTGTCTAAAGATTTGACTCACTTAGACTCTTAACCCCGACAGAGAAGTAGGAAGGTTTTTTACCTCAACACCTCACCATTAGATGAAAACATTATTAACTATGATTTTCATCATTCATCATTTTAACTCATGGATCCCCCCAACACAAATCTACCATTGATCAATGGATTCAAAACACTCGCAGTTGGAAATTCTTATTCCAAGCAATAGGAAAGAAAAGAGAAAAAGACAGCATGCGTAGGGAGACAAAGCTCCATGTTAAGTTGTCTCAAGCATAAGCTTCTTTACAGAATGACCCCTCTAACTTATACTAATACATTTGGGGTCATTTTCCGATGAGAATTTCTGACAAAGTATGGGATTTTTTCTTTGTCAGATTTTACAAGGCAATTTATATCAAATTTTCTTTTTTTTTCAAATGTTTCCCACATTCGTCAAAATTTTGACGAAAGGGAAGTTCGTCGAAATTTTAATGAACATAGGCAACACTTTAAAAAAAATTGACAATGATATTTATATTATACGCGGGAGCAATAGAAGTGACTTTTAAAAGAGCAGTGGCAACATTTTGTGGAATGGCTTTTGTGGAAGGCATTAATCCTATCAGAAGTCACTTTGGTATGCATTGATTTGAGTTTCAAAGAAAGAAAGTAAGGCTTTCATTTAATAATCTTAATTATCTTTGTTCAGACCCATGTATTTACTATTTCTATGCATTTTAATGTGTATGAATGGATTGAATAAGTGTCAAAATATATTTGGAAAGGAACTATATTGAGTTTCTTTGTTTTAAAATAATTCAAGAGTTTAGTCGTGAAACATAAAGGAAGATCCAATCACTTTTCATAAAACTAGTTTAAAACCCTGAGTGATAGACATGTATCGATTTCAAATGTGATTGATTTCAAATGAAATGGTTATGTATTGTGCAAGAAATGTGATTGGTTTAAAAGCATGAGTGGGCTTCCAAATATAATTGATTTCATATGAAATGGTTATGTATTGTGCAAGAAATGTGGTGCCCTAGCAGACCTTTCTCAGTGGAATTCTGTGAATAAGAAGTGAAGACTGTCATTCCAATTATCTTTGATATATGAACAATTGAGACAATGGTGAAATATGTTTAAGATAATATAAATGGACCTTATAACTTGCATTGAAAGTTGGCTAAAATTTGATTGTGTGTAGAATGGGAGAACATATCTAAAATTGGAAAATATAATGATAGTCAGTTTGTGTTAAAGGCATTTCTCTTTGAGAAGGTTGAACATATAATCCTTTGAGAATTGATGCAGTGGGAGGATTTAATAAATTTCTTATGTCTTGTGGAACTTTTATCAAGGATTGGGTGTCATCTTGCTAACTATGTTATGTATGTGTACAGTGGTCATGTTCCTTTTGTAAAAGAACAAAGTTAATGAATGTTATTTCCATTGACAAGGCCAATGGAAATGAAGTATGTATGTTGCCATAATATGGAGTGGATGGATTTACTATGGGTTTAATGATCAAATTAAAGATCCCTGACTATGACAGGGACTTAATGATTTTTTTTAAGGGCTAATGAATTGTACTATGGACAAATTAATGAGCGTTCGATTGACTAAATAGGGGATTAGACTAATGCTTGTATGTAGGTGCTTGAGATTTAAATGATTGATCTATTATAGGAATATGTAGTGGGTATGACCCTAAAGTATTGTATATGGAGATGTTATGAGATAAGTTGTGTTTCTTTAATGTTGGATCCTAGATAGATCCTAGGGCTAATTGGTTTGACGATGCCTCTAATATTGTGAGTTTTGTTGATGATTACATGGGGGATTGAACATTGTGTTCAGTTTGATGAAGGAATTGAGTTTGGATCAACATGATCCTAGAGAGTTGATGTGTTTCTCTTGATGCAAGATTTGGTGTTGGTTTCCATTTATTTCCATGAAGGGAAACATAGAACATCATTGAATATGCAATCATTAGCTTCAATAGAACCTCTCATGTTATTATGCATGTAATTTTCATTACCCATCAAAATGTATGAAAATTTATGATGCTTGAAAGAAGATAACACACCCATAGATGGTGGCATGTGATGGAAGGCTCCTAAATTAAGAATTCACTAAATGGACTAAAGGTGATTCGATGCAAAGAGAGCATGGCCTTTCATCTTGTCTTTACTACATGTCATAGAAGCTGACATGGAAAGTGTAGGTCCTATAGTGGTGGAAGAGGATGAGCTAGATAGAGGTGACTGAATATGACTCCTTTGATGAATATCTTTCAAATTATTTATCTAATTTGTATAACAACAATTATTATTATGTCCTATCTTGGTGCAATAAATATACTAGGCTTGTCAGTTCTAGATAAAGACCTCTTGGAGGAGGAAAGAATCAAAATCATGTGCATGGGAATATTAAGCTAGTTGAGTATATTGTGAATTTTAATGCCTCTCTTTCTTCTATTTTTTCCCTTTATATGATTAAGAAAGCAAAGCCTATAATCCTGAACTAGAAATTGAAGATCAAACTATGTCAACTTAGCCTATTCCCATGTCATATGTTCACAAAATAACTTGAATAAAGACATACTATGGGAAAGACCCAAAAAATCCATAGTGGAATAAAATATAGAAGAAAGGACTTGAAAGGGGACTTGAAGCTTCAATGTAATTAGAAATATACACTCTTTGTTAGTCTTGATCTTACCACAATGCTATAAAATCGATCTTGTGGTTTAAATTTCTCTACAAAATCCTCAATGGAGGAGAAGGAAATGAGTGCTAAAGATGTCAAATATGAATCAATTTGAAGTGCATGAAACTCATTAATAGTCCTTAAAATATCTTGAAGTTTGAGCCACATAGCCCTATGAGTTTCACAAGAATCAATATGGAATGGGAGAGTGTCTAGAGCATGCAATCAAAACCATAATCTAATTTATCTTTTTCATACATTGAAGGATATCAAATTGATTAGTTAAGTATAGTTGGTCTAATTACTATAGGATTGTAGATCCCTATCTTATTTCTTGTGGGATTTGTAATGCATCAAGGAATACAAGACTTGGTATGGTGCTCATTTTTTTGAGTGCGGAAGACCAATGGTGCAAAAGCACCTAAGGTACATACACATACATGAGCTCAAAGGTTAAAATATGAATAATTGTGATGCTTTTATATAATAATGTCATTCATGATGTATTAAAGTCCTAATGAGTCTGTTAGAACAAATATGTAAGGCTATATGCCATTTTGGTCAAAATTGTGAAAAACTTGCTCAAGTTGTCAACTAGGTCCTGATTAGGTCCATAAGGTCAAAAGATGTAAAATAACCCATGAAAGGGTACTAAGGTTGTAAAATATCATAAAATGTTCATTTTGGTGTGTCTAGGTATCTTATTCAAAGTTGTAAAGGCATTAAATGTAAAAGTGCAAAATATTGCAAAAGTGCACCTTTGCAAAATTGACAGTTTTGCAAATGTTGCACAAAAGATGTACTAAGGGTTGTTTAGTCCAAGAGAAGTTAGAAGATTCTATAATTGTCAAATGCATTATAAAAGAGTGTGTAAGGGTTGATGTTGGATATGGTGAGCTGGTGAGAGGCTGTGTGTATTGATCAAATCCAATGTACCTCTAAATGTCATCAAGTCATCTACAAGATTGATGACTAGACAAGTACACTTCCCTCCATGTTGGATGTAAAGGATCATGTGATGATCATGGAGTGAGTGGAAAGGAGGGTTATGAAGTTTTACACCATCAAACCAAAGAGATTTGTATTGTATTTTTTATAGGGATTCAATAAAGAATCAAAATATGTAAGTGGACAGTTTAACACAGTCACATTTTTGTCTATTCCTGATTACTTTCCATATGATAAATGGATTTAATAAGTACCCAAAAAAAATTTGTAATAAAGAAATATGAACTAGCTCTGTTTTGAACCAAGCTTGGTGCTTGGTTGTGACCCATAACAAGAGATCCATTACATTTTGTAAAACTTGTTATGAAATCCTTAATTTGGGAGTTTCACACAAGGGTTTGTAACCAATAGAAAATTATGAAAATTTGGAAATGAACTCACAAACTATATGGTTGGGTTGCTTGGTAATGACACATTCGACAAAAACAAGGTCCTTGACAAAGTTAGCACATATATAAAGTATGTGAGGGACCAATATAGGACACAATTAGAGAAGAACAAAAAGTATGAGCGTCCCCCCATGATTCCAAAGAGGGAGTGGAAGGACATGATTTTGGATGCATTAGAGAGAGTTAAAAGGAAGAAAGGAAATACACCACCAGGTAGGAGAAGGTATGTGATACTATTAAGAATGTAATTATACATACTAATTACTCTAAAAGTTATATTTATATAATCTAACATATTTTAAACTTTTCATAGACTTCTCAACACATGAAAGGAAACTAAGGCAAGACAAGACAAGCACGGGCAACACAAACTCGGCTCTAGTGGCACTAGAAAATGTTTGCCCAATTTTTGATGCTCATTGGTCATTTTTGCGACTCACAAACATAAAATATTCGATGAAATTGAACGTCAAACTTTTTTTGTCGAAGACATCAATGACCAACATTATCGCCACAATATTGATGACCTATTCATCAAATGACAAGGACTGTGTGGTCAATAATTCTGGTCCACCTTACGACCAACTCATTTCCCTATTTGTTGCAATTTTGATGATGGTACGACACTAACACTAACAAAAAATGATGACGATGCTATATAAGAGACGCCATGATCATCGAAAGGAAGAGTCATAGTCGTCAAAATTTTGAAGATGTACGATGATTATGTCATCACTAAATTATGGCCCTCTCATTGAAGAATAGTTCAAAGGGCATTGAAAAATTGATGAATGGTTTTGTTAATTAAAAATAAATAAATTTATTGGGTTATTAAATTTACAGTGATCCAAGATCTATTTTATATAATGAAGAATTTGAGAATAAGAGAATATGAGAATGCCTTTATCTTCAACTTCAACCGTCTGATCTATATCAAAGGCATGCCTGATAATATCAGGCATGCCTTTGATATAGACAATCATTGCCCCTCCTTGAACTGTCGCAACTTAAAGACTCAAAGACTTCTAATCAAAACAACTGAGACACATTAGAAAATTTGGTGTTTCCTAGTTGTTTTGATTAGAACTCTTCAAGGCTTTAATCCCTAACAATGTGCACATAGACAATCATTTCCCTTCAAGTCTTGGAAATGAGCTAAAGGAGGTGGACCTTTCGACACTAGCTTGTTGAAGAGGAAGATCAATGAATGAAGAAATGGATACAAATGATTTACCTGTAAGATAAGGCAAATATAAGGCATACAGACATCAAACTTCTATTT
Organism: Chamaecyparis obtusa; assembly: GCA_027943335.1. Lineage (NCBI taxonomy): Eukaryota > Viridiplantae > Streptophyta > Pinopsida > Cupressales > Cupressaceae > Chamaecyparis > Chamaecyparis obtusa. The sequence goes on along the minus strand of BSBK01001410.1, from coordinate 1,080,067 downwards.
AGCAAATATAATGCGTAAGATAGATCTACCTAAAAATGTATAGTGCTATTTTATGCCAAATTAAAACTTGTTAAACTTATTTAAGAAATGCTAAATTACCTACACTTCTACCAAATAGGACTAGTGTGGGGGATAGTTTTTGTAGCCCAACATTATAGATTTAGGTAAAGAGATTATGAGGGAGACAATTGTTGATTTTATAATCATTTGTGAGATATCATTATTGTGATTATTATTGGTGAGGAGGAGAAAAAGAGAGTGATCTGGTGTTCTGGAAGTATGGCAGAAGTGGAGTCAGTGCTTACTAAGGTGTTTCTTTCTTTACAACTTTGTCTGGTGTTTTGGTAGATTTTGAAGCTGACCACATTCAGAGGCATTATAAAAGCTTTTATCAGATGTTTTTTGTTTGTATTGCAAGAAAGGAAGGAGATCAACCAAGTGTGGAAAGCTAAGTATCTGATGAGATGGTAATTGAAATAGAGTATTTAAGGACTGTTTGAATTGTGATGAGGATTAGCATAAAAATATGTTCACATTCATTGATTGCCTATTGAAAACTGGGAGTGGGTCATTGGAATCTTGTGAGCCCAATGACATGGTATGGAGGGCTCACGGCATAGGAGATTCAATATTCTACTATATCCAAATAAAAGATGAAAATTTTGATTGTAAAAGAAATGCAAAGCACATGTATATTTGAAAGCATGCATGCCATCATAGAAAGAGAACATGTTACAAATATTGTAACAAACATGTTCATGAAAAGTTATTTAGAAAACAAGTAATGTAAAATGTTTAGCTTTTGTACCTTAAAATTCTTATTGGCAAAATATTGTGATTATCTTCAGTGCATTATTGTCTTCCAAGGAGAAAAAGAGATGTGTGAGAACTTGTAGTGTAAACAAATAAGTGTTAAATTTGAACCAAAATATAGCAATATAAATAAGATTGCATAAAATAGAAAAACAAAAGCAAAAGGTACAACTTTTTATCCTGGGAAAACCCCTCGTCACTGAGGGAAACAACCCAGTCCACAGGAAGACTATATCCTTTATTAAAACCAAAACAGATATAGAATTTTGATCTTAATCTCTCGTTGATTAAGAATCAAATATTGCTAAGTTAAAATGAAAATATCACAAGATGAGCATAGACTGAATGTTGCCTTTCATACACTATCCAAAGCATGAATAAAATTGCTACACAAAATCTCTGAGATGGATACTTCTAATTATTTCTGATGATGAATGTTGCACCCAGAATAGTTTGCCTTTGTTCTACATGAACATCCGATGAAATGGATACTTGCTATTGAATAATCATCACCTAGGAAGGTGACGCTTCACCTTACTTGGCGTTCCACCAAGTAAGGTGAAGCACCATTACTTTAGGTGTTACAAAGATAATGATGTCGATAATACTCAATGGCCAGCATAATAAATATTAAGTGCCACCAAAGTTGAAGAGACCGATAATAAAACCAGTCATACAAATGTTATGAATCAAAACAAGAAATTGATAATATTAATCGGTTGATACCAATATCAAAATATTTGATGATGTCAAACATAAATAAAAATGGCCCAATAGTAACTATACATGTCATTGGTGATTAAGCACTTGCTTAATCACCAACGATAGTAATACAATATTACACATAATGTCCATGTTAGCATAGATATGTAGACTGAAGAATTATGAGCATCATCAATAAGGCTCATCAAAAACTTCTTACATAAATAGATATAGAAGGTAATATAAAAATCAAAATTGAAGTCTCTATTGCAGCTACACAACTTTAACAATAAGGAGCTTAAAAATAAAAACCTATTAGAACTTGGTGGCATCTCCTATTTACTTGTATGATATAGGAGTGTATATGAGTTAGGGAAAGGCAAATGTAATAAGTTTTGAATCAGTAAACAAAGATTTCCTATGACATTCATATTCTGGCCATAAGGGCACAATCCATGTCTCTATGGTATTAAATCCTTTATTCAAATGCAAAGTGATTTGGAAATGAAGTAGATTGGTTGTAGGTTGAGTTACTTTCATTTCCATACTAAGTGTGTATTGTTTTATGGAGTTTTGAGACAAAGAATCATAGATTAGTGTTGACTATTCCTGGACACTTTTGTGCAATTAGTCATTTATGATTTTGAAGTTTCCACGAGTCCAAGGACTTCTCCCACTTTTTGTGTTTAATGTGTCTAGTGGGAGGAAGTCAACCTTGTACAATATGTTTTGATCTAGTATATGTTTGATTGCAGGGATGGACAGGAGGTTGAGGATGGCATCTCTTATAAAATTATATGAGAGAGGAGTCTATATGAGTCATGGAAAGGAAAATGTAATTAGTTTTGAATCAATAAACAAAGATTTCCTGTGACAGTCATATTATGGCCATAAGGGCACAATCCCTATCTCTAAGGTATTAAATCCTTCATTCAAATGCAAAGTGATTTGTAAATGAATTATATTGATTGTAGGTGGAGTTACTTTCATTTCCATACTAAGTGTGTATTTTTTTATGGAGTTTTGAGACAAAGAATCTAAGTTTGGTGTTGATTGTTCCTGAACAATTTTGTGAAATCAGTCATTTACTATTTTGAAGTTTCCATGAGTCCAAGGACTTCTCCCACTTTTTTTGTTTAATGTGTATTGTGGGAGGAATTCAACCTTGTACAATATGTTTTGATCTAGTATATGTTTGATTGTGGGGATGGACATGAGGTTGAGGAAAGCAATCATTGATTGAAGGTAAATGCTAATTAAAGCAATCATTAATTGAAGGTAAATGTTGATTGAGGGTATGGGGTAGATAGCGCCAGTCAAGGTATGGAAGATCTACTTGAAGGAGTGCCACTTTTTATGACATTTTATTCTTAGACATGATCATTGGATGGTGTAGGATCCATTGGAAGGATCTAGCAGTGTGTGGAGAAGTCTTTTTGACAAAGCCCTAGGTTAGTGTCCCTAGGAGTGAGGGTTTGATGGTTGGGATGTTAAAACTTGGTGGAATTTCCTATAAAATTTAGAATGTGTTGATTTAGATCATTTATGAACTCTTTTTCATGGTTGGGAGGTTTGGGGTTGGATGGAGTTAGTAGTTTCTTTGTAAATGGAGGGCTAATAGGGTTATTTGCAAGGTAGCAGGGTATTGGTTTGGGCAACTGATCCAAAAGAGAAATAGGTGCTTCTAAGATATGTTATGTAATAGTGGAAAGGGTGTCTTAATGTGTCTTCATGTCTGAGAGCCCTTTGGAGAATTTTTGTGAAGTCCTTGTAAAACCCGTTGAACAGGGCTACTAGGAATTATGCCTACTTAACACCCAAGTAAGGGATTGTTGATGAATTAATTTGATTGGTTGAAACCAATGGATGTATTTTAGGGACATTGAGTTGACTAAAAATGTGTGGATCCTATGGGTGGAAAAAGGAATTTCTTTGCACTCTAATTGGGTTATGGTGTTGATTGGATCAATGAGGATGATCCTAGTGAAGAAGCCTTTAATGTGTTGTTACAAAACAAATGCAGTCCCTCTTAAACTTGTTGTCACTTGATGATCCTAGGGTAAATGAAGTTGGTTAAAGACCTAGAATGTCACTTAATGATGTAAGTGGGCCATTAGAGCCACTAGATGATGTAAAGTGCACTAAAAGTGCCAAAGAATGTAATGTTGCCTAGTTGGAAAAGTAAGGCCTATAAGGCTCATATGAGGGTTTAAGGGGTTTACGAGGGTTAAAGGTCTAATATTTGGAAATGATCCTAAAAAGGCCTTTTAGAAGTTGTTTACAATAATATAAGTGCAAAGGGATGAAGAGTTGTCAAGTTGACAACTTGACAATAATAAACAAAAGATAGCAGTCAAATTATAACTAATTCTTATCGGTTTTGCAGAGAAGTTACAACAGTTGGCTGATTTGAGGAGGCTATTTGTATTGGGAGTTTGTGAGAGTGAGAAATATAGGACATCGACAGTTCATCGTAATTGAGACGAACATAGGCATAACTTAAAAAAAGATTTTATTTCAATTCATTATATCTCATATTCATTTGCTATAGTTAAGTAGAAAAGAAGAGCTGAAGGTCAAGGGAATGAAGTGAGATGAATTTCAACTCGACATATTAGGTTAGATAATTTCATTTTTTCCCTGCATGCATTTGGTTGAGAAATACTTAATTTCAAACAAAAAAAAATTTGTGAAAATTCTGTGATCATTGTGTATTACAAAACCAAATATGCATTTCATGTGTATGAATGGGCATTGATTCAAATGGGAATTTATTATGCTTTCCATTTTTCCTACATTCCTATTAGGGCATCTACAAGTAGATCTTCTAGACCTTGACTGGTGCTATCTACTCCATACCCTCAATCAACATTTACCTTCAATCAATGATTTCTTTAATCAGCATTTACCTTCAATCAATGATTGCTTTCTTTGACCTCTTGTCCATCCCTGCAATCAAACATATACTATATCAAAACATATTTTACAAGGTTGACTTCCTCCCACAAGACACATTAAACATAGAAAGTGGGAGAAGTCCTTGGACTCATGGAAACTTCAAAACAGTAAATGACCGATTGCACAAAACTGTTCAAGAACAATCAACACCAAACTAAGATTCTTTCTTTCAAAACTCCATAAACCAATCCACACTTAGTATGGAAATGAAATTAAATCAACCTACAACCAATCTACTTCATTTCCAAATCACTTTGCATTTCAATAAATGATTTAATACCACAGAGACAGGGACTATGCCCTTACAACCAGAATATGACTATCACATGAAATATTTGTTTATTGATTCAAAACTAGTTACATTTTCCTTTCCCTAACTCATACACACTCCTATCTCATACAAGTTTATAAGATATTCCATCCTCAACCTCCTTTCCATCCCTGCAATCAAACATATACTAGATCAAAACATATTGTACAAGGTTGACTTCCTCCCACAAGACACATTAAACACAGAAAGTGGGAGAAGTCCTTGGACTCATGGAAACTTCAAAATAGTAAATGACTGATTGCACAAAAATGTTCAAGAACACTCAACACCAAACTGAGATTCTTTGTCTTAAAACTCCATAAAACAATACACACTTAGTATGGAAATGAAAGTAACTCAACCTACAACCAATCTACTTAATTTCCAAATCACTTTGCATTTGAATAAAGGATTTAATATCGTAGAGACAGGGATTGTGCCCTTATGGACATAATATGACTATCATAGGAAATATTTTTTTATTGATTCCAAACTGATTACATTTGCCTTTTCCTAACTCATACACACTCCTATCTCATACAACCATATACTAGATCAAAACATATACATGATTGCATTCTCTTTGTTGTACAAATTTATTTATTTATTGATGAAAACTTATTACATTCCTCTTCTCCCAAACAATCTTTTCATGGATCCAACATTTAAATAGATCCTCATAATTCTAGTACCCAAAAACAACCTAAAACTATACTTAAAAAATGTAGACATTTTAAAACTAACTATTGCAACTTATAACCATTGACAACCAAATTATAAGTTGCAACAATTAGTTTTAAATTATCTCCAACTTGACAACTATGATCCTTTTTACTCATTACACCTTCTAATCACATCTTGACTATGGTTTTATCATTACACTTTCAAGCATTTGTGTTACTACGATAAAAAGGCCTACAAAATGCTAGACATTCAAGCAAAGTTTTATGTTGATATTGAAGCAAATCGAATGGCATCTTCCAATGATTTCACGTCCTATCAATTGAGGTTATGTAACAATATTTTTCAAAAGAGTAAGAATAAAAGACGCATCTTGCAGATGCCCTAATAGGAACATAATAAAAATGGAAAGCATAATAAATGATATATTTGAAAGAATGTCACCTCTGTAGGTTCCCTAAAAATGGAAGCACAAATAAGGCATTCAACCCAGTTGAATCAATTCCCATTCATACACATAAAATGCAGATTTGGCTTTGTAATACACAATGATTGTAGAATTGCACATAGTAGTGAGTCTCTTATATCATGATGGCTCTTATTACATCAATGCATGACCAAATTTTATTATATGTTTATTCCCTTCAAACCCCCTAAAGACTACAACCCTTCAATCCTTTACATAGTGACCTTTATAGGCCTCTTGCCTCACATTGGCAAGTTTGCATACATTGACTCATCTTGCTACCATTTACAACTTTTTGGCTCTAATAGTGTAATGAGAGAAACAATGAGAATTTTAACCATGTGAGGATGGTATTTTATGTTTTAATCCTTATTTTTATACCCAAGCCAAGGTGAAATGACTATTGGAAGGTCCTGGAAGTGACTGCATGGTTGAGAACAAGAAATCCCTAGCTTAGTGTCCCTTAAATGGAGGGTTTGATGCATGGAAGGCTTAGACAGTAGGAAGGCTTAGACATATATGCTTAAAACTAGGTGCATCTATTTTGCAAAGGGAACACATTTATAAATCTATTGAAATCTTTGATAGACCTATATGCAATACAATTACAAAAGAAGGGAAAAATACATGTATGCTTAAAAATATCTGTGTCTATTTAGAAAGGGAATCACCTTTAACTCAAATAACGAGGAACGCATGTTTATCTTACAACTGACTTGGTAAACTATATCCAAATGAAAGATGAAAATGTTGATTTTTAAAAGAAATACAAAGCACATGTATATTGGAAAGCATGCATGTCATCATAGAAAGAGAACATGTTACAAATATTGTAACAAACATGGTCATGAAAAATTATTTAGAAAACAAGTAAATCAAGAGTAATGTAAAATGTTTAGCTTTTGTACCTTAAAATTCTTATTGGCAAAATATTGTGATTGTCTTCAACACATTATTATCTTCCAAGGAGAAAAAGAGATGCATGAGAACCTGTAGTGTAAACAAATAATAAGCTTAAAAATGAACATGAATTTAGTATTGGGACTGAGAACATTACAAATCTTGCAAAAGCCAATATCTTACTAATTCCTCGGTATATCATACTTGCATTTGACATAAAAACATTCGATTGAAATTTTTCAAAACTTTAATGTTTTGGTTCTATTTTATGCAGGGGTATTGAATAATCTTGTAAGGATATAACATTGGTGGGAAAAGCCTAGGGGAAGTAGGGAAGGTTTTCTAAGAGTCACCAAAGGATACTAAGGTCGGTGAGGGATATTGAGATGACTGTCTTGGGAGATTGGTATGTGACTGTTCCAAAATCAAAGTTGGGATAGTGAGTTCAGGTTTTTATTTTGTTGGAGTACTGAATGAAGGGTCCTTGTGTGGGTGTAATACATGTTACAAGGTGTTGGGAAAGATAAGACCAAGTGGAATCCAATCTAAGACTTGGGGTTGGATATGATAGATGTTGAAGAGAGAGAATTGGTGAGGACAATCACAAGTATTAAGATAATGGAAAAAATGATGTCATGAAGATTTGTTATCAAGTATGAAGAGTGTGTGTAGAATCAATGGTCATGGAGTTGGTTGATTTTAGGCCAAGAGAATAAGCCTAAGGTTTGGTGATCCTAGAGTGAGTGGGATCTAGTTTGAGCTTCAGTTGGTTTCAAGAATAGTTTAATATTCTTTACTTAATAAGGCCAATCATGTGAATGTGGAAGCTCATTTGGTTCCACTCCCCTCCTCCCCCTAACATCACTCTAAATTCCCCATTAACATCTAACATTCATTCATCCATTTATGAAATATAACATTCAATCATTATAATCACATAACATTCATTAACACATAAAATTCATTAACACACAACATTCATCAATAAGTCATTAACACAATATTCATCAATAATTCATTAACACATCGTTCATCAAAATTCATCAAGACAATGTTCTTTCATTAGAAAAAAAGGTTTATTACAATCACTTCTTTTTTGGCTTTTTCTTCAATTTTTTAATGTAACGGCTAAGCGGAGCATCAATATCTTCATCATTTCCCTCATCTTATTCTTGTGATCTCAATAAATGCCTCATCTTGTGTTGTGGAGGAGGAGGAGGCTGGTGTGCCAAAGGGGGGTCCACTGCAATAACAACTAAATGGGTTAAATTCACAACATTTTATATTAGTGTTACAAGTATTTCATTAATTAAAAAAACATAACAACAGATAAAAAAAAAAAAAAGAACATAACAAATATTTTCTTTACCTGATAGTGCCACATCATCTATAATAACATTTTTCTCAACCCCAAAGTCATCATGGTGAACACTCAGATTAGCCTCCACTCGTTCACCATGGCGTTCTGCATGCTCTAAAATATACACAAAAGGGGTTACACCAAATTTAATTTAAGATGTTAAATTGTAATATTAATAATTACATAATTAATTTTTAATAGCAAATGAATACCTACATCACTGCGATGCACATTAGGGCCTTCGTCATGTGTAGGTTCTATGATTGGATTAGAAGGCTTCATTGTAATATCATGCACATTGTTATCATTGTTTTCTTTTTAAAACAAAAATAGTCAATTTATGTTCAAAATTAACACCAAATAGATTATTGCTCAAGTATTCAATTTAAAATATTTTTCATTTGGCCTATTTACCTGTTTGTGAACCGATGTAGTAGAATGTTCGGTTTGGCAAGAGGAAGCTTGGCGTAGGCATTTAGCCATGGCTTTATAGCCTTGCTTGAAGGCAATCTTTTTGTCTTCTTTTGTGGGTGCTACATTAAAATCTGACCCTGCATTTTTGGCTTAATATCATCAATTGTGCAGGTATTGTTTGATTAAACATAATTGTTTGCAATTTATACAAATTTTGATTCAAAATTTCATTTACTGCTACTTACAATTTGTGCTTGAAGATTCAGATAACCACTAGAGCCAAGTTTGTGTTGGCCATGCTTATCTAGTCTGGCCTTTGTAGCCTTTGATGTGTCCTGTAGTCTATGAAAAGTTTGAAATATGTTAGATTATATAAATATAAAGATCATTAATTAGTGCATACTTACATTCTACTTAATACTATCACATACCTTCTCTTGTTGTTTGGTTGTGTAATTCCTCTTTTACTTTGCATTTTCTCCCTTGCATCCAAATTGAATTCCCTCCACTGCTTCTTTGAAATCATGGGAGAATGCTCATACTTTGGGTTGTTCACTAGACTCCTTTTGTATGAGTCCCTCATAGTCTTTAGATGTTTGCAAGCTCTCTAAGAAGAACTTTGGCATTGTCAAAAATGTTACTTCCAAAGATCTCCTCTAAAGATTTTATGAGTTGATCTTTTAATTTTTTATCTTGCAAATTCCACCTTTTAAGAAAAAACAAAATTGTTAGATAAAAAATTAACTAAAGTTGCGTACCTTGAATATAGTACATGAAATGAAAGGAAAAATATTCTAGAAATTATATGAAATCAAAGCAATGGGATAGGGTTAGTTCACATATGATGTTCCACCTTGTACATATGGTGGGCCTGAATAGCGACAATGTCATCTCATTAAGCTTTTCATAAAAAAACATTGTTCCTTGCAAAAACATCATGGGATCATCAATCCAAAATGAGTTATGAATAATTTAATTAAAATTAGATTATAAATAATAATAATTTTAAAGTACCTGGAAGCTTAGGTAATTTTAAAGGAATCATATCTTCATTGGTCAACAACAATGACATCTGCAATTTTCCCATACTAGCAACACAAGTAGATCTAGGAAACAATGGTGAATTATCACCAGTGCTGGCCCGATCTGTATCCTGAGGACATGTATCTTCTATTGCACAAAATTGATCCATTATGAAATGCACCCAAGATTAAAGTACAAATCAAATCATAATTAACACATAACTGAATAGAAAAACAAGGATCTACCAACTGCAAATGATGCAAACATGGATGGTTGCATGCTCCTCATTGTCAACATTGCAATTAGAAATGTTGGATTGTTGGTCCTCATAGGAGGAGGCATCTGCACTTGATGACTTGAACAATACATTGTTAGCAAAGATATTCTAAAATAATATAAGTGTGAGTTTGAATAAAACTACTGGCACAAAAATCTCATCTAGGGTATGGTACAGAGCACCAAGGACATGAAGGTACACTAGGGTCACTCATGGATCCTAGGGAGTTGAAGATATGACCATAAAGGGTTATTTTCAATGTAATGAGACCAAGATTGGTCATTTAATGATGTTCTATTAGATGTTGATCATTTTGTGTAACATGATCATGAATAAATTTTTGTAAGCCATTTTGGAATTTGAGGTTAGAGGAATATATCTTGGGGTCACTTGATGATCCAAGAGTGACTGAGATCGATGAAGACCTATAAGGTCAATATTGGATGTAAGTTGGCCATTAAAGCCATAAAAAGATGTAAAATGCACTAAAAAGTGCCAAAAGTTGTAATAGTGCCTTATTAGCAAGATAGGCTTAAGGGTCACTATGAGGTCTAAATGACCTTAGGAGTAGTATTTTGGGTGTAAATTAGAGTTTTAAGTCTTAGACAAGTGTTTAAGAAAAGATATAGATGAAATGGTTGAGTTGACAAATTTAGTTGTTAACTTGACAACTTTTACAACTTTTGTAATTAAGGGATAGTCAGTTTAAGACTATTGCAATCTGTTTAAAGGTAGTTATTTAGTAGTTGTCAAGTGTAGAGGGTCTATTTGATGTAGATCCATGCGAGGATTAGTAGCATGTAGAGGTGTGGCAAGGAGAAACCAATGTAATGGTTTTGAATCAATAAACAAAGACATTTCTTGCATACATTCTATATCCTGATCGCAAGGTATGGTCCTTGAGATTGTGTTCTTAGATACTTGCAACAATGTGATATAGTGAAGGAAATAGAGTAGAAAGTATTTGTTTTGGATTGTATTCATTTTCAGTCTTTAAGATTATTGTTTCTTTAAGTTTTAAGACATAGGAACACATCCATTTGTTGACTGCTCCTAGTAGTGTTCTTGCGATCAACATTATGGTTTTGAAGTCTTTATGAGTCCATTGAATTTTCCAACTTTTTGTGTTTAATGTGTCTTGTGGCAAGAATTATAACCTTGTACCATATGTATTAGTATGGATTTGGATGCAGGGATGGACAGTATTGTTGTGGAAGAGACCACAAAGTGGAGAAGTTGATTGAGGGTGCACTAAATGGCACCAATTATTAGTGTGGGCATATACTTTGAAGGAGGGGTATATTTTATGATGGATCTTTAGGGTCCATTTGGAGGTATTAGTTCCATTGAAAGGATCTGGAGAACTTTGGGAGAATTTTTTCTATAAAGCCCTAGCCTAATGACCCTAGGAGTGAGGGTTTGATGCCAAGAAGAGTAGATAGGTGTTGGTGCCCTAAAACTTTAAAAATATGTTGTTTCTAAACATGATTTAAGACTATTTCATGGTTGGGAGTCAAGGCAGAAAGTTCTTGTGTGATTTTCTTTGTTATTAGGTACTTATTAGGCCTATTTGGTTGTTGCAAGGGTAAGGGATTTGTGAGTTGGTCCAAAGTAACCTACCCTAAGTTTGAGGTATGTTTTGTACCATTGAAAAGGGTATCCAAAACTGTTAGTATTTTGCCTATTTGTTTGGGAAAGTATGGATTTAAGGGCTGTTAACTGGTATGACAGGGCTACAAGGGATTGGGCTCTTGGGTTGGAGTTGTGAAGCAAGTCTATTGACCAGACTTGGAGATCTAGTGGAACATGTTTCATAGGCTATGTGATGATGTTCTAAGATGCTAGCACAAGTGTGGAAGTCTTGCTACAAAATTTGGCAAGTTGGAGGCACTAGGTACATGGGAATGGCCTAGGAAGTGGATCCTTGGATGGAGATTTGATGTGGGAAGTTGTGATGCAGGAGCATCTCGGGTCCTTGGAAATCATGTGTCACCAAAAATACATTTGAGTTTGTCTTTGTTGCTCAGTTTCTATTTTGACCAAGTTGGTTCGGTGTTGCTCGGTTTCCTGTGTTCGTTGGTGTTGGTCAGTTATCTCTTTGGCACTCGGTGAATTTCCCTGGTGCTTAGTGATGCTTGTCTGGCGCTCGGTAACCTTGTTTATCGATGGGTTTATTTTGAGTTCTTGTTGAAGCTGACTTGTGCATTGATTATGGGTCACAAATTTAATGCTAGTATCCATAATTGGGAAGTGTGTGGTCCCAGATCTGACCGTTACTTCCATTGATTATGGATCTGAAGGTTGACTTAGTTCAGTTGCCTCTTGTATAAATGTAGATGTTTGGTTAGGGTTTAGGGAGTCAATTTTGGTAGAAGATAAAAGATAATAATTTAGAGATTGTTGGCAGATCCTTGCATGTTGGAGGACTTCTATAACTCATTGTAATATCTGGCTGTAATTGGGAAGGCCTTACAACCTAAAATGTATAAGTTGATTTGATGAAATATATGAATGATTTTCCTTCTCTCTCTCAATGTTTATTTTTGTTTTCGCATGTTTTTGAGCAGGAGGTAGGTTTGCAAGGTGTGCCACTCAATTTGGCCCCTGATTCCTTCCCTCTTTGTGTCACGTGGTATGAGAGCGAGGTGAGATCTGGATCTAGGTCTACAGCTCTAGGTTTGTAGGATCCTTCTTGGCCCTAGTTGAATTGTTGTGGGGTGGAAGATTGTGATCTGACTTGCAATTGCATAGCATTTCCAAGATGGTTCGTGGGAGGTGAGAAGCAGATCCAGGATTGGGGGGCATGTTAAGACAACTTGCTGCTAGAGTGGAAGCTGTTGAAATAGTCCAAAGAAGAGGCAGACATCTTGAATATGTTAGTGATGATGAAGTTGAAGTAGAACAAGGTGAGGCAGAACCTGCACCTGTGATGGATCAAGGTGAGGAAAGATTCCTGAAGGCTTTGACAAGTTTGAAGTCAACACCACATTTCAATCCTTCTAAGTATAGTGGGAAATTGGATTCTGATGAATTGATGGACTAGATCACTAAGATGGAAAAGTATTTTGAATATGAAAATGTATCTGAGGACAAGAAGGTGAAAATTGCTGGCACAAATTTGAAAGGTCATGCATCCTTGTGGTGGGAACATCTATAGTTGGATCGGAAGAAGAAGGGCAAAGACAAAATTAAGGTATGGAACAAAATGGTGAATAAATTGAAAGGAAAGTTCTTACCCTATGATTATTAGATTAACATAGTTAGGCGAATGCAAAGTCTAAGGTAGAAAGATATCTCGATCAAGGATTATATTGGGGAATTCTATAGATTGGATATCAGATCTGGACATGATGAAGATGATGTGGAAAGAATTGCTAGGTACCTGAATGGTTTGAGGTTTTCCATCCAAGAAGAAATCAATTCGGTTAAGCTAGAGAACATTGAAGAGGCTTATCAATTTGCTTTGAAAGATGAGGAGAAATTGAACAAGAGACATGAACAAAGACAGAAAGGTCGAGGTGGTAGATTTCCTAGGGGAAGAGGTAGATCTAATGGTGAAAATGGTAGATCTGAACCTGAAAAGATAGATCTAGACAAAGGCAAGACCGAGTGGAAAGGTGAAAGTTCATCTAGAGGCAGAGGCAGTAACTATCAAGGTGGTTATAATAGAGGTAATTTCTGAGGAACTTGTTACAATTGTAGGGAAAGACATAGATCTTTTGAGTGCACACATGCTAGTAAGAAGGCTGGCAGCAGTAGAAATTCTTTGGTGCAAGAAGACTCACCGAATGAACCAGAGAAGGAAAATAACTTGATGGTAAGAAGGGCAATGTGGAATGAAAGTAAAAAGGAAGATCTGGTAAGGAAAAGTTTGTTCAAGACCAAATGTAGAGTTTTTAACAAAGTCTAGAAGGTCATAATTGATAGTGGTAGCTCGAAGAATCAAGCATCTAAGGAAATGGTCACAAAGTTGCAGTTGCAAAGGCTAGAAGATCCTAAGCCCTATCAGATTTCATGGATCAAAGATGAGCATACACTCTTGGTAAGTGAACAATGTTATGTGAATTTGAAGATTGGAAAGTACTATGATAAGGTGTTGTGTGCTATCATTGTTATGAATAAGGTGTCTCAACCTTGTATATTTCCTTACATTTGTTATTTGCCAAATATCGGTACTTTGGACAATGTGTAAGGTGGTCATGACTAAAACGATTAAGACAGATTCCTATGATGGTCATTAATATTTGTAAGAGCTAATTGTGAAAGATTCATTGATGGGTTAAGACATGCAAGACATGTGGCAACTGATAAAGTTGAGTATTGTATACTCTTCTGCAATCATGGGGTTTGGGGAATGGTAAAACCCTAATACAATTGTTCTTTGGAAGTTTCCCTAAAAAGTGAAGTGCATGATATAAGCATTTTTTAGGGTTGCAAATTTTGATGAGAAGTGAGTGTATTTGTGGAACATTTTATGCTTTCGGATTTGTCTTCAAGTCTTGAAAGTCTTCTGAAAGAACTTGCATTGCAAGTGTATTGTAAACTATTATAGTTTTGATTAATACATTGTGCAGGTTTTGGAGTGCTGGGGTTTTTACCGAAAGGTTTTCCCCAGGGTATATCTTTGTGTCATTCTCTTTTTCTATGAATACATGTTATTGCAGCAACATCTAAGATAATTGTATTATCATTCTGTCATGGATAAGGGTTAAATTTGAATTTGCTCGATCCTCTCCTTAGGAGTTTAGCGTAGGGAACTATTTTCCGCACACTTAGTTTCCTTTCAATCATGCCTATGGATTGTTGTCATATTTTGTTGGGTAGACCTTGGAAATATGATAGACATTCTATATATGATGGAAGATTGCATAAGTATACTATTTTAGCTGATGGGAGAAAACAAATCTTGTTACCTTTGATGGAAGAACATGTTAGTAATGTTTGCACATCTGTGAAATTTTGTTTGATGGAAGGAAGAAAGTTTGTTCAGGATTTAAAAAGGAATGATGTATGTTTTGCAATGATTCCTATCAAACTGAGTAAGAAAATAGAGGATAGTGTTCCTGAGGAGATTGATAAGTTGTTCACCAAGTACAGTGATATCATTTCTAATAATGTACCTGATGGTTTGCCACTAAAAAGAAGTATTGATCATTGCATGGATCTAATCCATGGAGCTATTTTACTGAATAAGGCACCTCATCGGTTGACACCTACCGAGAATTAGGAATTGACCAACAAATTCAAGAGTTGTTGAATAAAGGTTTGATCAGAGAGAGTTTGAGTCCTTGTGCAGTACCTACAATAATGGCACCTAAAAAGAATGGAGGATGGCGAATGTGCACTGCTTCCAGACCAATCAATAAGATAACAGTGAAGTATAGATTTCCTATACCGAGGATGGATGATATAATAGATAGTTTGACTGGAGCAAAGTATTTCAAAAATATTGATTTTAAAAGTGGGTATCATCAGATCAAAATTAGAGAAGGTGATGAATGGAAGACTACTTTTAAGACAAAAGAAGGTTTGTATGAGTGGTTGGTTATGCCTTTTGGTTTAACTAATGCACCAAGTACTTTTATGAGATTGATGAATGAATTTTTGAAGAAATTCTTGGGTAAATTTATTATTAAATATCTTGATGAAATTATGATATTCAGTAAGACCAGAGAAGAACATTTGTTGCATGTAAGACAAGTTTTGCAGAGATTGAAAGAGGAAAATTTGTTGATAAACCTAAAAAAGTGTTCATTCATGAAAAAAGAAATTGTGTATTTGGGATTTGTAATTTGAGTTGATGGTTTGAAGATGGATCCTGAAAAAGTTGAAGCTATTCTAAATTGGCCTACACTTGTGAATGCTAGTGAGGTAAGATCATTTCGTGGTTTGGAAAGTTTTTATTGAAATTTCATAAGGAATTTTAGTTCAATTTGTAATGCTATGACTAAGACTATGAGAGGAGATAAAAGAGAATTCAAGTGGACACATGGAGCTAATAAAAGTTTTGAGACTCTGAAGCAAAAGGTTGTTGAATTCCCTATTTTGGCATTGCCTGATTTCAATAAGGTATTTCAAGTGGAATGTGATGCAAGTGGAAGTGCAATTGGAGCCATGTTGAGTCAAGAAGGTAAACTTGTTGCTTTCTTTAGTGAAAAGTTGAATGATGCTAGAAGGAAATATTCTGTGTATGATCAAGAATTCTATGCTATTGTTCAAGAACTGAAGAAATGGAGACATTATTTGATACCGAGTGAATTTGTGTTGTATACCGATCATAAGGCATTATAATATTTGGGTAGTCAGAATAAGTTGAATCAAATACATATGAAATGGGTTGAATACTTGTAGAGTTATACATTTGTGATAAAACATAAGAGTGGAGTCACTAATCGAGTTGCTGATGCATTGAGTAGAAGAAGATCTTTGATGATCGAGATGAAAATTAAATTTCTTGGTTTTGATGAGATGAGAGATTTGTATGAAACTAATCCTAATTTTCTAAGCTATGGAGAAAGTGCAGAGCACCTATTCAAGATCAACCAAGTACAAAATGGGAAGAGTATTCATTCAAGAAGGTATGTTGTTCAAAGGTATTCAGTTGTGTATACCGAGAGGACAAATGAGAACTAATTTGATAAAGGAGAAACATACTAGTGGTTTGGCTAGACATTTTGGTATTGATAAGACATTGAATTTGCTTAAGGAGAAATACTTTTGGCCACAGTTGTATAAAGATGCTCAGAAATTTGTGAAAAATTGTGGAGTTTGTCAAGTTGCAAAAGAAGTCAGAATATTGGATTGTATACACCGATTGTTGTACCTGAGAATCCTTGGATTGCCATCAGTATAGACTTTGTTCTTGGCTTACCGAAGATAGTAAGAGGTAATGATTCTATATTTTTTGTGGTGGATAGATTTTCTAAGATGGCATATTTAATACCTTGTAGGAAGACATCAGATGCAGTACATATAACAGATCTTTTCTTTAAGGAAATTGTTAGATTACATGGATTACTGAGGAGTATTATCTCTGACCAAGACAGTAAATTTGTTAGATACTTTTGGAAGACTCTTTGGAAAAAGTTTGGCACTAAGTTGAAGTATAGTTCTACATTTCACCCACAAACCGATGGACAGACAGAAATTGTGAACAAAAGTTTGGGAAATCTTTTGAGATGTTTAGTTGGAGACACACCTAGTAATTGAGATTCTGTGTTGGCACAAGCAGAGTTTGCATACAATAATTCAGTGAATATGAGTACTAGAAAAACACCCTTTGAGATTGTGAATGACATACAGCCGAGGGGTATATATGATTTAAGGGATATTTCTGATGAAAGTAAGAGAAGTGATGAAGGAGTGAAATTTTCTTAGTATATAAAGACATTGCATGAAGATGTGAAAATCAAGTTGGAAGAGAGTAATCAGAAATACAAAGACAAAGCTAATAGATCAAGGAGACATAAAAATTTTGTTGTTGGTGATGAAGTGATGGTTCATTTGAAGAAAGGTTGATTTCCTGTTGGAACATATGGGAAGCTGAAGATGAAGAAGTTTGGACCTTGCAAGATTTTGAGAAAATTTGACAGTGAAAATGCATATGAGATTGAGTTACTTGATGACATGGATATATCACCGATCTTCAACATTGTTGATTTATATGAATATCATGAACCTTACGAAGACATGACAGTACCGATGGAATATCCTAAGAAACAAAATGAAGAAGTTGAGTAGATTTTTGAGCAGAGAATTAGCAGAAGTACAAGAGGAAAATAGTATATGGAGTATCTGGTAAAATGGAAGAATAGATCGATTGAAGATAGTTCATGGATCTCACGGTTTGAGTTGGATGTCACTTAGATCATACCTAAATGATTTGGAGAATCATTTCTAAATAATCCCAGGTGTCTGATGCAGGAGCATCTCGAGTCCTTGGCAATCTCATGTCACCAAAAACACATTTGAGTTTGTTTATATTGCTCGGTTCCTATTTTGACCGAGTTGGTTTGGTGTTTCTCAGTTTCCTGTGTTCGCCGGTGTTGGTCAATTATCTCTTTGGTACTTAGTGAATTTTCCTGGCACTGTGATGCTTGTCTGGCACTTGGTAACCTTGTTTACCAACGGGTTTATTTTGAGTTCTTGTTGAGGTCGACTTGTGCATTGATTATGGGTCATGGATTTAATGCTACTATCCATCATTGGGAAGTGTGTGGTCCTAGATCTAACTGTTACTTTTGTTGATTGTGGATCTGAAGGCTGACTTAGTTTGGTTGCCTCTTGTATAAATGTAGATGTTTGGTTAGGGTTTAGGGAGTTAGTTTTGATAGAAATTGAAGATAATAATTTAGAGATTGTTGGCAGATCCTCGCATGTTGGAGGACTTTTGTAACTCATTGTAATATCTGGCTGTAACTGGGAAGGCCTTATAGCTTGGCATGTATAAGTTGATTTGATGAAATATATGAATGATTTGCCTTCTCTCTCTCACCGGTTGTTGTTGTTTCCACATGTTGTTGAACAAGAGGTAGGTTTGCAGGGTGTGCCACTCAATTTGGCCCCTGATTCCTTCCCTCGTTGCGTCAACTTGTATCTCACATGTTTGTTGATGAGTTATCCTGCTAATTAGGATGTTGGACTAGGAAGGAGCACACCCCTTTGATGAACTACAACTAATTGAATACCTGAATGACTTGAAGATCAGTGATTAGAGATCACCGAGTTACTAAAATGATATGTATGATAATTAAATCAATCATTATGTTGTCATTGATGTCAACTAGTTTTGATAGTACTTATCATGTTGGTTGAAAAAATCTAAACATTTGTAAAGAGGAGAGAAAAGATGAAGAGCTGAGATATCTACATGGAGAAAGATGGATATGATAGATGAGGATAAGGAATACTTCGGGTAACTTATTGATGAATCTATGACCTTATATTGTTGACTTGATTATGTTGCATTAATCTATTATGAAGGATGAAGCAAAATGTACAAGGCAATGTGGTTGGTAAATGAAGCACTTCAGTATGCACCAAGCTAGTGTAGTGTATACCGAGTGACAGTATTAACTGAGCTTGTGATCACCAATGCATTTCTTTGTTAATAGAGTATGGATGAAAGTATTAAATGCTTAAGTTTAGCCAACAGAAAATGATGAGGTAGAAATTGTTATGATTTCAAGATTGAGGATAAAGTCTGTTATGAGATCCACAGTTGACAAAATTCAGAGAAGATCTAAAGGATAGAATTGAAACTTGTTATTGACACATCTGTCGAGGAAGGTTTAAGAGGTAAAATCAACGAAGGAGAATAAGAGACAAAATATGATGGTTGATATGAAAATGGTTTATCTGTCTATATAAGAGATATGATATTCTTTATTGAAACATGCTAGAAGAAAGAAGATTGCAGAGATTTTGTGTGAACATAGTTTCATGCATGCCTGATCAGATTGGTTGAAGAAGAACCGAACTGCAGAACAGTTTCGAGCATCAGAGAGCTATTACCGAGTAAAAGTAAGTTGAGGAAGTGAATTGATATATTTATCAGAGGATTTTTGTGGGCTTAGAATAGATATGAACATATGTAAATTGAGTTGTATTTTAATAAGATCAACTACTATTTCAGTTTAACCATTGATACAAAAAAATCTCTTAACTGAGTGGACTTAACCATCTTATGTTATGCCCCTATGTCATTCAAGGAACGTTGTTATCTAATTGAGCCCATAGTGAATGTTGGTTGAAAGATAAATGTTAATCTTAAATCCTCTAACAAGGTCACACCTAATAGTGTGTTTGTAACCTTTAACAAGGTTGGCTCTTCACTAAGCTCACTTCAGAAGAGTGAAAATTATTTTGGCTTACCGGTCCCAAGTGGTTTTTCCCTTAACAGGGTTTCCATGTTAAATCATTGTGTTATGTTATGTGTTTCTTTGATGATTGTTTTATTGTCATACTTTACATACTGCATATTTGATTTGGTTGGTAATTGCAGTGAGTTAGTTAACTGGTAATCGGTAAAAGGCAGAGACAGTTTAATAGTTTATGTTACCAAGTTGCAGAATTTGATGAAATTGTTTAAACTATTACATCTTTGTATTTGGGATTGTAGGATAATTGATCTAACTGATTCACCCTCCACTCTTAGTTATTCTAACAATTGGTATTAGAGCAATGTTGCTTGGAACAAAGTTTTAAGGACTTCAGCAGAAAGATTACAAGATGTATAAGAGGGAAGTATTGAAGCTGAATAAGGAAAACTTTACTATATGGCAAAGTCGAATGAAAATTATCATATCTGGAATCATAGATTCTGCCTTACATCTACTTGAAAATGGCTACTTACAACCACCATCTAGACCTTTGACTCCTTATCAATTGAGAGACCAACAAGAATACAACTATACTATGATAGAGATTGTTACTACTCTATCCGATGCTGAATTTGAGGATGTTAAGAATTGCACTACTATAAAGGAAATGTGGGATAAGCTTGTTATATTCTATGATGGAGATGTTAATGTCAAGAGAGCCAAAGTTGAAAGCCTAAGAGGCAGGTTTGACGATATGAAAATGATGGAAGGAGAAAACATAGTACAATATACAAACCAAATAAAGGAGGTAGTCAATGCTATCATAGGATCTGGTGGTGTGATGTAGGAGCATCCTAGGATTCTTGGCAATCTTGTATCAACCAAGAATATGTTTGTCTTTGAAGGTAGATTGTTATTTTTCATCTTGGTTTGGTGGAATACTTGCTCGGTTTGGGAGACTGGTTGCTCAATTTCTATGGTTATCGGGGTTCTCAGTCTCTAAAGAACATTCGGTGATTGAAGGCGTCAGTTCACTGGCGCTTGGTGATAACTGCGTTGCTCGATCATACTTGGCGTGGTTGGTTGACTAGTGCTTGGTTATCTCTTCTGTTGCTCGATGTTCTTGCTTACCGACTAGGTTGTTTTGTGAGATCAAATTGGCTGACTGTTGCATTTAATTTGGGTCGCACTCCTCGAGTTATGGATTGACCGTTGGACATGTGGGGACCTAGATCTGGCATGTTGCATTCTTCTATGCGGATCTAATGACTGTTTGGGGCCATCTTTGAGAGTTTATTTATTTTGTAAGGCTATGTGAGAGCCAACTAATGTTTTAGCATTTAATATTTGTTTGTAAAGATTTATTATTTCATCATCTGACTTGTGGCTGAGAATCAATATTTATAGGATGCTTGCGTAGATGTTTAGGCATGAGATTGTTAGAAGGAAGGTTAGTATCCTGCGAGCTTAGGAGCAGGAAGATTGCTTGGAAGTTGGAGTACAAGTTTAGATCTTTTCTGGGTGCCTACCAATGTGCGGCCTATTGCAGACCTAGACTAGCTAGATGTTGATGTTGGGGAAAATATTTAGATCCTGTGAGATCTTGTAGACTATTACTTGCATTGTAATTAGCCATAACCAGGAAGGCCTTACATCTTGGAACATTGCATGTAATTGATGTTTTCATGAATAAAGACTTATGTTTCTTTGCAGACCTGTTGTTTTCTTGTGTATTTCTGCTGCATATTGGTTCGGCTGCAAGGTCGATCAGTCCTTAATTGGATCCACTGAGCTTGACTGCATTAAGTGGTATCAGAGCTAAGTTTGTTCTTGTTTGAGAAAAGTTTGTTCCTGTTGGAGCCGAGTGGATCTTGTGTATCTAGATCTTGATTTGAAGATGCCTTTGAGGAGAAATCGTGAGATCTTTGAGGAAGAAGAAACTACTGGAGAATTTTGTCTTGATGATTTTAGGGCTTTGCAGAAACAAGTGCAAGACCTACAAGAGGAATTGAGAAAGAAGAAGCTTGCCTTGAAAGAGGATAGTGATGATCTGAGGAAGATCATTTTGAAGAAGCCATTAAAGAAGCTAGAGATTTTGAGGAGAATCTAATTCTAAAAGCTATGTCTAAGATTGGGAAAAGACCCAAGATTGAAGTTTTTGCATTTGTTGGAAGCCTTAGGCCAGAAGAGTTGATTGATTGGATCAATGAGATTGATGAATACTTTGAATATGAAGAAATAGAAGATCCTGATAGGGTTAGATTTGCAAAGACTAAGTTGAAGGGTCATGCAAATATCTGGTGGAGTGAAGTTCAAATGGAAATAGGTAGAAGAGGAAAAGAGAAGATCACTAAGTGGAATTGAATGGTTGAAAAGTTGAAGAAGCAATTCATTCCAATGGATTATGAATTGGACATGTTTAAGAAGATGCAAGCTTTGAAGCAGACTAAAAAATTGGTGCAGGAGTATACCGAGGAGTTTTATAGAATCCTGATTAGGACTGGTCATTCGAAAGCTAATAAAGAGAAGGTTGCTAGGTATATCTATGGTTTGAGACCTAGTATTCAGGAAGAGTTACTTACTGTGCAGATGATAATAATTGGTGATGCTTATCAGATTGCCTTAAAGATTGAAGAGAAGTTGAATAGGAAGTATGAAGGAAAATAGAACAATAGGAACCGAGGTAGTAAAACTGGTGAGAAAGTTACTGAGAGTAATGTGACAGAGAATCCTAAGCCTGATGTGGGATCTAGTATTGGTTAAGTTACTAAGAATGTTGGACAGAGAGGAAGGTGGAAGAATGAGTTCACTGGCACTTGTTATAATTGTGGTGAAGCTAGTCATAGAAGTTGGCAGTGTCCTAAGAAAAGAGTTGCATTAGCTGCTAAAGAAGACATTGAGAATGTTCTAGAGAAAGGTGAATGTCTTGTCACTAGGAGGTTAGCTGCATGTGTTCTTGAACCCGTGCAAAGAAGGAATTTGTTTAGGACTAGATGTAAGTGCAAGGATAAGGTATGTAATGTCATAGTTGATGGTGGTAGTTCTAAGAACTTTTTTTCAGATGAAATGGTTAGTAAGTTGAATTTGGAAAGAAGAAAACATCCTAATCCTTATCAGATTAGTTGGATACAAGATGTGTCTAAGGTTAGAGTTAAAGAATAATGCTTGGTTAAGTTTCAGATTGGATCTTACCATGATGAGATATTGTGTGATATATTGCCTATGGATGCTTTCCATCTGTTGCTCGATAAACCTTGGTAGTTTCACAGGAATATTTTGTTTGATGGTCATGCTAACACCTATGTCATTAGGCATGAAGGATCTCGCATAAGATGATACCTTTATAGCACCCCCCTCTTAGTTATTCTAACAATTAGTATCAGAGTATTGGTTACTTGGAATAGAGTTTTAAGGACTTCAGTACAAAGATCTCAAAATGTATAAAAGGGAAGTGCCAAAGCTGAACAAAGAGAACTTCGCAGTATGGAAAAGCTAGATGAAGTTGCACATATCTGGAATTGGGAATTCTGCACTAGAATTGATGGATAATGGCTATATAGAACCGACCGCTAGTCCCCTAACACTTGATCAACTGAGAGACAAGCATGAACACAATGTTACTATGATGGAGATTGCTACTTCCTATACCAATGTTGAATTTGAAGATATTAAAAGCTGCACTACTGCAAAAGGCATGTGGGATATACTTTATCAAGTTTACAGTGGAGATGCGAATGTCAAAAGAGCTAGAGCAGAAAGCTTAAGGGGTAGATTTGATGATATGAAGATGAAGGAAGGTGAGAATATTGTGCAGTACACAAATAGACTAAAAGAGGTAGTACATGCTATTAGAGCATCTAATGGAGTTATTAGTGAAGAAACAGTTGTAAGCAAAGTCCTCAAAACCTTATTGCCAGTTTATGCAATCAGAATATCTGCTATTCATGAAACAAGGTCTGCAGCTGGTAATGTCCTTACACTTGACAATTTGATTGGTAAACTTACAACCTTTGAATTGAATAAATTTGACAACAGTGTTGTTCCATCTGTTGAATCCACTTTCATGTCTTCTCTAAAGATTGGTAAGTCTAGCACGAATAATAGGAATGATGATAATGACAGCTATACCGATGATACCGATGATGAACTTGATGAACTTGAAGCTCTTATGGCCAGAAGATTACCCAAAGGTAAAGGAAGGTATAGAGGTAAGATACCTTTGGCATGCTTTAACTGTAAAGAGGTTGACCACATCACTGCTAGATGTCCACATAAGAAAGATGAAGAAAGAACCAAAGACCGATCTGAAGGAAGCTATGGGAGAAGAGTCAATAGAGGCTACCGGCACAACAGACACAACCGAGATAGTAATGACAAAGGCAAAAATGTATGTTACATAGCTGAAGATAATGAATCTAAATCTGATTCTGATGATGATGTAGAAGTTGTATTTGTTGCTATGAAAGATGACTCAAAGGAAGAAGATAAACATGTAGAAACAATGTTGATCTCTAAAGTTAACAAAAATAATACATGGATCATAGATAGTGGCTGTACACATCACATGACTGGTGATGAAGAGAAATTTGATCATCTTGAAGAGTACAATGGAGGATTTGTTAGGATGGGTAATGACACACCCTGTATGGTAAGAGGTAAAGGAACCCTGATGATAAATGATATGATAAAATGTGAAATTGCTTATTGGGTAGAAGGACTAAACTATAACTTGTTAAGTGTGGCATAGATGAACAATTCAGGTCATTGAGTTGCTTTTGAGAGGAAGAAAGTGAAAATCTTTGATGATGGTGGAAGATTAGTTGGAATTGGTGCACAATCAAGAGGTAATCTATTTTATCTTGATACTGATGAATCTTCTTGCTTGATGATGAAAAATGAAGATGCTTGGTTGTGGCATAAAAGGTTATGCCATGTGAATTTTGATAATATGATTAAGATCAGTAAAAGGAAAAGAGTTAGAGGTCTGTCTAACTTGTCAAAACCAGATCATGCTATGTGTCATGAATGTCAGAAAGGTAAGATGACTAAATCTAGTTTCAAAAGCAAGGATTATTCAACAAATAAGATACTTGAGTTGGTTCATACCGACCTGTGTGGTCCTATGAGAACTCAAAGTTATTATGGTGATAGATACTTTATTCTTTTTGTTGATGACTATACTAGATTAATGACTGTTATGTTCTTGAAAGAAAAATTTGAATCATTTAAGATGTTTAAGTGGTATAAAGCAAAGATAGAAAAGGAGACTGGTAAAGAATTGAAATGCTTAAGATCTGATAGAGGAGGTGAATATATCTTTGATGAATTTACTAATTTCTGTAATGAGCATGGTATTAAAAGATAGGTCTCTACACCGAGGACACCTCAATAGAATGGGATTGCTGAAAGAAGGAATAGGTCAATAATTGACTGTGCAAGAACACTGATGCTACAAAAGAATGTTGCTCAGACATACTGGAGGGAAGCTATCAGTACAACTATTTATGTTTTGAACCGAGTACAACTAAAGAAGGACACTAACAATACACCCTATGAGTTGTAGTTTGGACACAAACCTATTGTAAGTTATTTCAAGATTTTTGGAAGTAAATGTTTTATACTAAAAGATGAGAGAAATGGGAAGTTTGACTCAAAAGGTGATGAAGGGATATTTCTAGGATATTCCACTAAAAGCAAAGCATATAAGTGTCTGAATAAAACTACTAATAAAATGATTGAAAGTACTAATGTCCGAGTTGATGAGTTTGATGAAAAGAATGCAGAGGAAAGTACAAAGGAACCAAAATATTATGGTAGATTCATTTACATTGAACACCCAGAGTATCTACTGAAGTCATAGCCTGTGATAACCGGTTAGCAGGAAAATAACACCGAGGAGCAGGAAAGAAAAACCAACGAGCAGGATGGACCTACCAAGAAAGAAAATGAACCTACACAGGATGAACAAGAGAGAAGAGACAGAGTACTGGCAAGATTTTTCAGGAGACATTATCCTGAGACACAAATTATTGGAGACAGACAAGCTGGCATGCAAACAAGGAGTAAAGCAAGACAAGGTACATGTCTAGTTTGTGATTATGAGCCAAAAAATGTAAAAGTTGCATTGGAAAATGATGAATGGGTTAATGTAATGAAAGAAGAAATAGAGAAGATAGAGAATAACAAAACTTGGACCTTAGTACCCTGACCTAAAGATAAGAATGTTATCGGTACTAAGTGGATATTCAGGAACAAGATGAATGAAAACAACCAGGTAACAAGGAACACAGCTAGATTGGTATGCAAGGTATATGCACAAGAGGAAGGAATTGATTATGGTGAAACATTCACACCTGTTGCTAGATTAGAAGGATTTAGAATGCTACTTGCATATGCTGCACACAAGAAATTCAAAGTTTATCAAATGGATGTTAAGTCAACATTTCTGAATGGAATACTTGAAGAAGAAGTCTACATAGAACAACCTGAAGGGTTCGTTGATCTAGACAAAAAAAAAAAATGGTATATAGATTACATAAAGCTTTGTATGGTTTGAAGCAAGCACCGAGAGCCTGGTATGAGAGGTTGCATACTTATTTGTTAAGTATTGGATTTGTTAGAACTAGTGAGAACAACAATTTGTACATGAAAGGAGATACTAATGATACTATTCTTATTGCTGAGATATTTGTAGATGATATTATTTTTGGAGGTCAAGATAACATATGTAAATCTTTTTCTGATGAGATGAGAAGAATTTGAAATGTCTATGTTTGGAGAGATTAAGTTCTTTCTAGGACTACAAGTGATTCAACAGAATGATGAGATATTCATCACACAATCCAAATATATCAAGGAAGTATTGAAGACATTTGGCATGGAAGATGCTAAACCTATGGGAACACCGATGGCTATTATATGTAAACTGACTAAGGAAGATGAAACTACAGAGGTAAACTAGACACTATACTGATCTATGATTGGTAAGTTAATGTATGTAGTTCACAATAGACCAGATATAGCACATGTTGTGGGAATTATTGCTAGATTTTCTACAAACCCTAGAGAATCACACATGATTGCTACAAAGAGCATCCTAAGATACCTGAAGAAAATAGAAAATTATGGATTATGGTATCCTAAGGAAGGAAAGTTTGAATTAAAGGTTTATACCGATGTTGATTGGGTTGGAAATGTGGATGATAGAAAAAGTACCACTAAAGGAGCATTTTTCTTTGGTGAAAGACCTATTACATGGACAATTAAGAAGAAGGCTTACATTTCTTAGTCAATAGCTGAAGCAGAGTATGTTGTTGCTGCTACAAACTATTCAAATATTGCATATATTAAACAAGTTTTGGAAGGTATGAATGATGTAATCACTAAGCCGGTGATTATATACTGTGATAACACAAGTGCTATAAATATTTCAAAGAATCCAGTGATGCACTCTAAGACAAAGCATATATCAATTAAGTATCACTACTTAAGAGAACAAGTATAGGAGAAGCAAGTTAAGTTAGAATTTGTTACATCAAGAGAACAACTTGCAGACATATTTACAAAAGCTCTATCGAAGGATACATTTGAGTACTTAAGGACTAGACTAGGGGTCTGCCCCTTGTCTACCGGTCACTAATGTGATCTGAATGTTGCATTAGCCTAATCTTATCAGAAGATCATTCATGTTGATGCAACATAGTTCACACTTTGGATAATGTTCAAGGTTGTGATAAGTTTGGAGAACTGAAATAGATTGGGATATCAGTATACAGAAATACAGAGACTATATTGGACAATAGAGAGTTACTTGGCTACATAAAGAGCAATGTTTATTTGTTTCTTTGGCATTGTTGTCAAAGGGAGAGATAAACAATATGAAACAATATACACCGATGAGAACTATCCGAGGGAGAGATAAGCTGGAAGAAAGGAAGAACATTGAAGATCAGTTACTGAGAACAGAAGCAAGAACTTGAGAGCTGAAAAGATCATATTTGCAGAATGACAAAGCTACATTGTTAATGTTGTTGAGTAACATAGTGATTAAACATATTAAGCTAGGGAGAGCTTGTACACCATTTGTTCACAAAGTTGTAGAATACATGTTTGGTATGTGTATGGTTGTATATTTCATATTACTTGAGTTTCCATTAATGCCAAAGGGAGAGATTGATGAACTACAATTGATTTAGAACCTAATTGAAGAATCTATGATTTAAGATCACCAAGCTGATTGATTAGATATGTAATATGATTAAATCAGTATTATGTTGTCATTGATGTCAACTAGTTTGACAACACTTATCTTGTAAGTTACTATACCAAAACATCTGTATTAAAGGAGTGAAAGAGATGAAGTATAGAAATATCTACATGATGAAGATGGATATGACATATGAGGATAAAGAATACATTGAGTAACTTGTTAATGAGTCTATGACCTTATGATATTGACTTGATGATGAGGAAAAGAGCTGAAAGACACAAAGCAGTGTTGTTGGTTGATGAAGCATTTCAGTGTACACCGACGAAGTGTAGTGTATACCAAGCATAGTGTAAACTGAGCTTGTGTTCACCGACACATTTCTTTGTTAATCGAGCAACAGAGGAACTAAATGACTAGCTAAGGTGACAAGATTGATGAGTTGTAAAGTACCTTGAAATCAAAGTAACAGATAATGTTTGTTACACAGATCGATGACTAACAAAATTTAGGAAAGATCTAAAGGATGAGAATCAAACATGTTATTGACACAAGTGTTGAGGTATGTTTAAGAGGCAAAATCAAAAAAGATGATTAAGTGGAAAAATTTGATGGAGTAGAAGAAAACGGTTTACTTGTCAATATAAGAGACTGGAGATTTCATAGTGAAATATACGCCGGAAGGAGTAGACTGCAAAAAATTATCACGTGAATAAGTTTTCATGCATGCCTAATCATACTGGTTAGTGAGAACCGAACTACAGAGTTTTTACCGAGCGACATGAAGCTATTACTGAGTGACAGTAAGTTACTAAACATTGATTGGAATAGAATTGATTTAATGATCAGAGGATTGAATGAGCTTAACATTGATATGTATATCTACAATTAAAGTTGCATTAAGGTAGATCACCTACTGTTACATTTTAACCATTTTACACAGTCAAATCTCTTAACCGAGTGGACTAAGAAAGTCTTTTATGTATCATTCATAGAATGAACATTGTTACCCTATCAACCCCAGAGTGACTGCTGGTTGGACGATAATGGTTGGTCTTAAATCCTCTAACAAGGTCACACCTAACAGTGTGTTTGTAACCTTTAATAGGGTTGGGTCTTCACCGACCTCACTTCAGAAGAGTGAATATTTTGGGTTGCCGGTCCCAGGTGGTTTTTCCCTTCACAGGGTTTCCACGTTAAATCTCATGTTATGTGTTGATTGTGATGTTTGTTTGATGTCATATTTACATGTTGCATACTTGATTTGATCAGTAACTACTATATGTTTTAGATTGGTAATCGGTAAAAGCATAGAGAGTAAAGTATTTTAAGTTATCGAGTATCAAAAGTTTTAAGTATTTGTTTTTGGATTATACATTTTGTATTGGGACACTGGATAACTTATTCACCCCCCTCTTAGTTATTCTAACAAGAAATAGGAAATGGAAATGTAGGATTTTCCATCCTTGGAGGATTTTGAGGGTAAACTTGGGGTCGGTAGACAACTAAAGCCAATGAATTTTTTTCTCTTTGAGGATCAGGTTGTTGAAATCTTAGATTGGCCAAGGCTTTAGCAAATGGATTTAGGTCAAATGGTTCTTCAAGGGGGAAGTAGCCCAAGAGTTCACCTTCAAAGGATTTAGATGACGATTTGGTGTCAAGAAGGTCTATAATGGAATCAACGAATTGGTCTTCTTCTTGTGGCACAAAGATTTTGCCTAGCTGATTATTGGGTTGATTTGGCAAGTACCATCCTAGAGCGTCTCTTCTTCCTCTACACATGAAACTAGTGTAAAATTGTGTGGGGTTGGAGTAAATCTCAAAGTAAAGTCAATTCTACTCAAAGCAAGAAATTAAAGCATAAATGAAAGAAAATTATAAGAATGTTTGAGTTAGAACTCAGCTCGACACCGTCCTTGACAATGGTGCCAAAAATGGCCCGCTCTTATAAAGAATTCAAAAACTTAGGCTTTCACCAGAACTCAGGGATTGGACATCCTATCGAGCATCTATTATCCTCATAAAAAATCATTTAATTTATCAACCCAGGGTCATGTTATTTGAAAAAGGCCAACAAGATATATGCACTAAAGGTTGACTCATATCACACTTTCCTATATTTGTTGCAAGAAACAAATGCTTGAAAGGAAACTATTCTATGGTTGCAGGAAACAAATACTTGAGAAAAAAGCTTAATCTACAGGTGCAGGAAGTAAATGTTGGAATGGGAAATGCAGAAGTAAAGATGCTAAAGGAACACAAAGACTCAAGCAAACTAAACTACCATGTTTCATCTATTCTACCACTTTGGCTACAAGAACAACTCAACACCAAAATTGAAATAACAAGATGCAAGAAATGCAACTAAATGAAATGATTCTAACTAAGGTGGATTCCTCACCAAGTGGGCCCCCTTGGATGAGTATCTAGAACTTCAATTAAACAGAACTAAATCTTAACACTTCATTCATCATTGATTGAAAAACATAGTACAAAGATTCTTGAAAGATGAAAAATAACAAAATGAAACTATAACTCAAATAGCTGATAATGCCCTCCTTCTCATGTAGGATTGGAGATTTATTTAAAGGAAAACATTTAAGAACTAACTTCTCACACTACATGATAGGTGTAGTCATTATTACAAAGCTAGAAGCTATAAAACATGAAACAAGAAAGTAGGAAACAAAATATATCCAGAAAGAAGGAAATAATTGTCTCGACAAAGGAAGAATAGATCTAGCTTCCCACTTCTTCCTAGATTTTCTTTAGGGAAATTCATAATTCTCTGACTCGGTCTACACTCAGCTACTGCCACCTTGATCATCCTAAAAACCATCAATGGAGTTGCATTAATGTCTCCACCAATTGAGTTTGTTGCATGACCGGGTCGAGGTATCCAGTGCACAAGTGCGTTCACCTAGTCAATCCTTTATTTTCTAAATATGATTCACACTTAAATGTTAGAATCAAGACATCCAAGGTAATATTTCACCAAAACACGCAAACATTTATTCATATTTAAACAACTAACTACCCATAAGAACATAACCATAGATCTAGCATAAGTAATATAGCATTAATATCCAAGTTTGTATGTTTTAAAGCTTAAACTAGACTAGATGTCTTAGTGGAAACATGCCACATAATAACATAAAGAGATTATATAGGTATGTAGTAAAGTGCAATGACAACAAAAAAACATGAGCTTCAAAAACTATCCTAGGGTTTCTAAAAGATGGCATAAACATGCCTCATTAGGTAGCCCATCAGGTCTAGGTGATTTATCACAACTCAAGGATCTAATAGCCTAGTTAATCTCCTAAAAAATGATCTCTTTGCCCAAGATATCCATGTCTACATCACTGACTTTCTTTGGAATGATGCCTTTAATTTTCTCCCTAGCATCTTCCATAGTAGACCCAGAATCTTCTGAGGTGAACAAGTTTCTATAAAACTGGCTAAAGGTCCTTAGAATCTCCGATTGGTCTATGAGGTTAACTCCTCCTTCCCAAATTGTCTACCATCTCCTTGGCTTCCTTTATCTTAAGAAGGTGAAAGAAATATTTTGTACATTTATCTCCATGGTTCAACCAATTCATTTTGGCTCTGACTTTGGCTCCCTGAATCTTGATGTTCTGAATTCTTCTTAAGGAGTCCTTTTCATGATGAAGGGCCTCTTTAGAATTCACATTAGAAGGATCTTTTTGGATGTAGTCCTTAGCATTCAATAGTTTGTTATGCATCTCATTTTCTTATTTCTTGGTATCTTTAGCCTTTTTCCTAACAACCACTTGAAACATATGCCTCCCTCTCTTTGTATTATGAACCCATTTTTTCACCTCACTAGAATGCTTCACAACTAAAGAGTTAAAATGTATGATGACACCAACATCACATACTACATCTTCATCTTCTAACAACTTAAGATTGAGGGTAAATGCATCCTTACTAGGTCTTGGACTAGATGATAAGCTAATAGTGGAAATTTTAGCCACTACAAGATGATGATATGATAGTGAATAAGGTATGAATTTAATGCAAGAACCCCATTCATCCATCTTGAAGCTGAAGGTGTTTCAATTTACATAGAACCAATCTAATCTGCAGTATATCCTCCTACTACCCTATTGGAAGTTGCACCATGTGAAGCAAATGCCTATGTTGTCATGCTTCTCATAAGCAAGGGGGTAGAAAAGGTTGAGTATGTTCATCATCTTATACCAGAAGAAGTTCTCTTCACCTTTCCACTCAAATTTGCTTCCACCAAGTTTGTCTTGAGGCCTTTCAACCATATTATAATCTCCACCTACTATCCAGGGAATATTCTCCAATTGAAACATTCACTTCAACAACTCTTCCTCTCTCTGTATTCAATAGGAGCATAAACATAGAAAATGTCAATTTCTTGATCCTTATCCTTAAGAATCACCCACACCACCATGTTTCATGAAGAGGCCCTCCACCTAGAAACAAAATTCTTCCGTTTAGGAACAACCAAGATGGCAACTCTTCCTTTCCCCTTGT
The DNA here is from genome assembly GCA_027943335.1 of Chamaecyparis obtusa. Classification (NCBI taxonomy): domain Eukaryota; kingdom Viridiplantae; phylum Streptophyta; class Pinopsida; order Cupressales; family Cupressaceae; genus Chamaecyparis; species Chamaecyparis obtusa. The sequence continues at coordinate 1,047,609 of BSBK01001410.1, read as the reverse complement.
AGTAGCCGGTAGTAAAGAATTATGCCTCTCTCGTATGACTAATAAATTTTTTTTATTCAATTTTAAAATGTCAAAATTTTATCATAAGCATATATATTTGTATAAAAAAGGGGCATTAAAAATAATTTTTTTGAAAATAATCTAGAGTGATGAACTTTGATTCTTTATCTCAACATGTATTCATTTGATAACTTTATGGTTAAGTAAACACACATTTCCAAGTCATAGTGCATCTTTTAAAAGCTAAATCACTTTGTAACCATCATTAATAGTATCACACAAGTTTGAAGGTGTATCTAAAATTACAAATGGTTATTTTGTCCATGCATTATAACACTATAAAACCTTTGAATGGAATCCATTTCAATCAATTGCACGTTTTCTTGATGGTTGTTTTTTATTTCACTTTAGGTAGATCTACCAAGCATAAGGTGTCAACTTCTTGGTTGACATATGGTTAGGTATTAGAAAAGAGACTTGTCACTTTCCTTTGGCCTTGATTCTTCCATTGTTTATGAGAATTTGATGTCATGTGGACATGTTGGTAGGTTTTAAAGCTCCACAAATGTGCAGGGCTAAGTTTTAGCTGTTGTCCATAAAGTTTCTATTACAAAGGATGGTTTGGCTATGATAGTTTTAGATGATTTGTTGGATTTGATGATTGTGGGCTAGAGTTGTCTCTTGTAATAAGTTTCTTGACCTAATAAAGGCCAAGTGATAAAATGGGTAGATTCTATTTGGAAGTTGAAAGGTGGTGTTAATATTAATGATGATAAATGACCTTTTTCTTATTTAGTATTGTGGTCAAATAATTTTTCATTAAGGTATTAACTAGAGGCCCTTGGGATTTTAATAAAAGACTTAAGACTTTCCTCTCCTTGAGTAAGTGGAAGCCAAGGTTTGATCCTATTGGGATTAAGGTGTCTCAAACCTAGAGTCCTAACATTTTGATTATTTAATTATTTATTGCATCTACTTTGGAAGTCCTAAAGTTTAGGGGACTAGTGTCATAAGTTGCTATGTTGAGAGTATGATGGTTTCTTTTGATTACTCTAATGAACACTAGTTTGGTGGAAGAGTCAAGGAGATTAATATTCTAGAAAATGGTATTTATGGTGGAGTTCATTTTTTGATGAGTTATGTGAGGTAGGTGTTGCATATGAAAGATTACCATTATGGTTGATATCAAGTTAGCAGTATGGAAAGTTTCTATGTGCAACATGTCATGGAAATGACAACTTATTTTGACACCAATCACCATTTGAACGTATGAATTGGTTTTGGAAACCATAGATGATTTCCACTAATGTGTTGAGATCTATAAATATGTGCCTTTGTAGTGTATTTTATGTGATAGGTTGAATATATTCTAAGAATTTTTTATGTGCCGACATTTCTTTAGAGTGCTTTATTTTTGTAATTGCTCTTGAAGAGCATTGATTCTTCCCACATAGATTTGGTGTTACGGTTTTATTTATTTAAAAATAAATGGTGTATGTGTTTATCTAATATGTAACAATTAAAATATTTGTGGAGGATGTCTCATGTGTGACCCCTAGTGTTTTGAAGGTGTTGTGGAAGCCAACAGATTGAGTCACACTCTCATTTGTGAATGCGAGGGTTTTGGGATTTTGTTCCTCTCACTCATCTCGTATGTTGTACTTATTTGTGGTTATGGATGGTGTAGGAGGCTATTTTCTAGTGGATAGGAAAGAGTTGAACAAATTTTGGAGAGGCTTGGGAGATAATGGTGTAGCTTCAATGATTATTATGTGGTTGATGATGGTGCCTACCTTAGCTTCTGGTGAGGTGTCCTCTACCTTGTGTAGTAGTTGGATGATGGAATTTGATGTTACTGTTATACACTGAATTTGCACCTCTAATCTCAAGCTCTCATAGTCTTGATAATCCAGTATAACATGGGAATCATCTCAAGGTTGTGGGACCTTTTGCTAACCGAGATGAGACCTCCAGATTCTAGGCTGGTTCCTCTTGGATTATCACCCTGATTTGCTCTTAGACAGGAAAGTAAACTTTGAGGGGAAAGGGATAGAAGGAATGCATGAAAGGGAAATGATTGAAAGAAAATCTATCCTACTAGGTGATGCACCGAAACTAGGGTTTGGATCTCAGTATAGAGGAATGAAACCAGTGAGAGGCTTAGGTCTGGGAGATCACAACTTATTGAATAGGCTTGCATAAGTGTTTCATGGAAGGGTCTGCAAACAAAAGAGGGTGTTTAGGGAAAGAGAAAGATTGTTTCACAACAACAAGACTCTTAGGATTAGACAAACAATCTATGACCTGCAAACAGACATTCACTCCTATAACTCGGTGTAGGATTGAGACAAGACTGTTAGGGGTTGAAATATACCCACAAAACATCTAAATCAGATCAAACACAATAACACACATAGTTACAGAAAAGTAAGAGGAATCAGGGAAACTAAGATATCATTGAAAACATGCATACACTTTGATCCAATAAGAGATAATCTAGACAAGAAGGGCATAGGGACAACAAGAATGTCACAAAATACTTTTCAATATTAGAACAATCAATGAAAATTTTACAATTGCAGAAAGTTAAGGGGCAAAAAAATGCCTTCAATAACCTTTGGGAAAGAAACTTTCCTTTTTTTTTACAATTGGCGAATTCTGAGCACTACAGGCTCCAAAAAAATGTTATATACATCACTCAACTACACGTAGGTAGGAGTCTCAAAATTAACCAAGGTTACAAATTTTACAATATAATAATCATCCCTAGCAGTCAAAATTTGATCATAAAAATTTTGCAAATATCTCAACCAATCAAATATTTTTCCTTGTGTGTCCATCCCTGTACTTGATCATGCCTGCAGATAAACAACCTAGATTCATCATTCTTTTATGCACAAAGTCACGCCATGAATGCACATTGGTACCCTGTAGAGACAAGAAATGACCCCTTACAGCAACCCCAAACTTCTTCATCATCCCCTCATAACTATGCGTGTCTTGCAACATCAATTTCTCAGCTACTCACCGCTCGCAAACATCTCTATCTGCAGAAAACTCATGAAAATAGGCCGCACTGCTTTGACATAGCAATGGTCGCATGATCGCATGAGCTAAAAAAGCCTCATGCAATCATGCGACAAGCCCTTTGAAAATCTGCCTCTCTTCCATGCAAGACAATTGGCCCCACCAAACCTGCCACCCTTAACACGTGGACCAATTGAAACCCAACCACACATCGGTCAGACCCACGATGATATCAACTGAAAAACTTAGAAGAATCGAACGACTGTCGCATGATCGCATGGGATCGGAAGATCCCATGAGATCATGCGCCAGCCATTGATCTTGGATCAACTGGCACTTCCACTGATCATCGAACCCACCGATAGTCCTGACACATCACCACCAGAAGCCGCCGCTTACCGCTTGTTGCATGGTCACATGTGGTTTCGGGACCGCATGCGATCATGCGACCAACCGCAAGATGCTACCCCGCTGGCTTGGAGTTGACTGCAAGATGCTGACTGCGAACCGCTGACGGTTAGTCGCATGGTTGCATGGGATCGAAAGATCCCATGCGATCATGCGACCAACATGAAACCGTTGCGTGCTGACTACTAGTGGTTTGAAAGCTTGAGGACCGCGAACTGGGCCCTACTTGGTACCTCGAGGTTGCGCACTTAATGGCTAGTCGCATGTTTGCATAGCCTAAAAAAGGGCTATGCGATCATGCGACCATCATTGATGCCTTTTGAAACAAGACCCGCTGACAAAAAGGTGAGACAGAATGACGCGGATGAATCAGAAGCCACCGAATAAGACTATGTGGCCTGGACCCACTGACACCAACGTCACATCGAAAGGAAGATTGACGACCGTCATTACACTGCGCGCTTAAATAGGTAACATCTTTCCTTAGCGGTGTAGCGACAACCACAAGATTTTTTGAGCTTTAACTTTTGCAGATGGAGAATGGGCCCACTGATAGGTGTCATCCTGTCGCATGATTACAAGAGCAAGGAATATTCCTTGCGAACACGTGACAACCGCAAGAATTTGAGGAAAGCCAGCCACGGGGCCCCACCAGGTCAGAGTTACACACTTAGGGAAGTGTCGACGCCAGAGAAGAAGTCTGAAACACAGAAAGGGTTGAAAACATAGAGGGTTTTCGAGCGCAGGTCGAAAACACACTAAGTTTTCAGAGCGGAGGTCGAAAACACACTGAGCTTTCAGACCAAAAGGCAGAAACATCCTAAGCCTTCAGAGAGAAGGTCAAAAACACATTGGGTTTTTGGGCCAAAAGGCAGAAAACACACTGGACTTTCGACACTTGAGCATTTCTTTGAAAAAAAGGACCGTGGCCAAAAATGAATGATAGGGAATTTTTGGGTAACAGTTACTTTTAGGTCTTTTTTTGTTTTTCTATTTGGTCAGTCCTTCTTAGTTGGTATGGATAGTGGCCTTGTTTTTCCCGGTGGTCAATTAATTGCTAAACATTTTAAGGTATTTCTCTATCCTTTGGTTGTTTTTGGTTGAGGTTAGCTATTGAATTTGGGGCCATTCTTATCATTGTTGATGTGGGGTGTACAAATATTAATGGTGATTGGCACATTCAAATTGCTTCTTCCTCTCTCGCGGTTCCTATGGAGGTGGAAACATCTAGACGTGCTTTGTGAAAGAGGATATTTGGAACATTATGTGATCTCTTCTTCTCTATTTCTTCTTGGAGATGGGATGGATTTACGATGGACCATCCAACTTGGTTTCCCCATTCTCTACTATTATAGAGGTGAGTTCCTTTTCTATTGAGGCGAGAAGGAGCTTTATAGGGAGGGGCTGCAAATTCTCTATGGGGGTTATGCTCTAAACTATTGGTTGAATCTGGATACTTTTTAGTGTTCATGATGAAGGATTTCTTACAATGTGTTGTGACTCTATTTTTTTGGCCTTTATGAGCCCCTATGGTACAAGAGGTCATCTAGGGCTCCTCACTCTATAAGAAACTTTCTTGAGAAGAGCTATTATCTCTATTGTTTGGGTGCCATCTTTGGCCCTTTATTGTAACTATTAGCACCTATATTAATGTGTTGTTGATTTTATGTCATGTTCAGGCTATGATATTGTAAGGGTCAAACCCCTTGGTTGGTTGCTTTACTTAATAAAAAAATAGCTAAAAGGTTTGCAAGATTAAAAATTTTGACCCCTTTTTATGACCTAAAATTAAGGGTGGATAATGTGGAGACCTTGGGATTCCCAGATCTATCCTTAAAATTGGGAGATGACCATTGTAGGTCGGCCTTAATGAAAAAATACCATGAGGACCCTCTATAAAGCATTTCCTCTAGTTCATTTCATAACACACACATCTCTTATGCACAAGTTCACTCCAAGAGAAATTATTCTTCTAAAGAGTAAATTTGATCCAAGGAGAAACAAGCTACAACAAGGTATCTTCAACTATGAGTTTATGATGGATTTTGTGATGATTCATTATGTTATTATATTGACATTTGGATGACTTATTCTAAGAGAATTGCATCATCAATCAAGGATATACTTATCTTAAATTCAAGCATTTTCTTTAGATCTGATATTTCCTTTTCACGTCTTCGTTATTGATGGATTGATCTAAACCCAGAGGTTGACTAAGGCAAGGTCTTATACAACACAAACACCATTTTCTCTTTGTGTGTGAAGGTATAAATTTAGGAACATGAACATGTTGCATTCACTCCCCTATTAGATTTAGCATTTGGAAGCATTATTATGCACTTTGCTTCCTTTTGATTTGGTATTAGAGCATGGTCAAATTTTTTATTGTTGTTGGGTATAAGGGTTTTTTTTGTGCTAATCTAGTTTCAACAAGAGTTTTGCAAAGAAAAAATTCAAAACCTTGTTGCAATTTTAAGATGGAAAGAACATCAAGCAGAATAGAGATGGAGAAATTTAATGGTGGCAATTTTGGGTTGTGGAAACTCAAAATAAAGGATAGGCTTGTGGATAGAGATCTATAGGTTGCAATTTTCTCAACAAAGCCTCAAACTACAATGCAATATGTATGTGATACAAGGGATATGAAAGCCAAGGGTTTGATAAGAGTGTGTCTAGTTGATTTTTTACTCATGATTGTCCACGAGCCTACAATTGATCTTTCAGAGAAGCTTGGTGATATTTATCAAGGGAAATCCTTGGTAAATAAGTTTATCTTATGAAAGTTGTATTCTCTAAGGATGCAAGAAGGAGGATCCATTGTAGATCACATGAATGTGTTAAATATGATGGTTTCTTAGTTAGGATCTTTCAATATCAATATAGATAAACAAGATATTTGTATGAATCTATTATGTTCTTTGTCAATCTTATGTGAATATCTTGTTATGGATATTGGAATTACAACCAACACTTTCAAGATGGAGGATGTGGTTCCTTCATTGTTATTTGAAGAGATGTGAAGAAAATCTTCCAAGATGACTAAGGTAGAATGATGGAGAAAGACAAGAAGGGTAAATCAAAATCTCTAGGGCAATCTAAGTCTCCTAGTACAAAGTCCACGGTGAAATGTTGGAACTATGGTCATTTTTGAAAAAAAAACATGAGGAGAAGAACAAGAAAGGTAAAAATGATTTCTCTGAGGATGTTGAGTTTTTTTTTTATTGTAGATTGAACTTTTTGTTGAAGTGGATTCACTTGAAGATGTTGATTCTTTAGAGGATGTTGAGTTTCTTATTGTATCAAGTTGTTTAAATTGCTCCTCTTGACTTTTACTTGATGGAATGAATCTTCCAAAGGCATACCTCTATCACTTCATACAATGAAAATTGAGCTTAAGGGATGCCATCCTAAAATCTATTAATAAATGATTTGAAGTTCATTTTGAAATTTTCACTAATCCTACTGCTAAAAATGAAAAGCTTCTAAATAATGCAAACAAAGTGTAGACATCTAAATTTGTCCATACCCGACCACACTTGAATTTATTATCCCATTATAGCCAATTAGATATTATTTATTTAGTTCACCCTTTATCTTTATCCTTTGTCTTTAATTCAACAAATTTACATTTATTTAATTATGTCTTAACCTTATAGCATATATCCTCCACCTAAATTAATAAATTCATAAATTAATACATGCTTAATTAATTATTTTAGGTTAACCAACCCTTATTATTATTTTCTCTAATATTATGTTTCACCTCATGCTCAGTCCTTGTTCATTAAATCATAGTAATTGAGTCCATCTACATGGACTAAGATCTAAACTTGTCATCATTTGACTAGTGTCCATACCCTCCTAATAACAAAATGGAGGGGTACATAATCCCAATGAAGGCCTACACATCACTAAATATAATTAATTGCACAAGAAGTTCACATGATTTAATATAACCATCTAAAGAGATATGTGCCATGAATCATATTTTCATCCACATATTCCCAAACACACAACAAAAGACCTTACCATACACAAGAATGTATCAATGATCAATGTGTACAAGTAAAAAGACATCCTCTCAAGATAAACGCAAAACTACTTAAATACATTTTTAATCAATAATAATCTATATAATAGAATGTTCTTAATTCTTCAATAGTTCTTATATTCTTCAATACTATATTACAAACAATATTTATATTAATATTTAAGCTGATAGGCTTTATGTGGGAGCTTTGCTCCCTGAAATGAATTTTTTCTCTGAAAAGTTGTCAGCCCTCTTCCCGGAAGATTTTGCTTTTCCATTGGAAAGCACTTTAGATTTTTATAGCAACTTAACTTATTTTTTTCTTAAAATTTCTTTTCTAACCATAAAAAATATTTCATTTTTTCCCCATGATTTTTAGTTTTGAAATTATAATTATATTTAAAACATTCTATTTGTAGTGTATACAATGCAAATTGTCTCTTGATTTATTCTAATGAAAATAAAAGAAAGTTTCTATATTGTAAACTATTTCTATCTTCTATATATGAATATCACCCATTACCTAAAATCAATGTAAATTGATTTTTGAGATTAAATTCAAGAGGTCTAAAAAATATTTCATTTTAATTTCACAGGTAACACACCATAAGGTTGAGGATTGAGGGTTCAACAATTTTTTAAGAAATTTATAATTTTTTTAATAGTAAGTATTTGTGTTCTTATATTAAATAATCATTAAGATTAGATAAAAAAATTTAATTGTTATGTTATGTTGAAAGATATTTTTGTAGATTTATATTTTATTTTAAATGTATATTATGTGAGTTTTTCTTTGATGATGGAAATTAAATGTTTGCATGTACTATAAATACATTCTAAAATTTAAAATTGTATAGTTCATTTAATCAAGATTGTTGGGTAGTTACTATTTCATATCAGTAATTTTTTTCTTTTTTAAGTTGTGGGATTGATCAAAATACAATTGTCTTTAACATTTTTTTCATTTCTACACATTTTAAAAGTGACTATTCATTTTGTAATATAGATAGTAAGATCTATTATCTATTAATTCAAAAGCACTCAATTTTATATATTAAAAATTGTTTTAAGATTAGACCGAATGATTTTTAAAAATTAATTTAAAAAGAAATACAAGTAAATAAATCATTTAGATAGTATCTCTAGCTTTTTAATAATACATCTATAAAAAATATGGTTAAAAAATTAATTTTAAAATATAATCCAAAGATTTTTCTTAAAGAAATTACACATTTGATTTTTAAAAATTAATTTAAGATGAAATACAAGTAAATAAATCAATAAAAAATATTAATTTTTAATTAATAATATAAACAAATCTTGAGAATCGAAACAAAAGAATTTTTTTAGTTTTTGAGTGTATATGTGTTATAAAATTAGAAAGTGGATTTTAGTAACTAATTTAAGTTTGAATATTTTATGAAAATACATAATTCAATAAATAATATTAAATTTTAAAGTTGATTTATCTAGAAAAAATTAGCTTTTTAAAAGAGTATATAATAGAAATATTTAAAGAAATGAATTAAATAAATAAATTATATTAATTTTTGAATTTGATTTTAAAATAAAAATTGAAACATACTATTAATGATCTACTTTTCACTCCTATCGACTCATTATTGCACGTGGGCAACTGCTAGTTTAACTCTTTATAACAAAAGAGATAACCTTAAATTATTTTCTTTCAATTGTACATTTATAATATACACTTATACTTCAAAAAAGTAACAATTAAAATCTACCCTGGGGTAATAAGTATTGCTGCAATTCTAGGTGTTCTTCTAAATTGTTTGCAACTTCCTTTTGCTTGTCTGCTCTCTTCTGAGATAGCGAGGCTCTGCTCACAAAAAAAATCTCTATCAGAGATAGCGAGGCTCTGATAGAGATTTTTTTTGTGATCTCATCCCATTTACATAGCTAAGTACATTTCTTGTCACTCCATGGTGAGTTTCATTGTAGTTAGTGAACATCGTTTATGAATTACAAAAATAAATTTTCAGAGGACTGTAACAGCTGTTGAATACTGAAAATGTTATCCAGCGTTAATGTTGAATTGCCTACCCTCGAAGTTTTTCATTCATGTAAACTTGCTTTCGAAAGGGTAATAAAAAGTTGTATGTGAAAATGCAGATTTTCCTCTCTCTGATTACTATCATAAAATGTCATTGCCATCCATTGCTCATCTGAATCTCTCAGCATTATGTAGAGAGGGTCAGTTGAAGAGTGCACTGCACACTCTGTTCACCACTCACAAACCCCCTGAACACTACTCTACCTATTTTCAATTATTGCAGGCCTGTTTGCTCAAGAATGCGCTTTCACAAGGGAAAAAAATCCACTCTTTCATTGCTTACAGAAGATTTGCATTTGCTACAGGAAAAACTGTCAATAATAAGCTTATTTACATGTATGTCAAGTGCGGAAGTTTGGTTGATGCGCGTAAAGTGTTTGATCACATGAAAGAACGAGACTGTTTCTCATGGAATACGATTATTGCAGCATACAGAAGGCAGAGGTGTCCTCACGAGGCAGTTGCACTGTTTCAGCATATGCAACAGACAGGCCTCCCACCCGATCGGTTTACATTTGCCAGTGTACTTCCAGCCTGTGCCAAAATTGGAGCTCTGGAACAGGGTATGGATATCCATAAAAGCATGAAGGATAGAGGAATTTTGTCAGATGTTGTAGTTGCAACTGCCCTGGTAGACATGTATGCAAAATGTGGACGCGTAGAGAAGGCACGTGACGTGTTTGATAGAATGCCTAAAAAAAATGTGGTTTCATGGAATGCCATGATTGCCGGATATGCACAAAATGGATTTTTTGAAAAAGCTTTAAAAATTTTCAACGAAATGCAACAGGCAGGTGTAAAGCCAGACTTGACAACCTTTGCTAGCATCCTTCCCGCATGTGCCAAATTGGGAGATTTGGAACTGGGTATGGACATCCATCAAAGCATGAAGAATACAGGAATTTTGTCAGATATTGTAGTTACGACTGCCCTGGTAGACATGTATGCAAAATGTGGAAGCATAGACAAGGCACGTGAATTGTTTGACAGAATGCCGCAAAGAGATGCATTCTTGTGGACTGCAATGATTGCAGGCTATGAACAAAATGGATTTGTTGAAAAGGCTTTAGAATCTTTCAAGGAAATGCAATTGGCTGGTGTAAAGCCAGACTCCACAACTTTTGCTTGCATCCTCCCTGCCTGTGCCAAAATGGGAGACTTGAAACAGGGTATAGGCATTCATCAGAGCATAAAGGATAGAGGAATTTTGTCAGATATTGTAGTTGCAACTGCCCTTGTAGACATGTATGCAAAATGTGGAAACATAGGAAAGGCACGTGAACTATTTGACACAATACCTCAAAAAAATGTGCACTCGTGGACTGCAATGATCGGAGGATATGCACAAAATGGTTTTGTTGAAAAGGCTTTAGAAACTTTTAAGCAAATGCAATTTGCAGGTGTAAATCCGAATTCCACGACCTTTGTCAGCATCCTTCCTGCCTGTGCCAAAATGGGAGCCTTGGAACAGGGAATGGACATCCATCAAAGCATAATGGAAGGGGGATATTTTTCTGATATTGTAGTTGGAAATGCTCTGGTAGACATGTATGCAAAATGTGGAAGCATAGACAAAGCATGTGAACTGTTTGACAGAATGCCCCAAAGAGATGTCATCTCATGGACTGCAATGATTGCAGGATATGCACAAAATGGTTTTGTTGAAAAAGCTTTAGGAACTTTCAAGCAAATGCAATCGGCAAGTGTAATGCCAAATTCCACAACCTTTGCTTGTGTTCTATGTGCATGCAGCTATGCAGGTTTAGTGGACAAGGGCTGTACATACTTCAATCATATGAGTAAACTTTATTGCATTACACCTACAATTGATCATTATGTGTGCATGGTTGACCTTCTTGCCCGTGCTGGCTATCTAGAGGACACCCTAAACTTTATCATTAAGATGCCAGTTAAACCTGTGGTGATTGTATGGATGTGTTTTCTTGGTGCTTGTAGATCTCATATGAATATAGGCTTAGGAGTATTCACAGCGAATCTGCTTTTTGATATGGATCCTAAAAATGCTTCGACATATATTCTGCTATCAAACATCTATGCAGAAGTTGGCAGGTGGCGGGAGGTTCAAATGGTCCGAAGATTGATGGAAGATAGAGGAATTAAAAAGATCCCTGGGTGTAGTTGGATTGAAGACCAAAAACTGGTACATGTTTTTTGTGTAGGAGACAGATCACATCCACAAACACAGGAGATCTATGCAAAGTTGGAGAAACTAGCTTGGGAGATGAAGTTAGCAGGATATTTTTCAGATTCAAGACGTTTACTTAATGATGTGGAGGAGGAGGAAAGAGAATTATTTCTGTGTCACCATAGTGAAAAGTTGGCAATTGTGTTTGGTTTGTTAAACACACCCCCTGGAACAACAATTAGAGTTGTTAAGAACCTTCGGGTATGTACTGATTGTCACACTGCAACGAAATTTATCTCCAAGATCGTTACAAGAGAAATTGTGGTGAGAGATGCAAACCGTTTCCATCATTTTAAACAGGGACAATGTTCTTGTGGAGATTATTGGTGATGCTAAATGAAGCAGTCTGAAAATTAGGCTTGCGCAAAATAATGTGCCCCATGTCAATTCAGGATTTTCTTTTTAGTTTCTAGAAAGTTTTTGTGTTTCACTTTGCTCTAAGATTTGGCAATGTAGATCATGTTTTTGGCTTCACAAAATTAAATGCATGTAGAGCACTGCGGTCCACTCTGCTTATATACACCGCTGAGGTAGCTGTAAAAGCCCTGTTTTATGATATTATACAGTTCATTGAATAGTTTCTACGAAACCTGCATATGTAAGAAATGAAAAGCTGGTGGTGGACAAAGGGGAGAATACTAGAAAACAAAGCTGAGGAACACTTAAAAGTAAATGGAAATATGAGTAATCAATAGGAAATCAGGGAGGAGGGATCACAATTAAACAAATTGAATTATATTTTGCCTATGCTAAGGTGATTGATTATTTGAGACTAAATTATATGTTCCAGATTATGTAATTTTATATAAATGTTCATAGATTTTGTCTCAATTATGGTTAGATATTTCTAATATTGTTTTGCATCCCTTTAAAGTGAGATAACTGAAAGATTGTGAATTTCTAGGTATTTTTTAGTATTAAATATATTTAATTTTAATTAGAAATAAATTATTATAAATTATATACAAAGCAAAAAAAACTTGATTTGTGTTTATGCAGTAATTAGTAATCATGTATGGAACTTTAACAAATTGTATAACAAGGTTTGTAGATTAATGTAAGCGAGAAGAGAATAATATTTGTATAAATAAAAGTAGAATTACAATTTATATTATATTATAATTGCACATTCTTGCTACTACACAATTGTGAGTGATTAGATTTATAATTAAAAAGATGAGAGGATTTGAAGATGGTTGATAGAAAGCCAAGTAGGGTGTTTCATAAGTGTATGGAGAGACAATAGATTTAGAATGTAAGAGAAATTGAAATGGATGGGAGGTGTTTTAGAGAAATACAATGAGAGGCATCATAGGTTTGAAAAGAATATTAGAATTATATTCCTAATATGGTAAAACTGACTATTTTATTCTCTTATGGCAAACCTAAAAAACACTGGTATAGTTGAATTTAGTTTGATAGGAGGAATTGGATAGTAGTGTGTTAGTTGCATAACTAACAAATGCTAGTGAATACTGAATTCCATATGTTGCATCTAATGTTTGTTTACAATCCTTAATCAAAACCCCTAAAGTATCTTACTCTTTTGTACTTGTATTCTATCGACATTGTGTATAACAGGGAATTCAGATCATAATATCCAAAGACTTTTGAGTCATGTGACTAACATTTTAAACCATACCCAACAACAAGGTCATTTGTTAGGAATTAGTTCATGGAAAATCAAACTCACCCAAACACAATCCACTAATACAAATTTGTTACAACTCTCATTCATCTTGATGATGGATCATTGTGTATGATATGAAATGTTGATGCAAATAAAATTTACACAGTTGAATCTAGAAGCACACACATTAAATACAAATTTGTTACTAAGGTTTTTGTGATATTTTCAATTGAGTACAACTTGACAACATTGATCTAAGAGCATTCCAAACACAACGGATTGACATCTTCTTTCCATACCTCTATTTGGAAACGACTGCTAATGTGGAAAAAAAGACTACACACTTCATTGTTTACAATGAGACTTCACTATTCCCAACATCCATGTGGCAAGTGATAGTTTTGAGAGATAGGTGTAGGATGAATGGTTCTTTCTGGTAACTCTTAAATGCCAAGGAAGAAATAAAGGGTTTCAGTTGGAGAATTGGGGGAAGCATTCTCCCAGAGGAAAACGTCCTCAAGGGGGGTTGTGTTAGCAAGAGATCAAGGTTGCGTAGAGAATAAGGGAGAGGATGAGAAATCAATGGAAGCCAGACCGATCATGGAGGAATAGAATGGCAGAAGCAAATAGCTCGCTATTCATTGGAAAACTCAGGAAGTCCATCATTGTTGTAGAGGGACAATATAGGAGCAAATAACATGGTGGGTCTGCATGGTAGGTAGGAGTGTTTGTTGATCCTTAGTAGAAGAAAGGAAACAACCACTGGTTGTAGAATCATAGGTTGGTGTTTGTAAAGGAAAGGAAATAGAATAAGAAGGAATGCATAACAGATGGAAGGGTTTGATTCTGAGAAGAGATTGACTTTGCAGTTTCTGATTATTAATATAATGTGATGCGAGATATTTGAATGTTTGTATGTGTTGTGTTCATTGTGTTATGTAAGTTTGTTAGTATGAGAATAGTAAAGTTCATGTTATTTCAATGAGTTTGTATATGTGATTCTGAGTTCCTATCGTTTGGAGAATAGAGATGTTTAACATTTATTTGTGATTTTGGAACTTGTCTCCAACAATTGGTATCAGAGCTAGTGTTTCTAAGTGTGCAAGAGGATTTTCCAGAGGGAGGCAGTTTGCACCAAGACTTGCTAGAGAAGATTGGTGAAGGGTGAAGAAACTTTGGGAAACATTTAATCATGTTAGCTATCCTCTAGTAGAGATGAAGTTGGGTAGAAGGTGTGTAGACTTTTTCTACTGAGAGGAAGTGGGTAGAAGAGGTCTTGGAGAGGTGCCTCTTCTAGAATCCTATTTGGTAGAGGATAGGAGTGAGTATCGTGGAAAAGAAGGTGAAGAGAATCAAAGAGGAACTCAAGAGACAGAGGTAGGTGTGAAAGAGTCCTACAATAGTTAATCAAAGTTATTGATGGAGAAAAGAACAAAAAATAAGTGAGGATTTGTGATTGGTTGGGTTTTGATGATTCTTGTCTTGGAGAAAGGGAGAAAGAAGAAATGGATGGATAAGTTTGAGAAGCACAAAGATTGAGGGAAGAGACGTGAGATGCCTTCGAGGAGATGAGAATGGGAAGATTTGTAGTAGTAGAGCAATGTCCTTTGGAGGATGTAGTTGCAAAATATCATAGTTTTGAGGAAGAGTGTAAAATGATGCATAATGGATTAGTATTCGATAAGGAACTCATTGAAAAGAAAGAGTTTCTTGAGAAAAAAATTGAGAGGATTTAGCATTTGTACAGTGTAGCAGTGGAGGAAGTTGTAGCAATGGTAATTGAAGAATTGAATGAAAAGGGAAAATGAGCAATAGAAAATAAAGAGGTAGATGTTGGAAATCCAAGAATGTAAATGGCTCCCGTTGCTGCTGCTCCCTGTGTTCCTAGGGATTCCACTCCCGTTGCCGTTGCCTCGGCTCCTGCCGTCCCTAGGACTTCAGTGGCAGTTGCTTCCCTTGCATCGCCTGTGGTTGTGGTTTCTGCTGTCGGGCCTTTTGTGGCGGCCTTGGTGCGGGGTCCTTCCACTGCAGCCCTTTCACATGTTAGCAGGGCTAGATGCTCTCCTGTGCCTACGCCTAAACCAGCTTCGGGGAAGATTTCTATTCGCAATGCTTTCCCTATTTCCAAAAATATTGTTGTGGAATTGGAGGAAGAGACAATATCTGAAATTGATGTTGTCACCTTTGTTTTTTCTTCGCATGGCCTGATCTGCAAATTTAAGGGTCACTGGCCTTGTTTGCTCGATTTACATTCTTGGATTTCCAAGCATTGGGAGCCCCTTATCACTGGTACAATCCACATATTCCCTATGGTTAAGGGCTTTTTTGTTGCTAAATTTGAAAATGCTATGGATAGAAAAATGATTATGTGTGAAAAAAATTTCGACTAGGATGGTGGCTTCATGTTGATGATGAAACCTTGGCATCCTAACTCCGTCTCCTGAATCTTTTAATAAGCTGCCCATCTAGGTTAGGCTACCTAATCTTCCTTTCCATCTTTGGGTTGATTCTCTTCTCGAAATTGTGGGGGATGCTATTGGGGATTTTATTTTGGTGGATGAGAAATCTTCTGACTTGCTTCACTCCACTTATGCCCGCATTTTGGTGGATTTGGATATCTCTAATGGTCTGCCTGCAATAATCAAAATCTCTACTTCTAATGGTAGAAGTTGGATTCAACATTTGGACTATGAAGGTCTCCCCTTAAAATGTAGAAGATGCTTTAAGATTGGTCATGTTTCAGATCAATGTGATCTTTAGAAATTTAAAAGGACTGCCTCATGGTGGCAAGGTGTCTCTTCTCAACACTATACTATGGAGAAGGTGTCCTCACCTTGGAGCTTTTTGCAAGTGGTTGGGCAGGTTTTCCCTGTGTCTTCTCCTCTTCCTGGTTCTATTCCTGTTGCTAGAGTAGTTGTGGGTAATGTTGCTCCTCCTTCGACTGCATGTGTGCAGATTCCTTTTGTTTCGTCTGTGGTGGTTCCCTCTTCTGTTGCTGTTGGGTTTGCTCCTGCTGGATCTTTAGCAAGGTTAGCTATTGGGTTTGTTGTTGTTGGTTCTTCTGTTGGAGTTGTCCCTCTCTCTGGCTCTGGTTCTCAGATGGCTACCTTAGTGCAGTGTGCTGCCCCCTCTAGAGGGTCTGTTTCTGTTGTTTTGGATTCGTTGGATTGGTAGAATGCTACTGCCAAGGTTGAAGAAGGTTGGTTCAAGGTTAAAGGTAAACATTCCAAGAGATCTTCGTCGTCTTTTGATATGGCCCTTCAGTCCCATCAGAAGGGTGCCAAAGGAAAATCCTAAATCTTGGGTCTTTCTTTTGGTTGGGCTTGCTCGAAGCTCAGCTCAAGCTTTGTTTGTTCTGGGTTGTGGGAGCCTTTCGTTAAAACCCTTGTTTAGGTCTTGACCTGTTCCATTTTGTGGGTTGTCTTTGTCTATTCTTCGAGTCTTTCTGTAAAGGGTTTCGGGTCCCTTAAAAACATGTTTTCCATAATCCAAAAACAATGATTTAAACAGAGGAAGGAAAATAAGAGCATGATGAGAATGTTGTAGAGTTGGCATTAGAAAGAGAAGAATCAAGGAGGAAGATTTATGAGCACAATTTTCTACAATAGAACAAGAGTGGATGGAAAATCTTGTAGGTGTGAAGGTTGATAAGACAACAAAGGAGGAAAAGATGAAGATTGCAGATGATAAAGATGAGAATGAAAAGGATGTTGGGGGAGAAAAATATCACGAGGTAAATTCTAATGAGTTTTATGATATTGAGTTTAGTTTACCTTTGTTTAAGGTAGGAAAAGATATTGTTGCAGATTGGCATGTGGGAGTTGGTTGCATATAAAGTATGTGGTTGATGTTATAGGGCATTGTTGGAGGTGGTTTGTTTGTGGAGGACAAGATTTCACAAAGGAGAGGATAGGGGAGAGTATTTGAAGGAGAAGAAGAGAGAGCTATTGGAGGAGGAGGTCGGATTGTGGTGGGCATGAGTCCATGAGCAAAAAGAAGAGAAGAGGAAAAACTTGGTGCATGGCGATGACAAGAACCCCAATTAAGTTTTAGAAGAGGTGGAAGAAGAAACTATATCCACCTATATTAGTGATAGATTTCATTATAGGTTGTTGCAACTTGAGATGGTAGTCTTACTACCTAACTCTATTTGTGAGTCATGGTCACAAATCTTTCCTACCTAGGGAGTCCGATGTAGGAGCATCCCAACCACAATGGATTGGCATCTTCTTTTGATACCTCTATTTGGAGATGATGACTAATGTGGAAAAAAATACTATGCACTTCATTGTTTAGAATGAGAGTTCACTGTTCCCAACATCCACGTGGCAAGTGATAGTTTTGGGAGACAGGTGTAGGATGAACAATTCTTTTTGGTAATTGTTAAACACCCAAAATTGAAAGAAGAAGAGAATGATATGGACCACTAAAAGGAGCACAAGGAAGAAACAAACAATTTTTGTGCAGTTTTAGTTAGAGAATTGGGGAAGTATCCTCCCAAAGGGAAACGTCCCCAAGGGGGGCTGCGTTAGCAAGTGACCAAGGCTTCATAGAGAATAAAGAAAGGCACAAGTAGTTAGTGGAAGACATACTGATCATAGAAGAATAGATTGGCAAAAGCAGAGATCTCTCTATTCATTGGAAAACTCAGAAAGTCCATCATTTTTATAGAGGGACAACATAGGAGGAAATAATGTGGTGGGTGTGTGTGGTAGATATGAATGTTTGTTGATCATTGGTAGAAGTTAGTAGCCACCGATTGTGGAATGGAGGCTGACATCTACAAGGGAAAGGACATCAAATGGAAAGGAATATGGAATACGTGGAAGGCTTTAATTTTGGGAAAACACTGACTTTGTAATTTTTATTATTAATGTAATGTAATGAGAGATATTTGAATATTTGTACACTCTATGTTTATTGTGATATGTAAATATGTCGATATGAGAACAATAAAGTTCTTGTTATTTTAATGAGTTCGTATTTATGATTCCGAGTTCCTTTCACTTTGAGAATGTAGATGGTTAGCATTTGTTTGTGATTATGAAACTTGTCTCCATCAAACACCAACTATTAATTCCTAGAAACATAGGTCCATTATCCTAAAATATTTCTTACCTTCAAGGCTTGGGATATGTCATGAAGAAAATAAAAGTAGGGTTCAATAATGGACTATACATGATTAAGGGGTAGTGATGAGAGACAAGGGTCTCTCATGTAGTTTGGGCTCAACTTAAACTTGTAATGGATATTTCATGAGCAATCACTAATAGAATTTTAAATTAGTTAATATGTAACATGATTACACAATTAGTAGCTACACCCAAGGCATCCTCAAATATTGCCACTAGGTCAAAAACACCTAGCTACATATAACCTCTTTTGTAGTTGATAACACTTTGCCCATGCACCTACAATTATAGTAGTATTATGATCCCTTAAGATGATTTAATTTAATTTTCCTTACTCAATGGCAAGGTGTATACTTATTGAACATGATTCACTAATGATTTAATAGTTTAGGATTTTCTTAAGATATTTCCCTAATTTGTAGCACTACATGAATAACATATATTCTTTGATCGAGGGCATGATATTCTTTTCGCAAAGTATGAACAAAGGAATCCCATAGAGGTTTATAATAGTATTCTAGATGGCTCTGTTGGCTCCTAACTACGATTTGAGTCAAAACCCTACAACAACTCCTTCTGCCCTAGATTTGGTCTTGGTTCTAGGATCTCGTGTCAATGATGGAGTATTTTTGTGCTCATGAAATTCGTCCTAAGTGTATAGAGTGAGGCAATGACTATTGTCATTTTTGGCCCAAATCCCTTTTCGTTGAGGTTTCTTGGGTTGGGGTTATTGGGTGTGTTGGGTGCTAGTTGGGGGTAATGTTCTTGATAATGTGGGGGTAGGTTTATGTTGGAATGGTTTCTAGTAGGAACCCCTCTTACATACCTAGTAATGGGTTTATTGTTGTTGGTGGATGGAGTTTCGCTCGTGTTGCCACTTTTGCTTCTTCAAAAGAGAAATATCAACCTCTTGTCTATGTTGAGACATGCCCTATGGTGGTGTGGGGTCTAGATGTGGTAGAAAATGTGGACTTCTACAAATGTTGCAGGTAGGTATGTACATTTGCTGATTTCTAACCTTCTCTTCCAAATCTTCATCACTGGGTGACAAATTCTTGGAGACCTATAGTCTCTAGTAATTATATTGAGCTTTTCCCCTATCCAAACGAGATTTTTATTGCTTGTTTTACTTCTTTTGTTGTTTTAAAGAATGTGACTTGGTGCTTAGCAAGATGTGGGTTTGGGGACTCACTCTCTCCTAGGCAAACCCTAGACTATCTCCTTCAATCCTCTTACTAAACCACTTAGCGTGTGTCTAGTGTGGGTTCATGTCCCTAATCTTCCCCTTCACTTTGGGGAGAATTCTTGTTTTGAGGCCATTAGCAACTCTATTAGTCATTTCTTAAAGGTGGATGAGACTGTGACAACTATGGGTCTCTCTACCTTTGCATGTATTTTGGTTGATATTGATATCTCCACACCTCTCCTTAGAGATGTGGTTCTCATGGTTCTCACTTAGCCACTAATTTTTCTCTCCTATGACATAAAGGAATTGTCACTTGATGGAAAGATGCTAATGATGAACATTTAGCTATCCTAGCTTCTGATTCTTCCTCTAATGAAGAACTGCAAGTTGAAGATGAGGTTAAAGCTACTCTTGCAAACCAAGCCCTATCAATCCTTATGAAAACTACTCATGCTCCTATTGGTGTGGCCCTCTTTGGTCGTGTCAACCCTTCTCTGCCTATTGCTCCCACTCTACTCCAATCCTTGGCTAACAATGCACAACTTTTTCAACACTTTGCCCCTAGTGTTGACGATTTTTGAATTAGAGTTTAACCATCTGCCCCCCCTAGTGGTGGGAATCCTAATGATAGCATCACAAAGACAACTGTCTAATGACATAGTAAATTTTTTTATGTAACCTAAAATTCTTCTCCCCATGTTGTGGGTGAGTTTTCTTCCCAGTATTGAGGTGGGCTACTAGCCTTTTTGCTAGTGCACTATTTGTTTTTGTAATTGCCAACACATTTTATGTTGGTTAGTGTGTTGTTGATTTGTTTTGATGCCTCTGGATTGTGGTTATGTAAGGGCCAACACCCTTGTTATGCTACTGAGTTTAATCAAAAACATGTATTCTCTAATCTACTCCCACTCCTAATATTGATGGAGGTGATTATAAGCATGGAACAATTGATCCTTCATTGATGTTGATTAGTGTTTATTCCATTGGGTAATAAAGTCATGAGATATGAAAAGTATAGATCACGTAATGTACAATGGATATACTTAATAATCCATCTCAAAACTATAAGGACTCATGTAATAGGAGAATGACCATTACAAATAATTTGTAATGCATTAGATTCTATCATAGATGCATCACACCTCTATTACATTGCACTGATATATGCGGTGAGAGAAAATACATGTGTAACTACACATTCTCCTAAATCATTACAAATTACCCTTGCTACATACTATTACAGAAAATGTACATTACGAAACCCTTACTACACCTTAGTAAAACACCCTTCATTTGCATCTCATACATATAGTGCTTGATGCCATAGAATAACTTGGAGAATTTTCTTCACCAAAGCAATTGGTTTAGCAATCAATCCTCTAAATAAATAATGAATTTTATTTTATCATTTTTTATTTTTGACATCTAGCAACACATAATTTTTTTGGGAGAGCATGGAATAACTAGATCTAACATGTAAGAATCATCCATATTGATGGAGACACATGGGGGAACCATTCAAGTCAATGGAATAGTCAAAACATATGGTAGAGACTCATTATGGGTTGAACTAGAGAGCTAGAACCCTCACAACCACATTTACGGTTGCATGATTGCCTATATGATATTTAATAACATTTCTATGTAAACTCATGCCCAACAAATAAAATTGATGTATCTTAGAGTGGGAAGGGATGATTTGGTAGCTAGAAAGTCAAATTTGGCATCAATGGAGTGACCTACAAGTTATGAAGGTAGGTGAAACAAAGTTTTTAGAGTTTTAGGGAGTGACACAAGGAAATGGTAGGGTTTTAAATTTTAGGTATCAAGGATTGGAGGTACATCATAATTATAGGTATTTAGGTAAGGGAAAGGTTGAACCTCCAACAAGGATAATAGAAGGAATGGGGAACAAGTGAAAGGGATGCCAAGAAGAGGGAGAGTATAGTGTTGAGAGAAAAAAGAGGGATAGGGAATCAAGCATAAAGCATACTAGGTACTAAAGTAGAATAAAGGATGTGAATCAAGCTCTATCAAAGTAACTTAGTGACAACATTGAGTTGGGACTTGGGAGTCATGAAGAAGGCATGCCAAGAAATTAGGGAAAGAGATAAATAAAGCTTTGGCATTAAAACGGAAAGGCTAAGGTGTGAAGGAAAAGTAATAAGAGGTAGGGAACAAAGATCATGGAAAAGGTAAGAATGGTGTCTCCAAAAGGAAACTCTTAAACCCCAAAAATAAAACTTAAGGCAACGATGGAAAAATCAAAGAGAAGAGATTCAGGGTGCCAAGGATATGGTACCCAAAGAAGCAAAGACTTGAAATATCAACATAGTAAAGAACTTAACACAAAACAAAAGGGTTTTTGTTAGGAATTAGGTGTTGTACAACCAAGTAATGTTTAAAATGTTTTATTTATTATTGTGTGCGGTGCGGTGCAGCCAGGACTTAGATGGACATGCATCATTAGGAGTAAACATTCTTGGGGCCACTTTATGTGTTTCTTGTAATATTGGAAAACATATTTAATGTGGACCTCACATTGGAAAAAAATATTTAATTTAATATAGAGAAAATATTAATAAAGTGAAAATTTACTACCTGTTTTAAATGTGGAGTCAATGGTTTTTTAATCTCAAGGTTTTAGTCACATTATTTTATTTAATACCACTTGGTAGTTTGTGTAAGCTTGTTTCTTTAAAAGCAAACATGAGGGTAGTTTTTTAAGGTTGGCTAGTTGGGATTTTGAGTCTTCTTTGAAAAGTACATACATGAAGCATGACATGGTATGTGTGGATTCATTCTTGGACTTATAGGGGATACATTGGAGAGGCTTGATGTTTAAGAGGTGTTCATGAAGGCTCTGAAGATGTATTAAAATGTTTATTGTTAAATAATACATGAGACATGGACACTTTTGCAGGCTTGGCTTTTCCCTCTTGAGGATTTTCCTAGGGTATATCTTGTTTCATCTTTGATGAGTATATTCTCTATGCTCTTCCATATGAATTTTGAATAGTTGTTTGAATAGATTTCACTTTTATGTTGAAAGGAAATTGTCATTAGATTGTTAAATTTCCTTTCATTTGGATATCATCATGAAATGCAATGGTTGTACGATGACCACAAATGAGTTTTGACAACTGTACAAAATGTGGAACAAAGACCAGGCATTTAAAAATGTTGTCACACCTCAAGGAAATATCCTCTCATGAATACGTAGACTAAGAAATGCACATTTATATTTTTTGTGAAAGAAAATACAACTTTAAAGTTATATGTAAAAGCCATTGGCAGGTGCTCTCCCCTTCAATGTGTGTGCCCATTTCCCAGCATTGACAAGGATTGTGAACAATAGATACAATACATGCAAAATGTGGAAGCATAGGAAAGCAACATGGTCTACCACGCAAAAGTGAAGGCATGTCAGAATGCCACATGGATAGATGTGTTCCAAGTTCTCATTCATGTTTTCAGGTGTGCCCAATGTAACAATACTAAACTCCAGTAGAGAATGCCCATAATATAGAGCTTATAAGCTAATAATCATTGTATTTTTATATATACAAATGTTATTGTCTTCTCTTTATCATCAATCTATAAACCTCATTATGCAAGTACCAAACTTAACAGAAACACAATTGTATATTTATATTGGAAGAATACATAAAAGATTACAATAGAAAAGTTTTTTATGATATGCACCTTGAAAGAAGAAACTTAAGTTTTTTACGATACAAACCTTTAAAGAAGAAACTTAAGTTTCACTATAATGCAATAAACCTTTACGACAAAGAGCACAACAACAAAACAAAACTTGGAAAACAACTGCAAGCTGCAATTTATAATAAAATAGATCACTTTTCTCCAAAAGTATCAAGCACATGGTCCTCAATAATGATGTTCATAGTTGTGAGTAAAGATTTATTATGTTCTTGAGCAATAGCTACCAGTTGGGACGAAACTTCATAAAGTTGTGCCTTGAGCTCTGTAGAATGTATTCAAATTTATCTTTCAAGGCTTTAGCAAAAGAGGACTATTGTAACATAATGTTGGAGAATAGACCATGCATAATTACTTATGTAGGAGGGAAAACATTAGAGAAAACAGCTATACATCTAAGTACCCAAATATAAAACAAAATACATTGACAATAAATTTGATAAACTATTCCAAGAGCAATGCAACCCTAACAAAGCTGATTTCCAACTAATAAGCTGTTAAATATATTAAGGATACAAGTGTGAACTGTTTACCAAATTTTTGGGCATACTTACATAACTAGAAAGCATGTGTAATGGACTTCAATTTGTGACAAAACAGACATTTGGTGGACTGTATAGGAGAAAAGAGAGTCATTTCCCACCACAATTTTATAGTGGATTGTTTTCCAAGCAAGAAACCAAGCTGTAGCTTCATCTCTGAATTTCCAAACAGCAAGGCTCAAGCTGAACCATTTGGATTCAAATTAATTCACTCTCCATTTCAAATTTAACCTTAGTTGCATATGGAATGGAAGAAGTTTTTGGTGGATTAGCTTAAGAGAGAGAATTTTCATATTATAACATGGACGCCACCTCCAGCCTTTAAAAGAGTTGCAAGAAATGGGAGTAGAAAGTTTTAATTGAAGAATTGAAGGAGACAGTCTCTTGAATTTTGAGAATGTCACTAATTAAAGCATTGGACAGTTTGAATTCTTGTTTAAGTTGCAAGTCATTTTTCCAAGTTGAAGAGAACTCCTAGATGTCTCTAAATTACGTGATGCCCTTTTTGAATAAGCTCTTACTATGCAAATGGGAATTGATAGCGAGCGGTTGTTCATATAGAGAAATCAATCAATTCCACCAAAGAGATGAAGACGAGAAGCTCATCCCATGGCTATGACCCTGTAGATTCCATTCAAGAAGATGAGACACTACACTTGCTGCCAAACTTTCCATATGCTTGAAAATTGTCTAGAAGCTTGAGGCGTAAAAAAATTTGCCATTAGGATTTTACATTTCCACCCAACTTCTTTTAAAGCATTATTGGTTTTAGTAGTAGCAATTCTATGTCTAATAAGAGACTTCTAGTGCTGCTCAATGAAGAATTCTGATGATCCATTTCGTTATGAGGCCTCTTATGTAAGGGGGTCAATCACTCCTAAACCTCCTTTGTTCTTTGGGATGACCTTTTTTGTTCTACTTTCCCCAAATGAACCCTCTAACTAATTGAGTAAGTTGATTATAACTACTCTTGGAAGGGAGCCAACATGATGAAACGTATACATGACTAGCAATGATGATTTTATTAGCAATTTGAATGTGTTCAGCCATAGAAAGAAGTTTGTAGATTGCGAATTTCACAATAAAAATGTATCCTATTAAACATCCAACACGATTAGTTTGAATAATTAATCATCTAGATTTTCATGGCAAATTCCTTTGTTCAAGTCCAACAGGATGTAGCATGCAGAAAGTGGATGAAACGTCAAACGATGATGGAGGTTACCCCACAAGAAAAAATTTAACATTTATGAAAAAAAGGAGTGACTATAGCTTAAGAATGAACTTAACTAAGCATTTGTTTGTGAAATTGCAGTAGAAAAGAAACAAACTATGACTACAATACATGCCCTGCAAAAGTCAGGTCTCCACAATTTACCTAATCCAGGAGCATTATGCATCAATTTAATTTATCTGGAGAAAACTCCATAGTATGTTAGACGTAACTGGAGTGGCACTGAATAAATATAAATTGTAAGCTTCACAATTAAAATTTAACATCAAACAGGATGACCATAAGTAAATCATGAAAGATTCCAAAGCAGAGCCTGTACTTCATATCACAAGAGACATCAAGTACTAATGCTCTGGGTAAGACTAGATGAAACTCTCTATTTACATTGCCTGAATAGTTGTACTCTGGACATGGCATCTATGCCATAGGTTATCCCCAAATGAGACTTTTGAGTTTTCTAAAAAAACTTGTGGCTGAGAATAAACTTAACTATTGCTTGTTAAATGGCAGTGCAGACACGCAGAATTGTGACTATAATGTGTGCGCTAAAAATTTCTCTCCAAAGTTTAATTAATCCAAAAGTGTGTTTCTCAGATTGATGAGTCTATTACTACAATGTAAAGAGTTGAACAAATGCCTAATTTGGCAAATTTAAAAGTCAGAAATCATTTGAATGTTAACATTTAAATGCATGTTTTGAACCTTCTAAGTGAAAAAAAAACCAGAATTCGTGAACAAAAATTTAGAGAAAATGTATTGATTAAGTACCAAAATCTGTTCTAAGGTTCGGGAAAATGATAGATGTCTTTTATTATTAATGAGAATCCAAGAAAAGAAGAATTTCTCAAGTGAAACATGCATAGCGAACATATAATATTATTCTTGTATAAGCATTCCCACAATGCTACTGATCAATGTATTGGGAGTGGCAACTGCTTTCTCAAAACTGCATCACTAAGAATAGTAGAGCTGGACCATTCAACTGCATTTATACTTGTCTTAATCTCCTCTCAAGAAGAAAAGAGAAGCTATTGTAGCTTCCAAATTTTAATAAATAAACATAATCAATAATTAGCATTTAAACCAAATAATTTGCATTGCCTGTAAAGATTGTGGCCCTCTAGGAAATACCCATAAGTCAAAGCTCAAACTTAGAGAGCTGGTATTCCTTCAATGTCTTTGATTCCCAAGCCTCACCAGCTCAGCCCTTGGACCAGTCGGGTCTTGTTCTGCACAGTTTATCTTATTGTAATTACTGTTCTAGCATCCCTACCTGTAATAGTTCCCGTACAAAGCTCATACAAACAGTAGCAGACAATATAAACATTTGAAAGAAAACAAACAGTTGACTAGCCAAATGTATGGACTAGCAAATTATACAAACGGAAGAGTCAAAATTAAAGGAAAGAATGCATAATCAAGTAGATAAAGTATACTAGAAGAATCTTTCTCACAATTTACTTGACAAATTAACAATTTGATTAAGTGGAAAAGGTGGGGAAATATAAGGAAGTCGAAGAGTATTTGAATTTTTTAAAATGTTGAAAATAGAGACTGATTACCATTGCCACTATTGACAATATTTAGAGAATGAATGAAAGCGTAGACAGTCACATACCCATGGTCAGAAAGTTTTAAGTGAGCCTCAGCATAGTCAACAATGAACATGTTGCTTGTTCTCCTGTTGATTTTCTCTCACCTGACAGAATAGACACCCCTTGGTTTCATTGAATCTTCCATACAAAAACCCTGCAATGAAGGAATTGTGCAAATCGGCCAATTATATAGTGGATAAAAAACAGAGGTTGAGGGAGAGGTAAGATCCAAAGCATTCAAAACTTGTACAGACCAATCATAAATAGTACAAAAAGCAACAGAATTATGTGGTAATGTCAACGAACAATGGAAAACTACAAAACAAACCAAGCAGGTTAGGAATATCTCAGTGGCAATGGCACAGACATAGCTTCTCAATCTGCGTGTGCTCAGCCACAAGACAAAAACGCTTCTACTTTCACCTTTGAACAACTGTTTGAAAAAAATTGATTTGCTTGTTATACAGGCCACTTAGATAGCAGAACAGTGTTGCATACGATTACTAATTTATAATGTAATTTCATTCTAAAATAAGTGTGTCATGCTTAGTACAAAATTAAATCAATTCTCAAATGGTTGCCACTCTTCCACTACCATCCGTTATTCTGGGCTGTGACACCTTACCTTCTTACTTAGCAGATTTCAACTGCCAGAATGCACATCAATTTAAACCTTATGTACACGGATTGCTGCTGCCACTGTAGATGCCTCTTTGTTAGGAATTAGGTGTTGTACAACTAGGTAATGTTTAAAATGTTTTATTTATTATTGTGTGTGGTGCACCTAGGACTTAGATGGACATGCATCATTAGGAATTAATATTCTTGGGGCTACTTTGTGTTTCTTGTAACATTGGGAATTATATTTAATTTGGGTTTCACATTGGGAAAAAGCATTCAATTTAATATCGAGGAAATATTTATAAAGTGGAAATTTACTACCCGGTTTTAAATGTGGGATCAATAGTTTTGTAATCTCATGGTTTTAGTCACATAGTTTTATGTAATACTACATGGTGGTTTTGTGTGAGCTTTATTTCTTTAAATGCAAGCACAAGGGTAGTTGTCTAAGGTTGGCTAATTGGGAGTTTTGAGTCTTCTTTGAACTGCACATATGTGAAGAATGGCATGAGATGTGTGGGTTCATTCTTGGACTCACAAAGGATGCATTGGAGAAGCTTGATGTTTAAAAGGTGTTCATGAAAGCTCTAAAGATGTATTATAATGTTTATTGCTAAATAATACACGAGTCATGGATATTTTTGGAGGCTTGGTTTTTCCCTCATAAAGATTTTCCCAAAATATATCTTGTGTCATCTTTGATGAGTATATTGTCTATGCTCTTGCATATGGGGACTTGTTTGAATAGATTTCACTTTGGGTTTTGAAAAGAAATTGTAATTAGATTGTTAAGTTTCTTTTCATTTGGATATCATCATGGAATGGAATGGTTGTATGACAACCATACGAAATGTGGAACAGACACCAGGTGTTTAAAGATGTCACACCTCAAGGAAATATCAGCTCAAGGATACGTAGACTCTATGAAATGCAAATTAATATTTTTTGCGAAAATAAAGCAGCTTTAAAGTTACATGTAAATGCCATTGACAGGTGTTCTCCCCTTTGACATCTGTGCCTATCTCTCAGCATTGACAAGGCTCGTGAACTGTATATAATAATATATAAAACATGCAAAATGTAGAAGCATAGGAAAGGCACATGGTCTACCATGCAAAATGTGGAGACACGTTAGAATGCCACATGGATACATGTGTTCCACCTCCAAGTACTCATTCATGTTTTCAGGTGTGAGATGTCCAATGTAAGAATACTAAATTCTGGTGGGAAATGCCCACAATATATAGCTTATCGGCTAAAGCCTAATAGTCATTGTATTTTTATAAATACAAATGTTATTGTCTTCTCTCTATCATCAATCTATAACCTCATTATGCAAGTACCAAGTAACAGAAACACAGTGGTTTACTTCTTTATATATAAGTTATAATAGTGTATTTTGAATTTAAAATAAATAGACAAAAATCAAATTAAATCAGCATACTTATATTTTAAAAACTCAAAGTAAAATAGGCTAAGAGATCAAATTTTAAAATATTTAATATTCATAAATAAAAACTAATCATGAGATGTACTATAAAAAACAATTGAGAAGAGTATAAATAAAGAAAAAATAAGGTTACTAAAAAAAATATAAATTTTTTTATTGGAAGAACACATAAATTGATGGAAAAAATCACAATAGAGAAGTCTTTTCAGATATGAACTTTGAAAGAAGAAACTTACGTTTGACCATAATGCCATAAAACTTTACAATGAATAGCATAACAACAAAACACATGGACAACAAGTGCAAGTTGCAATTTTATAATAAAATAGATCACTTTTCTCCAAGAGTATCAAGCACATGTTCCTCAATAATGATGTTCATAGTTGTGAGTAAAGATCCACTACGTTCTTAAGCAATAACTACAAGTTGGGATGAAACTTTATAGAGTTGTGTCTTGAGCTCTATATATTGTATCCGAGTTTATCTTTCAAGGCTTTAGCAAGAGAGGACTATTCTAACACAATGTTGGAGAATAGACCATGCACAATTACTTCTATAGAAGAGAAAACATTAGAGAAAACAACTTTACATTTAAGTACCCAAATATATAACAAAATACATTAACGATACAATTTTGATAAAATATTCCGAGAGCAATGCAACCCTAACAAAGTTGTTTTCCAACTAATTTTCTGTTAAACATATTAGGAATACAGGCCTGAACTGTTTGCCAATTTTTTTGAGCATACTTACATAACCAAAAAGCATGTATAATGGACTCCAACTTGTGACAAAACAGACATTTGGTGTACTGTATAGCAGAAAAGAGAGGCATTCCCCCACCGCAATTTTATAGTGGATTGTTTTCCAAGCAAGAAACTGAGCTTTAGCTTCATCATTGGATTTCCAAACAGCGAGGCTCAAGCTAAACCATTTGGATTCCAACCAATTCACTCTCCATTTCAAATTTAACATTGGTTAAATATGGATTGGAATAAGTTTTTGATGGATTAACTTAAGAGAGAATTTTGATATTATAACCTGGAAGCCACCTCCAGTCTTTAAAAGAATTGCAAGAAATGGGAGTAGAAAGTTTTAATTGAAGAGTTAAAGAGGACAGTCTTTTAAATTTTGAGAATGCCACTAATCAAAGCATTGGAAAGTTTGAATTCTTGTTTAAGTTCCAAGTCATTTTTCAAAGTTGAAGCTTGGAGAACTCCTAGATGTCTCTAAATTATGTGATCCCCTTTTAAATAAGCTCTTACTATGCAAATGAGAATTGATAGCATGTGGTTGTTCATGTAGAGATATCAGTCGATTCCACCAAAGAGATGAAGATGAGAAGCTCATCCAATGGCTAAGATCTTGTCCATTCCATTCAAGAAGAAGTAGACACTTTCTGCCAAGCCTTCCATATGCTTAAAAATTGTCTAGAAGCTTGAAGCTTAAAGAATTTTGCCATTAGGATTTTATATTTCCACCCAACTTCTTTTCAAGCATTATTGGTTTTAGTGTAGCAATTATGTGTCTAATATGAGACTTCTGCCACTGCTAAATGAAGAATTCTAATGATCCATTTGGTTATGAGGCCTCTTGTGTAAGGGGGTCAATCACTACTAAACCTCCTTTGTTCAGATGACCTTTTTTGTTCCACTTTGCCCAAATGAACCCTCTAATTAATTAAGTTGATTATAACTACTTCTGGAAGGGAGCCAGCATGTTGAAACATATACATGACTGACAATGATGATTTTATTACCAATTTGAATGCGTCCAACCATAGAAAGAAGTTTGTAAATTGTGATTTTCACAATAAAAATGTATCCTATTAAACATCCAAGAGGATGAGTTTCAATAATTAATCATCTAGATTTTCATGGAAAATCCCTTTGTTCAAGTCCAACAGGATGTAGCATGTGGAAAGTGGATAAAACATCAAACTATGATGGAGGTTACCTCACAAGAAAAATTTAAGATTTATGAAAAAAAGGAGTGACTATAGCTTAGAATGAACTTAACAAAGCAATTGCTTGTGAAAGTGTAGTAGGAAATAACCAAACTATGACTACCATACATAACCTGCAAAAGTCAGTGTAATGTCCCTAATTCAGGACATTAAGATGTATGATAAAAATAAGTTCAAGTTAAAGATTCAAACTTCTTGATCATAACCATTATAGTGATATAAAGACAATGGCAACAGACAAAGTGATCATACCTCCAACAATACAGTATGAAGGTAATGATTCAAGTTTGTCAGCATGACACGTGGTAGACAAACACCTGGTAAGTATCAACTTGAGATGACACCAATATTGAGGATTCTACAGGAATTAGTAATCTTTGATCAGTTAGTCATGTCCATTGATATATGAAGCCAATTAATACTATTGACTATTTGGATAGAGTCATTCATATCATGATAAAGACAGACAAAGTCTAAGAATCTTTATAGAAACAACAAAGAATTGATGAATAGCAAGTACAAATACTCGGCTAATATTGTCGTAGAAAGAGAGCAGTGGTTTACTGGGCATCTGATTGTTATATTAATTGGCTAAGGAAAAAATAGATATCCATTGTTTATAATAGCAAATTAAGTATAATGATTGGTTAAGATATTAACCAAACTGATTCTGAATTGGTTTGAGGAAGGTGTCTATCCATCGCATCTTCTCATTCTTGGATCACAAGTATAATATGAGGTTTGATTCATTCTCTCAAGATCATTGGAGACTTCTGTTGGTAAACAGATTGTTCTTCTTTTTATACTCCTTTTATTTGCCCAATTTATATCAAAGAACAACTTTACTCAACAGTTGGGAAACTGTTTCTGAGAATATCTAGTTTCCCTCTGAATTGAGGTACAGCTCCCTATGTGAAAAATATTCAATGAATTTTGTTTCAATTCTAATCCCTACTGCAAGTATGTTCTTAACCAGAGAACAGTAGAGGAAACCGAGTTCCACCCAAGCAAGTGAAATCTCAGGCAGGGTCTAAATGCAGAGATGTTATGTTGATGATCTCCACAATCTTATGAATTTCACAACACAACAATATGAAAATACATATTATGAAAGTATGATTATGTATGAAATGCAAATGGAGTATGCTGATGCAATTTCATAACCAGTTATAACTCTCTGATTATTCTACCGATTAATCAAACCGAAAACAACGAGACAAAACTCTGTTCATTCACCATTTTCAATTCAATGCAATGAAATGACATTAGATATAGTTGGACAGTAAATAGATGGTATCAGACTTGATTGTCTCTACAATCAATTTCACACCAGAATTTGCTGACCTTTTATTAACTTCTTTCAAAGAATTTATAGAGTTTACAATGTATCATGCTCGTAGGGACTGATGACCTTTCAATTTTCATGAATACAAAAAGATTGGGAACAAGCAACTTCGAAAATACAATGAAGAGGAAACAATTTGACTCTGTCCCTTCACCTTCCCTCGCTAATATTAATCTCTTCCAATACATCATCTTGATCAAAGAAAACTTCATCACCTTGAAAAATGGTGTGCCCGTGATCCCTGTTGAGAGCATGCATCCGGCATTAACTATTTACCTCTTCGCATGATCGCAAGACATTAATTTTATTTATGCGATCATGCGACCGTTCCATGATTGGTCAACTCTACAAACATGATTGCATCTGCGCTGTTAGCATATGCGGGTCCCAGCAGGCTTCATTGTCGCATGATCGCATGGTATTATTTTAATCCATGCGATCATGCGACTGCTCTTTTCTAACTGTCACAAATGCACGTGGAAAATCTTTAACTTAAGTGACGCTGCCGGATGAATAAAGAGATGTGCACCTACCTGTCAAAGATGAATCAAAAGGTAATGAAAGATTATAAAACCCGACACAAGCGAAGACTGTTGAAACATTTCGAGCTCGGGTAGAAACATTGAAAAGATGCTACGGCCAGCCGAGCTCGGGTGGTGACAATGTAATAAGATTGAACACACGGCTCTGTCACTGCATCTTCTTCCTGATTCTTTGCACACACTTGAAGATCATGTATTTCGAACATCTACCTGCTTGAGAAAAAGAATCAATTGGAGCATCAAGACTTTGCCAGGTTAGGAACTATAACCTACCCAATGATAAAGAGACTTTAGAACCACCCAACTGGCTTGAACTAAGAAGGCAAAGTGAGGGGAACCTGGCAAAATCATCCTACCCTAGGGAAGACTTAGACTTAGACACAGACATGACTGTGACACCAAAATTTTCCACTTGACAGCATAGCCATAGGATGAAAAGTGGGGCAACAGCTGGCTCTGATTGGGGACTTGAACATTCCCATGTTTAAGCAATGAATCTTGAATCTCTGGTTTCGCACATGAATGAAAGGGCAGCAACACAACAAAACTGAACAAGGGAAACAAAACAGCAAGGAAGCTAACGCACACAAAAGAAAAAGGGAAAACCAAACTAGGAAACACACACTAGAACAAAACTATAGTACAGAACAGGGGATACCTGTTTTCAATTGATCATTTGATATAATTTCAGATCTTGACCATTGTAGGTCAAGGGAAGTACCTCTCCATCCGGATATGCCAGCTTGAAAGAATTCTTCTCAAATGCCTGGTGGATATTATAAGGACTCTTCCATAATGTTTCAAACTTTCTGTGCATCCCCTTGGGAGCTCTCCTCTTATCCCATAGTAACACAAGATCTCCAACCATGAATTTACGGGGCCTAGCTTTCTTATCAAACAAGTCCTTCACCTTCATTTGATGTTGAGTAATATGATCCACCATTCTTTCTCTTTCTTCTTCTAGTTTGCTCAAATACATGATTCTTTTCTCCAAACCATCCTTGTAAATATCATCCTCTATGACTGTCCTCAACTTACATGTTGCCAACTCCAGTGGTAGTGGAAGGTTTGCTTCAACTCCATACACTAGCTCAAATGGAGATATCCCAATTGCTCTCTTTGGAGTCACTCTATCAGCCCATAGTGCTTCATGTATCTTTTTGTGCCAATTCTTATGATTGTCTAACACCAATTTCTTAACAATATTGATCAAGTTTTTATTACTTGATTCCGCTTGACCATTTCCTTGTGGGAAATAGTCGGATGAATGACTGATTGAGATACCATACTCAAAACAAAAATCAGTAATTTCAATAGATGAAAAGTAGGCAGCATTATCCATCACTAATTTATGAGGAACCCCAAATTTTACCATAATATTCTCCTTTATGAATTCACACACTACCTCGGAAGTGGTCTTCTTGGTTGCTTTAGCTTCAACCCACTTCGTGAAGTAATCAGTGGCTGTAATTATGTAAGAATGCCCTGCACTAGACGCTGGATTTATTGGACCTATGAAGTCAAGGCCCCACTGCTGAAATGGACAATCTATGATAACTGGTTTTAATGGAAGTGCTGCTAACTGTGGTTTGCCGGAAAACATTCTGCACTTTTCACATTTAGCCACCCAATGATATGCATCTCTGAACATACCAGGCCAGTAATAACATTGCCTCAGAATTTTAAAAGCTGTAACTGAAGAAAAAAA
This sequence comes from Chamaecyparis obtusa, assembly GCA_027943335.1. Classification (NCBI taxonomy): domain Eukaryota; kingdom Viridiplantae; phylum Streptophyta; class Pinopsida; order Cupressales; family Cupressaceae; genus Chamaecyparis; species Chamaecyparis obtusa. The sequence continues at coordinate 1,013,190 of BSBK01001410.1, read as the reverse complement.
ATGTCCTCCACAAGCCTCGTCATGAAAAGTTTTCAGCAAACACTCCTGTTGTTGCTTATCAACACACCTCAAAAACGTGCCATCAATTGATCTCTTGTAGAGCTTATCTTCCCGAATCACATATTTAGCAGCTTTTAATTTTAAATCCCTTCTCTGTTTGGCTGTCAATCCTTCCGGACATTCTCCATAAGTTAAAAAGTATGCAATATTTTCAAACCAAGGATCTTGGAGACTTACATTTAAAACCAGTTGATTTGCTGCCGATTCTTCTTCTTCCAAATTCTCTGCTATGGCTTTACATAATGCATTTCCTCTGACTAATTTTGCAGGCTTAATTTCAATATCATATTCTTGAGTTTTGGCAATCCATGAACCTCTATTATTGCAGCCAACATCTTGTTGTGTTAAAATACTTTTCACAGCAATATCAGGCACGAAAATTAAAGAATGTGAATGTAAAATATAGAAACGAAAATTCTTCAATGCTTTCACTACAGCATATGCATGTTTCTCTGATTGTGAGTACTTCAATTCATGCTCCTTCAAAGGTATACTCATGAATGCTATAGGTGCCTGAATCTCTTCTTTATTTTCTTGTATCAAAATTGTAGACAATGTATGTTCTAAGGCATAGCAATATATAATAAAATCTTTTTTATAATCAGGATGGCTCAAGACTAGTGCATTAGCAATTGCTTCCTTAATTTCATTGAAAGCTTGTTTTCCCTACTCATTCCATTTAAAAGCAGCATTACCTTTCATCATATCCACAATACATTTGGTAATCTCTGAAAAATCAGGAACAAACCTTCTAAGAAAATTAACTTGGCCAAAGAAAGATTTAATAGCAATCTTATTGGAAGGCAAGCTTAATCTCTGAATAGCCTTCACACATTCTGGATCAATCCTTATTCCTTCCTGTGACACAATATGACCCAATAGTTTTCCTTCCGTTACACAGAAAACTATTTTTTTTGGATTTAGAGATATACCATGCTCCCTGCATCGCTGCAACACTTTTTCCAAATCATCTATGTGATCTTTCCTCTTCTTAGAGAACACTATTAAGTCATCAAGGTAAATCACAATTATTTTGTTCTTCATATCAGCAAATGAAGCATCCATACCTCGCTGAAAAGTAGCACCAGCGTTAATCAAACCAAATGGCATTCGGTGATATGCAAAGGTACCCCAAGGAGTTGTAAAAGCTGTTTTGTGTTGATCCTTCTTCTCCACTTCAATTTGATTGTATCCAGAAAAGCCGTCCAGCATAGACATCATCTCAGCTCCAGCTACTGTTTGTAATAGATGATCCATGTTTGGCAGTGCATAGTTATCTTTCAACGAAGCTTGATTTAAATTTCGGAAGTCAACACATATTCTTATTTCACCATTTTTCTTTCTCACCGGCACAATGTTTGCAATCCATGTTGAATGATGTATTGGATAAATAATTCTAGCTTTCAACATTTTATCAATCTCCCTGTAGATGGCATCTGCTACCTTTGGATTATAACATCTCTGCTTCTGTCGGATAGGTACAGCATCTGGTTTCAAAAGAATCGTGTGTTTGAAATTTCCACTCATGAAACTCTTTAAATCTTCATAGCTCCAGGCAAAGACGTCTTGGTATTCTTGAAATAATTTCTTTGCCTTCTCCTTTTCCTCCAGTGTACAACATTTACCAATATTTATCATTTTGGGATTAACATCTGTCCCAATATTTATATTTTCAAACTCTCCTATAGTTGGCCCCTTCTCTGCTCTTTTCTTCTTTACATACATATCATGCCGATTAAAGAGCTTTTCTAGAGACACAAAATAAGGTGAAATTGTATTACTTTTCAATTGTGTAATCCCTGAATTTTCATGTTTTTCTTTCTCTATAGAATCATCCAAACGATTACTTTCATCTTCTTCATCAAGACCTTCAGTATTCTCTAAAAATAGCTGCAGACCCTTATCATCATTGAAAATCTGCCAATCTTCTATATTGTCTGGTATTGATGGCCTGTAGATGACTTCAATCTGCTATTTCTTATCTTTAAAATCCGGATGAGGAAGCAATAAGGATGCTGATACAGCCAAAGAGTCCACCTTCATATTCATTTCTCTAGGGACATAATTTATAGAAAATGCATCTAATGTTTCGATTTCATCCCAAACTCTGTTCCGGTAATTTTTCAACTTATGATTTTTCACTGAATACTGACCTCTCACTTGTTTTACAACCAGCTCTACATCACCTTGAGCTTTTAGAATTTTAATTCCTCTTTCCTTAGCTGTTATGATGCCAAGAAGTAATGCCTCATATTCAGCACTGTTATTGGTGTTGTTAAATTCTAATTTGAACGCTAGAGGCTCTGATTCACCAGTTGGAGAAATTAAAACAATACCAGCACCGAAACCGGATGATGAACAACTACCATCAAATTCTAGTGTCCAGATTTGTGTTTCTTTTCCAGAATTTTCAAATTCTGATTTTTCTAATTCATTTTCCACAGCATCATCCTCTGTATACAGCATGTAATTACCAAACTCCAACTCTTGATATAAAATTTTGGCCTTAGGATTGTCTGATTTTTGAACTGTGAATTTAGATTTCTCCTCAGGTTCTAATTTCACTCTTTTGTTACCAACAGGAATTATTGCTTGAGACCAATCTAATTTAATCTCTCCATCTAAATCCCTGCAAAAACTTCTGCTCAACAACAGGCCATAACTAATAGGAATGTCTGCAACTAAAATGGTTAGAAGTATTCTCTTTTCTGGATATGCCGCCAATGCAACCTATATGTCTTTGATTTGACCCACCAAACTCACTTGTTTAGCATCCATGGCGTAACATCTGCCATTGGCTTTAGTAAGAGTTAAGCCTAGAGCTTTAGCCACTGTATAAGGCATCACATTATCCGAAGCTCCGGAATCAATAATACAATTGCTTAACTTCCACCCATTGATAAACAATGAAACATAGAATGGTTCTGGTTTTTGCCCAGGAGAAGTAGCTAGGACAGAATTCTCAACTTCATTGAAAAGGTTTGCAGTCAATGTTTCATCCTCTAATCCAGAAGTTGCAACATGATTTAATTCAATATTTTCATCTTTACAATGCTCAATAAATCTTTTCAATTCATTGGGATGTGATTTAAGATAATCAATGGCGGAAACCTAAATTTTAGAATCTTTACAAAACTGAATAAAGTCAAAGGAACTGCACTCCTTACCGGATTGCAAAGTCTTCACTCCTTGATTAGTATCCTGCATTTTAGGTGCTGGCTGACTTTGTTTTGCTGAGCATCTTTTGAATCAGCAACCGCCTTTGCCTTTTGTCCTCTAGTGAGCACGTTATAAGTGTGTCCATTGATAGTGGCATAACATTCTCCCTGCTTCTCTGAGTCTAATACATACTCTAAAAATAAATTTCCGGAGTCGCCATTCGAGTATGACTTAGTCTCATCACCGGACAAGGGAGAATTGGGCTCATTGGTAGTCAAAAACTGCATTCTATTGATCACATCTGGACAACTTTCACTGTCATGATCAATAGTTAAATGAAGCACACATCCGTTCACTTTTTTAGGTGGAGCCTCTATTGCTAACCTTTGTTGCAATCCAAGCAATTGCAAAGGTTTGTTACTATTCTCTTGCTCTGAAAAATTCCTTTGGTATGGATTGTTAAATCTTGGGAGCTGCCTTTTCAAAGCAATCAGCTCATTTGATAACTTTTGAATCATTTCTTCTGATGAAGTGGTTCCACTTGTACTAGCTCTATTCTGCATTTCACGCTTCCACCTTCCTGCAGAAATCATGTCATCCTCAAACTCTACAGCATTTCTCTGAGCTGCCTCTAAATCTACAGGTCTAGATCTCCTTAGTTCAAAATTAACCTCAGGAGGCATAGCACTGATGAAGAATGTTTTTAAATTGCCTGCTGTAGGTCTACTTGCTGCTGGAATTCTATTAGTAATTTTGTTGAAACTAGCAACAAAATCTCTCATGCTCATAGAAGGTAATTTCTTCACTGATGTCAATTGAGCCAACAAAGCATGCTCATCTTCAGCGGTTTTAAAACGGTCTTCAAAAGCAGTTCTCATAGTATTCCAACTTGTTATAGATCCATCAGCCAAGTGATAGAACCAATCTGCAGCAGCTTCAGTAAGAGTTTCAACAAATAATTTGACTGCAACATCTTCATGATTAACTCCTAAAATATTTATAGCTATGAAAAATGCTTTTATATGTTCATCTGTAGTAATCTTCCCATCTCCTGCAAACTTGGGTATATTCTTTCGGGAACCAGAAGGAAGAGGATGGTAAGCTGCAAAATTGAGTGGCCCAGTAGCAGCTGCCCAAGGTGCAGCCATATTCGGTTGATTTTGCAGAGGATACTGTGGAAAATTGATAACTTGTGGAGGAACAACCCCGTGCAAAGTCAATACTTGGCAAGTTGTAGAAAATGTACTTACTACTTTTAGTGGTGATGAAGGTCTGCTTCTAGCTTGACGTCCACCTTTCCAACGAGGTACTTCTAACAAGGGAAATCCAAGTACTTCTAAATTTTGGAAAGTTAGGTCCTTTTCACCTTGTTCCCTATCACTCCTTAAGTATCTTGATTGCTCCAGAGTGACTGTTTATATTAGTACTATTTGTAACTCACTCCCTGATCTTTCAAGTTCTGTGTATATTTTCAAATGCTTTCTGACCATGCAACTATTTTTCCTTCCCCAGCGGAGTTGCCAAAAATCTGTTGGTAAATAGATTGTTCTTCTTTTTATACTCCTTTTATTTGCCCAATTTATATCAAAGAACAACTTTACTCAACAGTTGGGAAACTGTTTCTGAGAATATCTAGTTTCCCTCTGAATTGAGGTACAGCTCCCTATTTGAAAAATATTCAATGAATTTTGTTTCAATTCTAATCCCTACTGCAAGTATGTTCTTAACCAGAGAACAGTAGAGGAAACCGAGTTCCACCCAGGCAAGTGAAATCTCAGGCAGGGTCTAAATGCAGAGATGTTATGTTGATGATCTCCACAATCTTATGAATTTCACAACACAACAATATGAAAATACATATTATGAAAGTATGATTATGTATGAAATGCAAATGGAGTATGCTGATGCAATTTCATAACCAGTTATAACTCTCTGATTATTCTACTGATTAATCAAACCGAAAACAACGAGACAAAACTCTGTTCATTCACCATTTTCAATTCAATGCAATGAAATGACATCAGATACAGTTGGACAGTAAATAGATGGTATCAGACTTGATTGTCTCTACAATCAATTTCACACCAGAATTTGCTGACCTTTTATTAACTTCTTTCAAAGAATTTATAGAGTTTACAATGTATCATGCTCGTAGGGACTGATGACCTTTCAATTTTCATGAATACAAAAAGATTGGGAACAAGCAACTTCGAAAATACAATGAAGAGGAAACAATTTGACTCTGTCCTTTCACCTTCCCTCGCTAATATTAATCTCTTCCAATACATCATCTTGATCAAAGAAAACTTCATCACCTTGAAAAATGGTGTGCCCGTGATCCCTGTTGAGAGCATCCATCCGGCATTAACTATTTACCTCTTCGCATGATCGCAAGACATTAATTTTATTTATGCGATCATGCGACCGTTCCATGATTGGTCAACTCTACAAGCATGATCGCATTTGCGCTGTTAGCGTATGCGGGTCCCAGCAGGCTTCATTGTCGCATGATCGCATGGTATTATTTTAATCCATGCGATCATGCGACTGCTCTTTTCTAACTATCACAAATGCATGTGGAAAATCTTTAACTTAAGTGACGCTGCCGGATGAATAAAGAGACGTGCACCTGCCTGTCAAAGATGAATCAAAAGGTAATGAAAGATTATAAAACCCGACACGGGCGAAGACTGTTGAAACATTTCGAGCTCGGGTAGAAACATTGAAAAGATGCTACGGCCAGCCGAGCTCGGGTGGTGACAATGTAATAAGATTGAACACACGGCTCTGTCACTGCATCTTCTTCCTGATTCTTTGCACACACTTGAAGATCATGTATTTCGAACATCTACCTGCTTGAGAAAAAGAATCAATTGGAGCATCAAGACTTTGCCAGATTAGGAACTATAACCTACCCAATGATAAAGAGACTTTAGAACCACCCAACTGGCTTGAACTAAGAAGGCAAAGTGAGGGGAACCTGGCAAAATCATCCTACCCTAGGGAAGACTTAGACTTAGACACAGACATGACTGTGACACCAAAATTTTCCACTTGACAGCATAGCCATAGGATGAAAAGTGGGGCAACAACTTCTTATTTTATATATTTCTATTCCTTATTGGAATTGGTTAGATTGAGCACAAGCTGTATAGGCTATCTAAAGGTTGTATGCATAAATTGCCCAATCAGAGATGACACCAAATTGCAGGGATATATTGGAATATCAGAAACAACATTACATCTTTTATTGCACGGATAAACAACAACATTCGGAAACAACAATTGTACATTGGAGTTATTAATTGCATACTGTTAAAAGAACACATCAGAGACAACATCTTCAGCCTGTGAGTAATTAAGTCTCTTACCAAGAGATTGCAGATATTTACCTTCTTGAGAGATTGCAAGAATTACTTGTATACTCGGTTCCATCATTGCATAATAATATTATTATATCAGATACAGCATAAGACTGTGAAAAATTGTATTACATTCCATTGCAGCATCATAATCAAAAATTGTGCAAATAAAGTTCATAAATAAACTAGATTGAAGAATTATGTTCCATTACTTGCTTCATAAACATCTTTTTGACACAATAAGTAAAGAATAGTGGAATAAGACTCCTAGTGCCCCGGAATCAAGAAAAAGATGACATGACAGTCAGTTCTCCCCAATTTACCTAATCCAAGAGCATTATGCATCAATTTAGGTTGTCTGTAGAAAAGTCCATAGCATGTTGGACATAACTATAGTGGCACTGAGTAAATATATATTGTAAGCTTCACAGTTAAAATTTAACATCAAACAGGATGAGCATAAGTAAATCATCAAAGATTCCAAAGCAGAGCCTGTACTTCATACCACAAGAAACATCAAAAACTAATGCTCTAGATAAGATTAGATGAAACGCTCTATTTACATTGCCTGAATAGTTGTGCTCTGGAAATGGCATCTAAGCCATAGGTTATCCCACAATGAGGATTTTGAATTTTTTTAAAAAACTTGTAGCCGAGAATAAACTTAATTATTGCTTGTTAAATTGCAGTGCAAACGTGCAGAATTGTGACTATAATGTGTGCGCTAAAAACTTAGCTCTCCAAAGTTTACTTAATCCAAAAATGTGTAATTCAGATTGATGAGTCTATTACTACAATGTAAAGAGTTACACAAATGCCTAATTTGGCAAGCTTAAAATTCAGAAATCATTTGAATGTTAACATTTAAATGCAAGATTTAAACCTTCTAAGAGGAAAGAAAAATCAGAATTAATGAACAAAAATTTAGGGAAAATTTATTGAAGTACAGAAACCGGTTCTAAGATTTGGAAAAATGATAGATGTCTTTTATTATTAATGAAAATCCAAGAGAACAAGAATTTTTCAAGTGGGACATGCATAGCCAACATATAATATTATTCTTGTATAAGCATTCCCACAATGCTATTGATCAATGTATTGGGAGTAGCAACGGCTTTCTCAAAACTGCATCACTAAGAATAGTAGAGCTGGAACATTCAACTACGTTTAAACTTTTCCTAATCTCCTCTCAAGAAGAAAAGAGAAACTATTGTAGCTTACTTCCAAATCTTGGTAAATAAACATGGTCAATAATTAGCATTTAAACCAAATATTTTGCATTGCCTGTAAAGATTGTGGTCTTGTACCTTTGAGGAAATATCCAGAAGTCAAAGCTCAAACTTAAGAGAGCTGGTATTCGTTCAATGTCTTTAATTCCCAAGCCTCGCCAGCTCAACCTGCAGAATTATTCCTACCCTTGGACCAATAGGATCTTGTTCTGCACAGTTCATCTTATTATAATTACTGTTCTAGCATCCATACCTGTAATAGTTGCCGTACAAATCTCATACCATTAGTAGCAGACTATAAACATTTGAAAGAAAACAAACAATTGACTAGATTAATGTATGGTCTCGCAAGTTATACAAACAGAACTGTCATAATTAAAGGAGAGCATGCATAATCAGGTAGAGAGTATACTAGAAGAATCCTTGTCACAAATTACTTGACAAATTAACAATTTGATTTAGTGGAAAAGATGGGGAAAAATAAGTAAGTCAGAATATTTGAATTTTTTAAAATTTTATAAAAATAGAGAATGATTACCATTGCCACTATTGACAATAATTAGAGAATGAATGTAAACATATACAGTTGCGTACCCAAGCTCAGAAAGTTTCAAGTGAGGCTCAGCATAGTCAACAATGAACATGTTGCTTGTTCTCCTATTGATTTTTTTCACATGACAGAATAGACACCCCTTGGTTCCATTGAATCTTCCATACAAAAACCCTGCAATAAATGAATTGCGCAAATCGGCCAAATATATAGTGGAGAAAAAACAGAGGTTGAGGTAGAGGTAAGATCCAAAGCATTCAAAATTTGTACAGATCAATCACAAAGAGTACAAAAAAGCAACAAAATTATGTGGTAATGTCAAAGAACAAAGGCAAACTACAAAATAAACCACTCAGGTAAGGAATATCTAGCTTCTCAACCTGCATGTGCTCAGCCACGAGACAAAAACGCTTCTGCTTCCACCAGTGAACAACTGGTTGAAAATTTTTGATTGCTTGTTATACAGGCCACTGAGATTGCAGAGCAGTGTTTCATACAATTACTGATTTATAATGTAATTTCATTCTATAATAGATGTGTCGTGCTTAGTACAAAATTTAATCAATTCTAAAATGGTTGCCACTCTTCCACTACCATCCGTTATTCTTGGCTGTAACACCTTACCTTCTTATGTTGCAGATTTCAACTGCCAGAATGCACATCAATTTCAACCATGTACACAGGTTGCTGCTGCCACTGTAGACGCCTCTTGGCATTAATAAAAAATATTTGTGAATTCACAAATCTTATAGCTATCTCATCAAGCAAAGGGATGTGAAACAATAATTGAAATAGCCAACCATAATGAGACAAAATCAGAATATTCACTTATAACATTACATATATTGAATCTAAATGTGTAATTTTATCTCAAATGGTTACCTAGACATAGGCAAAATATTACAATCAATCTAAACAAAAGAACTGTACAAAATGACAAGGTAATTGCATGCAAATCATAAGCCTTCGTCTATCATTTCCTATTGGTCAAAATCTTTTCAATTTACTTGTAGTGTTCCTCACTTTGTTTTTACCCTTCCCCACTTCTCCAGCTTTTCACTTCATACATTGGTAGGTTACATGAAAACAATGCAATGAAACATCTATATTATTGATGCAGGAGCATCCAGGAAGGAGTATGAATAATCCTGCAAATCTATTTTGGTTTGCAATTTATTGGTGCAATGCCAAATTCCTCAACGTGCTATAGAGGATAGTCTAAACTTTTGATCCAGAATCAGAAAGACCTCCTCGTTCACATCACTTCATCCTCCTCGCTATAATATTCAACAATTTATTGTTGAATATTATAGCGGCTATAGAGACCCAAGCATTTGTGCTCTCATTAAGATTGTTGTTTTTGAGCGCCTTCAACTTACGTAACTGTCACCAACAGTCACATTCAGTTATGGCTGTCGTGATTGTCTCTAAGTTCATGCGTCGACTATTACCAATTAACGGTTTCACTACTTACGTAGTATGCATCACCGTAATCAACACCTGGCATGCCGTCTCTCAGCCTTGGTCAACCTTCTCTGCTGGCAACGGTGAAGTGGTCGCGCTTCACTTTGCTGGCTGTAACGCCTATGCAAGGTGAAGCGTCACCTTACTCAACGCTTCATTCTAGAGGTCGTGTGTATTCAGTTTTGGTATGAGCATGATCACCGCGGTATCATTGATCGGAATAGGGTGTTCTTACCGTGATTGCTCAAATAGTGAGCAGATGTGTTTACTGTTATTGCTCTATCTGCGAGCAGATGTGTTTCCCGTGATTCCTCTATCTGCGAGTGGACGTGTTTCCTGCACATTGCTTCATCAGTCTTCTACAGGGCTCGCGTCTTTCTCTGTGTATTGTTCTTGCAATGAATCACTATTCAATCTGTGTAATGAGCTTTCATGTATTCGTGCATTTGGTATGACTACATTCTTTCGTGCATGCTTACCACAGAATAGCGATCTCTTCCTTACTTTTGATTAGTAAGGTTTTATTGATGCTCTTATATTTCCTTCGAGATTCTTCATCCATTGTATCTCATACTTTGATTATAAATAAAGGAGTACTTCTTTTGTGGGTTGGGTTGTTTCCTTCTGCCAAGAGGATTTTTCCCAGGGTAATTGGAATGTGTCTTTTGCATCTTGCTTTATTTATCTTTCTGGTTCATATTTTCAACATGGTATCAGAGCTAGTCTAAACTTTCGATCCAGAATCAAAAAGACCTCCTCGTTCACATCACTTCATCCTCCTCGCTCCACCATGGTCAACGGTTTAAAGGTCGAGGACAGACTTGACGGTTCTTCCAACTTCTCTTCCTGGAAGTTTAGGATCCTGATCGCTCTAGAGGAAAATGATCTTCTTGCTTACATAAATTCTGATCCGGAAGAACCTACTGATGATGCTGAGAAAGCACTATGGAAAAAGAGTAGAATTGTGGCAAAGAAAATTCTCATTGATTCAGTGAGGATCACCTAGTCCCCATTATTTCCAACTTGTCTTCAGCAAGCATGATGTTTCAGACCTTGAAAGATCTTTACGAGTTTAACAATATAAGCAGAGCTTTGGCTTTGAGACATCAAATCCTTCACATCAAGATGGCTCGAGGAGAATCAGTCATATCCTACTTCATGAAAATCTCAAAACTCAGGGACAAGCTTAGTACCATTGGTGACTCCATTCCTGACAAAGACTTAGTTATGCTTGCTATGAATGGTCTCCCTCATTCTTGGGAATCGTTTATTCAAGGCATCAGTGGATGTGACGATCTCCCTAAATTTGATAGATTGAGAGCTGACTGCATTCAAGAAGAATGCAGACTTGAGGCTAGAGGTAATGGTCGCAAAAGTCATCATGAAGATGATCAAGTGTTGGAAGCCCACACCTCTAAAGGAAAAGGAAAGAAACCATACTTCAAGCGATCTAGGAATAACAACTCTCATCCACATTCTTCCCACAAAAGAAAGAAGGTTGATATCTCTAGAGTTCAATGCTTTAGATGCAACAAATTCGGCCACTATGCTAGGCATTGCACCTTAAGGCCGAAGCCTCAAGTCTCTATTGCACGTATTAAAGACTCTTCTCCCAAGAGAGAATCATGTGATGAACCTGAGGGTTTTACTTTCATCTCTTCCTTATCTAGCAACATTCCTACAAACTGTGACACATGGCTGATTGATAGCGGAGCTTCACGTCACATCACTGGTTACTGTGATCACCTTTTCAACCTCAGTGAAAAGGATTCACACCTTCAAGTGATTATCGGAGATGATGCTAGTTATTCAATGAAAGGGGCTGGCTCTACTTCTTTCCAACTTGATTTAGGCATTCCTCTACACCTAAGTGATGTTCTATTTGTTCCTGGCATTAAGAGAAACCTGATTTATATTTCAGCTCTTGAAGACAAAGGATATCATGTGTCCTTCATTGATGGTAAGGTCCTGGCTTGGAAGAAGAACTCTAATTTTATTTCAGCTCGTGAGATAGGAGTTCGTCATGGCAGCCTCTACAGACTTTCAGCCCGGCCTATTCAAGCTCTTTCTCTTTGTTCCTCAAATCAAAACGTTCTTTGGCACAAGAGATTTGGACACTTAAATTTCAGAACCTTGGCATCTATGGAGAAGGTTGTCATTGGTCTTCCTAAGATGAAGAAGGATCATGAAGGTATTTGCAAAGGATGTGCTCTAGGTAAGAATACTAAAAGTACATTTCATAGAAGTGAATCTAGAGCTAAAGGTATTTTAGATTTAATTCATTCAAATTTATGTGGCCCCATGTCTGTTGCATCTCTTAGCGGTTTTTGGTATTACATTACTTTCATTGATGATTTTTCTCGGAAGTGTTGGATCTACTTTCTTAAGTCAAAAGAATCAGATGAAGTACTGTCTCGTTTCAAAACATTCAAGGTCTTGGTTGAAAATTCCACTGAGAAAAGAATCCAAACCTTGAGATCTGATAATGGTGGGGAATTTGTATCCGGAGTCTTTCATAGTTTTTGTGTTGATGCTAGGATTAAGAGGGAGCTTTGCGTTCCCTATAACCCTCAACAAAATGGTGTGGCTGAAAGGAAGAACAAGACCATTGTTGAAGCAGCGAAAGCAATGATTCATGATCAAAATGTTCCTATGTTCTTGTGGGCTGAAGCTTGCAGCACAACTATCTTTATTCAGAATCATAGCCCTCATCAGATTCTTGATAACATGTCTTGTTGAACAGGCCTTCTCAGGATCAAAACCAGATGTTAGTTTCTTCATAATCTTTGGCTGTCCAGTAGTGATTCACATTCCAAAAGAGAAAAGATCCAAACTGGAACCTTCAGGCAAGAAAGGATTCTTTGTTGGCTACAGTGACTCTTCCAAAGCTTTTAGAATTTATGTAACTGGTCAAAGGCAGATTGAGATCAGTAGAGATGTAATCTTTGATGAAGACGTGGCTTGCAATCTTCCCAAGGAATCTGACATTATGGTTAATGAGGAAGATCTTGAACTTCCTCAAGATTCCACCATGGCTGTTCCGAACTCTCCATTAGAGATTGAGAGGGAGTGTGAAGACCTTGTTGATCCTGCTCCTCCTCCAACTAATCCCACAGGTCCCCACTCTTCTTCCACCAGTAAGAAGAGACCTCTATGGGCTAGAAACATTGTGGAAGAAGCTACACCTTTTGCAGCCCCTCGAGGGACTTTCAGAGAAAGCAAACGGCCTCACAAGTTTGCTAGTTATGTTGAACTGATGAGTCACATTATTTCTTCTGAACCTCCTAATGTTGAGGAGGCCTCCAAACATCAAGTATGGAGAGATGCTATGGTGGAGGAATACAATTCCATATTACAGAATGAACGTATGGACATTGTCCCTAGGCCTCAAGACAAATCAGTTGTCTCATCTAAATGGCTATTCAAGATTAAGCATGCAGCTGATGGGAGCATAGACAAATACAAGGCACATTTTGTAGCTAGAGGCTTTTCCCAAAAGGAAGGTGTTGACTATGATGAGACATTTGCACCAGTGGCTCGTTACACCTCCATCAGAACCATCATTGCCATAGCTGCAATTCAAGGCTGGAAACTCCACCAAATGGATGTTAAAACAGCATTCTTGAATGGAGTCATTGAAGAAGAGGTCTACTTGGAACAACCAGAGGGTTTCATCATCCATGACAGAGCATCTCATGTGTGTAAGTTGAAAAGAGCCTTATATGGACTCAAACAAGAATCTCGTGCTTGGTATGAGAGAATAGATAAATATCTCTTGGGTTTAGGCTTTCAAAAGAATGTTGCTGATCCTAATCTATACGTAAAGCTTCAGGATGATAAAATTCTGATATTGGTTCTATATGTAGATGATTTGTTTCTCACAGGCTATGATGATCTCATCATCACATGTAAGGAGTTAACTTCAGAATTTGAGATGAAAGATCTTGGCATGCTGCACTATTTCCTTGGCCTTGAGGTATGGCAAAACTCAGATAGCATCATCCTAAGTCAAGGGAAATATGCTATTGATATTCTGAAAAGGTTTGGTATGTTGGACTGTAAATCCATGGCTACTCCTATGGAAGTGAACTTGAAGAGGCTGCATGATGATTCAATTGATTCAGATTTGGTTGATCCTTCCATGTACAGTCAACTCATTGTTTCCTTAATGTACTTGGTCGACACAAGACCTGACAGATGTTTTGCTATCAATACATTAAGTCAATTTATGTCTGAGCCAAGACACATTCATCACATGGCAGCCAAACATGTATTGAGATACGTTCGTGGCACCGTTGGATATGGACTCAAGTATTCTTCTTGCACCAAGCTGAAGTTGCAGGGATTCTCTGATTCGGATTGGGTAGGTTGTGTGTCTGATAGGAAGAGCACTTCAGATAGCTGTTTCAATCTTGGTTCCGCTATGATTTTCTAGAGTAGCAGGAAGCAGTCTTGTGTAGCTCAAAGCACAGCTGAGGCAAAATATGTGGCAGCATGCATGGCTACTAAAGAAGCTGTATGGCTTCAAAAGTTGCTTGGAGGATTGTTTGGACAGCCTCTCGAGACTTCAGTTATCATGTGTGATAATCAAAGCTGCATAAAGCTTTCAGTCAATCCAATGTTCCATGATAGGTCCAAGCATGTGGAAATTAAGTTTCACTACTTGAGAGACATGGTACAAAGAAATGTAGTTGAATTGAAATACATTCCTACTGAAGAACAAACTGCGGACATCCTCACCAAGCCACTTCCAAGGGTGAAGTTTTGTTACTTTCGAGAACAACTTGGTTTAGTGGATAATGAGGCTCTTGCTGAGAAGGGACCTCAGGTGAAGTGCTCCATTTCTTATATGCATTCTTCTCTGGAAGAAGTTTGAGGTGAAAGCCCTTGACCCACCCTCTGCGTGTAGGCATGGTGGGATCACCCTCTGCGAGTAGGCAAGGTGATAATGTATTCTTCTCAGGGAGAAGTTTGAGGTGAAAGCCCTTGATCCACCCTCTGGGAGTAGCCATGGTGGAAGTTGTTCATGTGGATTCCATGATTTTGTTGTGATTTCTAAATAATCATGTTGAATGTTTTGTTATGATATTTTTCATCCATGCTCTAGATGCAGCTATAATGAATGGTTTGTGATTTTCATTATTATCCTCTAGATTAGCTATGGTGAACTCTTTGTGTGAAATAACAGAATTTAAATAAATGGAGCTTGTTTGTTGACGTTGTTCTTTTGCAGCTGAATTTATTTGTTCAGGTGAATTCTTCATAAGGTCTCTATCTTGCTAAGAGGGAGTGTTGAATATTATAGCGGCTATAGAGACCCAAGCATTTGTGCTTTCATTAAGATTGTTGTTTTTGAGCGCCTTCAACTTACGTAACCATCACCAACAGTCACATTCAGTTATGGCTGTCATGATTGTCTCTAAGTTCATGTGTCGACTATTACCAATTAACGGTTTCACTACTTACGTAGTATGCATCAACGTAATCAACACCTAGCATGCTGTCTCTCAGCCTCGGTCGACCTTCTCTGCTGGCAACGGTGAAGTGGTGGCGCTTCACCTTGCTGGCTGTAACGCCTATGCAAGGTGAAGTGTCACCTTACTCAACACTTCATTCTGGAGGTCGTGTGTATTCAGTTTTGGTACAAGCATGATCATCGTGGTATCATTGATCGAAATAGGGTGTTGTAGTGTGTATCTGTATGCAGGCCTATTCTCGTCTTTGTGTTTACCGTGATTGCTCAAACAGTGAGCAGATGTGTTTACCGTGATTGCTCTATTTGCGAGCAGATGTGTTTCCTATGATTCCTCTATTTGCGAGCGGACATGTTTCCTGCACATTGCTTCATCAGTCTTCTACAGGGCTCACGTCTTTCTCTGTGTATTGTTCTTGCAGTGAATCACTGTTCAATCTGTGTAATGAGCTTTCATGTATTCTTGCATTTGGTATGACTGCATTCTTTCGTGCATGCTTACCACATAATAGCGATCTCTTCCTTACTTTCGATTAGTAAGGTTTTATTGATGCTCTTATATTTCCTTCAAGATTCTTCATCCATTGTATCTCATACTTTGATTATAAATAAAGGAGTACTGCTTTTGTGGGCTGGCTTGTTTCCCTCTGCCAAGAGGGTTTTTCCCAGGGTAATTGGAATGTGTCTTTTGCATCTTGCTTTATTTATCTTTCTGGTTCAGATTTTCAACACTTTTCACTTCATACATTGGTAGGTTACATGAAAACAATGCAATGAAACATCTATATTATTGATGCAGGAGCATCCAGGAAGGAGTATGAATAATCCTGCAAATCTATTTTGGTTTGCAATTTATTGGTGCAATGCCAAATTCCTCAATGTGTGCCAGCATCCAATGAAGAATGGCAAGAATGGATTGACACAGCTCTCAAGAGGAATAAATTGACCCACTTTTCACCATTTCACTTCAACTCATTTGAGCTGTTTGCACAGGTGGCATGAAGTCCTTGAAAAAGGAATCTTTCCCGTTCGGAAAAAAAATACTGCATAGGAGTTATAAGAGTGGCGAATAGGGTGATAGTGGGGGAAGTGGACTGTGGGGAGAGGCAAGGTGAGGAAAATGTGGAAATCAGTGGCTATGTTGAAGGACGGGGGCATAGGGATGACAAGAAATGTTTGCAGAGTCCGGAGGTACTAGTCTAAATTGGATGGGAATGAGAAGGAATTTGGGAGAGGGCACATAGAGTAAAAAAGAGGAAATTGACAAGGATGTCTGTATGTGAATAGAGGCAGGCTGCATAGAACTGGGTAATGGCAGCGCAGTAGAAGAAGCAGGGGTGTGCATGAGGTTGCGGTCGTGAAGGATTGCTGGCTGTGAGAGAAGAAGCGGCTTGGTTTTATTTGTGATCGTGCAAAGAGCGTAGTGTGATTGTGGCATTTTGGTTATGTTAAATGATAAGCTATTGAGAGGCCAGATTGTAAATTTTAAATTTTGCAAATTTGACAATGTTTCTTTGTCACAGATATGATTTTGTTAATTTGAAAAACTCTCATCTTTGGTTAAGTTTTGATTTTTGAGGGTTTAGACCATGTAATGCATCAGTTATTGTAAAACAAGTGTTCGACAGATATCTCAACAATGTATATAAGCAGTGACTGCATTTCTCTCTATGCGTATAATTTTACAAAGCCAACAGCATGTTCTAGATTGTTGAATATGTTAAAGTAAAAAATAAATAAATAAAACAAAAATTTCTAGAAACTGAAAATAATACCTTGTCCATTCGTTATTACTGCAGATCTAAGATGAGGTGCAAGTCTATTTTTCATATTGCTTCATTTAGCATCACCAATAATCTCCACAAGAACACTCTCCTTGTTTAAAATGATGGAAACGGTTCACATCTCTCACAACAATTTCTCTTGCAACAATATTGGAGATAAATTTTGTTGCAGTGTGGCAATCAGTACATACCCGAAGGTTCTTAACAACTCTAATAATTGTTCCAGGGGCTGTGTTTAACAAACCAAATGTGATTGCCAACATTTCACTATGGTGACAGACAAATAATTCCTTTTCCTCTTCTTCCACATCATTAAGTAAATGTTTTGAAACTGAAAAATAACCTGCTGCCTTCATCTCCCATGCCAGTTTCTCCAACGTTGTATAGATTTCCCGTGTCTGTGGATGCGATCTGTCTCCTACACAAAAAGCATGTACCATATTTTGGCCTTCAATCCAACTACATCCAGGGATCTTTTTAATCCCTTTATTTTTCATCAATCTCCTTACCATTTGAACCTCACTTCTCCTGCCCACATCTGCATAGATGTTTGAGAGAAGAACATAAGTTGTAGCATTTTTAGGATCCAAATCAAATAACAGCATAGCTGTAAATACTCCTAGGCCTATATTCTTATGTGTTCTACAAGCACCAAGAAAACACATCCACACAACCACCACAGGTTTTACAGGCATCTTAATGATAAAGTTTAAGGTATCCTCGAGATAGCCAGCACGGGCAAGAAGGTCAACCATGCACACATAATGATCAATTGTAGGCATAATGCAATAAGGGTTAGTCATATGATTGAAGTATGTACAGCCCTCATCCACTAAACCTGAATGACTGCATGCACATAGAACACAAGCAAAAGTTGTGGAATTCGGCTTTACTCCTGCCAAATGCATTTTCTTGAAAGTTTCTAAAGCCTTTCCAATAAAACCATTTTGTGCATATCCTGCAATCATTGCAGTCCATGAAATGACATCTCTTTGAGGCATTCTGTGAAACAGTTCGCATGCATTATCTATGCTTCCACATTTTGCATACATGTCTACCAGAGCATTCGCAACTACAATATCTGACAAAATTCCTCTCTCCTTCATGATTTGATGAATTTCCATACCCTGTTGCAAAGCTCCCATTTTGGCACATGCGGGGAGAATGCTAGCAAAGGTTGTCAAGTCTGGGTTTACACCCGCCAGTTGCATTTGCTTGAAAGTTTCTAAAGCCTTTTCAACATATCCATTTTGTGCATATCCTGCAATCATAGCATTCCACGAGACCACATTTCTTTGTGGCATTTTATCAAACAGTTCACGTGCCTTGCATATGCTCCCGCATTTCGCATACATGTCTACCAGGGCAGTTGCAACTACAACATCTGCCAAAATTCGTCTATCTTTTATGCTTTTATGGATGTCCATTCCCTGTTCCAAAGCCCCCATTTTGGCACAGGCAGGGAGGATACTTGCATAGGTTGTGGAATTTGGCTTTACACCTGCCGATTCCATTTGCTTGAAAGTTTCTAAAGCCTTTCCAAGAAATCCCTTTTGTGCGTATCCTGCAATCATTGCATTCCAGGAGATAACATTTCTTTTAGGCATTCTGTCAAACAATTCACGTGCCTTATCTACGCTTCCACATTTTGCATATCCTGCAATCATAGCGTTCCATGAGACCACATTTCTTTGAGGTATTTTGTCAAAGAGTTCACGTGCCTTACCTATACTTCCACATTTTGCATACATGTCTACCAGGGCAGTTGCAACTATAATATCTGATAATATTTGTCTATCCTTTATGCTTTTATGGATGTCAATTCCCTGTTCCAAAGATCCCATTTTGGCACAGGCAGGGAGGATGCTGGCAAAGGTTGCAGAGTTTGGCTTTACACCTGCCAATTGCATTTTCTTGAATGTTTCTAAAGCCTTTTCAACAAATCCATTTTGCGCGTATCCTGCGATCATGGCATTCCATGAAACCTCATTCTTTCGAGGCATTCTGTCAAACAGCTCACATGCTTTAACTATGCTTCCACATTTTGCGTACATGTCTACCAGTGCAGTTGCAACTATAGCATCTGACGAAATTCCTCTATTCTCTACGCTTTTATGAATGCCAATGCCTTGTTCCAAAGCTCCTATTTTTGCACATGCTGGGAGTACACTAGCAAATGTAAACCGATCGGGTTGGAGGCCTGTTTGTTGCATTTGGTGAAACAGTGTGACTGACTCATGAGGATACCCAAAACTTCTGTACGCTGCAATTATCATATTCCATGAGACGATGTCTCGTTCTTTCATGTAGTCAAATACTTTACGGGCACCCACCAAACTTCCACACTTGATATACATGTAAATAACCTTAGTTAGAAAAGTCGTGCGTGTAACAAATGCAAATCGCCTGTGAGCGATGAAAGAGTGGAGTTTTTGTCCTTGAGAAAGCGCATTCTTGAGAATGCAGGTCTGCAATAATTGAAGATACATAGAATTGTCTTCAGGGGGATTGTGTGTGATAAGCAGAATGTGCAGCGCCTTCTCCAACTGGCCCTCTCTACATAATGCTGTGATATTAAGATGAGTAGTAGATTTCAATGACATTTTATGTTTGTGATTTAAGTTCAAGGAATAAGTGCAGTGTTATTCACTTGCAGTCTTCAATGCCTTTTTGAGCAAGTTTCAAGAGAACTAAAACGAGACAAACATTAACAGTCCATAACAATTTCGGTGTTCTCAGAATTCCTGTCCTCTTAAAAACTAGGAGAAGAAACAAGAAAAATTTGTCCATTTCATAAAAAAGATGGCGAGCAGAATGTGCTGCACCTTCCTCAATATAATTAAAGCAGATAAGCAATTTACAAGAATGTGTCGTACAAAAACATTCCCCCAATCTTATCGTATCTCCACACCAATGCTCTCTGAATTTTAACAGATGCAGTATCAACTAAATTAGAGATAACAAGAATTGAGGAGATGGATGATCGTTTTATTTTATAGATCCTTGTAGTAAAAAAAATTAGTTGTCTATCTTTTGAGAAGATATCTTGTTATTCGTATATGATGATTATTCTTATATTTTATTGAGGATTTATGCTGGAGTTCTTAAGGAGGTTTTCAAAACAATTTTCTGAAAATTATAGTCTTATGAATTTTATTATTTATCATATTTAATTCATATAAGTGATAAATGGTAGAAAGAAGTCTAAATTAGTGGGACAATTCCTAGCTCCCTACCTTTTCATGTATCCAAATCTATAGTTCTAAGAAGTAGAGGCAACTATTTTTCAAGAAAAGATTTCAACCAATTCTATGACGATTATTTTTTTACTTCATTAGACCTCCCACTCTTTAAAAATATACCCTAAAACCTATCTTTTAGGACCCCTCTTAATATTTTAACAGTTCTTAAGAAATTCATTGAAGAATTTACTTCTTTTCAATTCATAAGATTTGCCAAGTTCTAAGATTTGGTGAATTTTAATTGTTAAAAATTACTAAATAAATGCGTCGAACAAAGAAAGAAGGTTCTTCTTTCCTACATCATAATTTTTACAAGGCTCATAGCATGTTGTTTTAGATGCCATGAAGTAGTAATGGTTACAAATATAACTAAGAAACTATCAATTAAGATCAATGATAATTCAAAAGACTTTGAAAAGATTTAAGAATGCTTGATAAATTATTTTCAACTTATATAGAAATGAAGTAGACCTTTTAAGGACACCTATATAGATCCATTTTCTTTGTCACTGGTCCTCAATGTGTTGATTTATAATAGAGTTTAAAGAGATCTTGAAATAAGTATCCACTAATGCAACACAAAATGTATTCAAACTATAATCCTCACAAGCATTTTTCTTTACTATTAAGATAATTACATGTAATTAAACAAAATAAGTTACACTTTAAAGGATTTTTCATTTGAAACATAAAGTTAGTGATTAGAACCACTTGTAACTAGTATCTTATATCTTGTGCAAGAGAGTCATATAATTGAAAGACTAGAGAAGCCATACATCTAGCCTATAATTTCAAATAGACTTGATGTATGAAATTTTTCATGTAAGGTTCAAACCTTCAATTGCATTTTCATTCACTAAAATATAATTCATACTTAGTTTTCCCTAATTAGAATTGATTACCCCACACACTGCATCTAAAATTATTTTATAAACAATACTTGATTGTAGATTATTTAAACTAGCACTTACACCAATGAGATGCAATGGTTACGCCGATAGTGGCATATCTTGTGTAATAAACTGGAGGTATAAAAATTTGCACAAATGAAAATCGTTGTTGTTTGAAGTTTTTTTCAATTATATAAGTGAGGTGATTGTAAACTGCAAAAAAAATTGGAAAGGAATGTATGCATTTTAAACATAATATTTTTGTAGTATGAGATTTTTTTGTAGTGCAAGATAATGATTAGCATAAGAGCGCTATTTCATCGGATTTTTTTGCCCCTATTTGATAGAGTATGTTACTTATAATTATTTAAGTCTCTTACAAAATTCGAATAAGATTGTTGTATATAAATGTATTATAGTTTATAATTATATATATTATTAATAGTAGAATATAATAGTTGTTCCCCTTCTCACCATCTCCCTATTTTTACCTCTATTTCTTCATCTTCCTATTCTTCTCCTCACATCTCCCACTCTTTATATATCTATCATTTTCTCTCATTTTCTATGCCTCCCTTTCTCCATATCACTCCTAAACACATGCATGCCAACTTTTACCACCTCTCTCTTCCCCTCTCCAATCTCTCCCTCTATATATTTTTATATATCTTTATCCATATCTCTCCATCTTTCTATCCCTATCTCCCCTAATTCTCCCTCCATTCATTTACTTACCCTTCTCTCCTATCTTAGTCTTTCTCCTTATTGACCTAAATTATTTATTGCACAAATGTATAAAAAAAAATACCATTTTTCTGATTGAACTTTCCTTATCTCTCCCTCTTTCCCATTGCAATCTTGAAAGGCTTGTATTGGTACAGGCATGATGCGGTAAAGGTTGTCGAATTTGGCTTCACAACTGCCAGTTGCATTTTCTTGAAAGTTTGTAAAGCTTTTTTAACAGGCTGATTGCAATCGCTTGAAAGTCTTTGAGCCTTGTCAACGACTCCAATTTGTGAATAGCCTGCAGTCATGGGAAACATGAAACCACAATCCTTGTCTATGCTTCGACATTTTGCTTACATGTTTAGCAGGGCAGTTAGAAACGACAACTGACAAAATCCCCCTCTCAAAAGTCCCGTGGAGGGCTAAGATTCAGAGCAATTAGAAACCCAAAAAAGGATGGAGATCAGCGACAGACCACTCCATGAAACAACCATTCGTTTCCAAACTTTATGTTGTCCATGGCTTAGTAGATCATTCAACTGGTTGTATCATCCACATCCATCAGCTACATAGATATGGTATATACTTCCCATGGTGCTAAATGCCTGACAATTTGAACAAATGAAAACTCTCAGTCATAACTTGAGGCAATGCGGTTGAATAGTTGTTGTCTGCGCGCAACAGATCTTTGATGGAAATCCCTTTCGCAGCCTACAGTGGAGGATTTTGCATACGTTCTTGAGGACTGTGTTAAGGATTTATGAAGGGCGGGAGAGTTTAACGCGGAATATGCCGCTGACGGAAAATTCAAGCAGTGAGACTTAGGAGATTGGGAAGAAGAACTGAATTCTATGGTCCAGCTCATGATGTTACATAGGCAATCTTTCATGAAATTCTAAGAGGAAGATGAAGTCATTTGGAGCATTCTTAATAATGACTGTGTTGTAACCAAAGTCTATGATGATTTATTCCATATATCAAAACAAAGTCTATCGGTTTTTCTACCATGGCCCCTCTTTTTCCAACATTACATGCTGATCGGAAAAATATTTTTTGTATCATACAATTCTAGTCAATAGGTGATGCCCACAATAAAGAAGTCTATCAGCTTAATTACAAAATGAACACATCAAAAGTGCATCTTAAGGTCAAAGAAAACATTATCAAATTATTAACCATATGAAAGATGCAACGTACACAATTTAAATTAAAACATTTCTTAAATTATTATATTAAATTAATGATGCATTTTTATTTATAGTGATTCTCTAAAAAATGGTCCTCACTATTTCTTGCATGATTGATTTCTTCCACTATAATTTGACATATAATTTATTTTTTTTACATTATAGAAAATGTTATTTATAATTAAACAACAAGGGTCATCTCACTTGGATGATTGATACTTGCCACTTAGTGTCACTATCTTCTAAAATATGATTACAACTTAAAATACTAAGTGGGTGAATATTGTTGACCTTTTCAGCCCACCATCAAATCCTCAAGGTTTAAATTGCACACTTATTTAGAGATGCAACAAATCAGAAAAAAAAGGCCTAAAAGCCTTAAAAAATTCTCATTTCACAAAAGCTTATTTTGGTCAAAATTCCATGTAATGCGAAATGACAATGAAATGAAGTTCCTTTTCCATTTTGCAAAAGTTCATTTCAATCAATACCAATGTTTTGTGAAATAGCAATAAAGTGGTTGGCTTCGCCATTTCACAAAAGACACTTTAAGTCAATATTTGTGCCTCTTTGAAATGGCGATAAAAGAAATAAAGATAAAAAGGTGGCAGGGTCCACCTTAAAGTAAGTGAGGTCACCTTTTCCATTTCACAAGGGTCTTTCTAGTCAAAATTATTTGAGCCATGGAATGGCAATAAAGAAATGAAAAGGAGTGGCAGGGTCCACTCATGAGATACGGTGACATGGCTTTCGCCATTTCGTTGGGGTTCACTTTAGTTAAAGTTTGTGTTCTTGTGAAATAATGAAAAAGGAAAGATATAATTGGTGAGGTCCACTCATTAAGTTATGTCATTGCCATTTCACAAGGCTCATGTAGGTCTAATTTCTTTGACCTGGGAGATTGCGATGGTGGTAAAATATGAAGGGCTTTTGTCTTTAAAAGGTATTTTGGTCAAATTGCTTTGACCTACGGGCGATGATAGGGAGGCATGTGTCCTTGGTGGGCCTGAACAGATAACAAGGCTTTTTCCATTTTTGTAAATGGGTGGTAGGCCCTTTCTTTCCTTGTTTGTGAAATGAAAAAAAGAGTATTTTATAATATAAAGGTAAGTGCTTGTCGATGTTTCACAAATATGTATTTTAGTCAAAACTCTTTGACTTCAAAACAATGATAGGTGTTTCAAAGGAGCAGCCAAGTGGTGGTCCCATGGACCACATGTTTTGATATGATTGGTTAGGGTCATTTGAGCTCTTCTGACTGGCGAGGTGACTCTTAATATTTGAGTATTAACGGTCATGGGACAGCCACCTTCACAATTTTCTATCAATAATTTCTCAAAGGTTTGCAATGATGTGATACGATCTTATCTGATTGTTTGTTGATTAGATATGATGGTTAGAGCGGTCAGAGGATTTGATTTGATCTAATTATCTTCTAGTCAACCATGCTCACTTATGGTTGCAAGGGGCTCGAAGATGAATTATACATGCCATCAGAGCTTTGATTTGATATGATCTAACAGAGGTATGGGGAAATCATTCTTGGACTTCCTATCGCTTCTGAGATCTTTTGCTTGCATGCAAGATCAAATCTTTGATATGATCTATCCTTCTATGTAACTCAACCCTAGTTGGGGTTTGAACTTTATGTCTAATTAGAGTTATACATAAACTCTTTAAAAAGGTAGTGATGTACATATTTTCAGGATCTTCTTCCTGGTTCTCTTACATATATTTCTTCTATAAATGTAAATTTGACTTGCCTAATTTCAATAGAATTATTGTTTTTACCTATTCTCAATCCAAATAACTTGTGTAGACCTTATACCTTTTTATTTGGACACATTTCATCATCTACAATATTGTATGAGTGTGTTAATCTAGGTTGATCAATCTTTCTTAGTGAATATTTATATTCCTTGTAGGGTTGTATTAATTCTTAACCTTCATATTGTGCTAAGGTTGATGAGTGTAGGGGGTAGTGTAGTTTTGTGATCTTTATTGAAGTTTAAGTGTAGTCATAGCCAAGAGAAAATCAAAATCTCAATTTGGTGCATCACCTTTTCCCTTTCAGTAATCCTTCTCCCTTTTCCCTCAAAGTCAGTAGTTTTTAGGTGCATCCCGATTACCAAGGAAGTCGGCCTTCTCTGGAGATTCAACCTCGCTTTTCAAGTCCCACACTTGGAGGTTGTTTTCATGTTTCACAAGGTTGTTTATGTCACTAACCATCACCTAAATAAGGGTGCATTTTTTTGTGATAACAAATATATCAATTGGGGTTGCAATTAAACAAATTGTGGACCTTAAAAATAAAGTGTACAATCCCTTACGAAAAATAGGCTTGTAAATGAGAGATTGACCTTTTGAATTGCATGTGCAAAATTTCATCCTTATCATCCCAAAAAAGAAGCCCCTTGACTATAACCATCTATACTTAGTTGTAATCTCAATATGAAGAGATTGGATTAACCTTTCTCCTACACCTTTTACATTCATTACTATGAAAATGTCCACCACTAAAGATTTGAAAAAACTTGTATTAAAATTTTGAAAATACCCACACCTCTTCTCTAAACCAAGGTTGACAAATTAATAATTATAAATTTTAGAAAGCCCCTAATCTATTTTCACCTTCTTCTTCATGGAAATAACAATTCAATTACCTAAATTAGTTTACTATGCAAATGATTGTTATTGAAAAGATAGAATCCCATACATTGTATAACCTATAACATACTCCATATCATCACTTTGTATGACTTACTATAATGTCTATCACATATAATAACATAAAGAACTAAAATGTAGTTTCTTTTCATCCTACCATATGAATTCAATTTGAAGCAAAGGTATATGAATCACTGTGTCATCCATTATACAAGCAACTCATTAATAGCCATGTAACATTTTTTAAGATAATATAATTAGATTAAACTTATTGCATTTCATCTCTAATTTCTTTTTTCTATTGCTTTTTTAATTGTGAAAGAGTTGTATATCATCTCTTGTAACTTTTCCCTCTAAGATGTGACTATGTGCCATTAATATTGAAAAAAATGGTTAAATTTTTTTAAAATAATTTTGACCATTCATCATTTTCTACATCATTTTTCCAATCAAACTCTATGATTATTTTTAATTTATTCATACTAACAATGTACATGTAGCATTTAGTACAACTCTAGTCTCTATCAAATTTATTCATCTTTATCTCAAGATCCATGTCTTATCTATTTGATGGTTGAAAAAAATGGTCCTCATTTTCATCTTTATAAAGGTGCATGCTAAAAATATTAAATTCATTTTTCCAACCCCAAATCTTCACTTTTCCACTTAAATCTTTCACGATTGGAATGTCAAATGCAATGAGAGACTAGAGCTCCTCATGATTTTATCCTTCAAAACCACCTTTATTTTTCCTATAAAATTAGACAAACACATCTTATAAATAGCTTTGTCACTCCATGTGATGTTTTGATTTTGTTGGACCTCTCTAATGATTATTTGGCATTCTTATGCCTTATTTTCATGGGACTACATTTGGAAACCATTTAAATTTAAATTAGATGGGTTAAGATTATAATATTGAATTTAACTAAGGGAATTCTAAATATTTGCTTTACATGCCCATAATTCAATACCTGTGCTAATGATATTTTGCAATCTCACCTTGAGACTCTTTTTTATTATCTCTATGTTTTTTTACATGACCTTCACATCCTTAGCTATTAATACTCTTCAAGTATTTTACATCCTCCTTTAGAAAACTCTTATCTTAAGAAAAACTAGAAGGATGCATGATTTCTCTTGGGATTATTTCTAAGAATTCAATTGTGAATTTCTATATACCTTCATTTTCGTCATTGTCCTTATTGAACTTGGTATTAGACTTTAGCAATTTTTCATAATCTACTTGCAACTTCTTCACTTTTGCTTCATTATGGTACATTAGGTAATTTGTATTTGTAATGTCTCTCAACATTAAACTTTAGAAATTTAGAACCTAATTTATTTCCAAACAACATGAAATAAGTTTTATTATTATTTCTAGAATAGATATAGAGTTTTGATACAAATGTTATTAATATGCAACAAATTATACATCATTTCTTCAACTCCCATTGCAAACTCAAACCAAATAGGACAAAAAAATTAAGTGCAAGGAACTCCAAAAGAATAAAAAGGCACTACAAGCCCTCCAAAGTTACATAATTTAATCTTGGCACGCAAGTACATGTACACAAAGAAAAATAATAAGAAACCCACATCCATACAATAAACACACACTTTTCAACCCAAAAATCAAACAAGAACATTGTAAAGTGCATCAAACACACCTACAATCCAAAGCACTAAAATTGTTAAATCACTTAAAATCCATGATCATAGTTCCCACAAACACCTCCAAATCCAATTATGTATCAGCCACTGAAAAAACATAAGGAAAGATCTATTCGTAAACTAGATAAAAATATACAATAATGATTCAAATGACAATTTTTGTAGTTTAAATATGCAAAATGACTAAAGAAGGGATCCAAGTTCTCCACTCTTTTCATGAAGAATCAATTACAATAATAAATAATTACTGACAATATTATGACTAAAGAAGGGATCCAAGATGCAAATATGCAATTACAAAAATAACAATAATAATAAAATGACTAAAGAAGGGATCCAAGATGCAAATATGCAATTACAAAAATAACTAATTTAGTGGTCTTCTACCCAACAACTACCCAAAGAATTTGAGAATTTAATATTTATTTTTATTAAATTTAATATTTATTTTTTCAAATCATGGAAATTATATTAGAATAAATAAAATATTAAATTAAAATAATTCTCCCTCACGTTGTCTTATGACCCTGACTTACTATTTCTATATAGTGAGAACTTACTAAAATAAGAAAGTTCTATTTTTGGAGATGGGACTTGAAAAGTCATACATCCCCAAGACTTCTTGTCCTTAAGAAATGAAATTTGGATGCTCAAGTATTCCAATCCCTTACCAAGTTGTATCCATAATTGGTAATTCTTTCATTTGATAAAGTGTTGTAGTGGTGTTATTTCTCAATCTTTTCTCCCTTGTTTACAAAACCCCCTTAGGAATCAAAATTAATCTCCCTTTGGCATCAATGGGGGTAACTATGATGAATCCACAACTTGATGTTCAAGAACCTTCTTTAGATATGAGACGTGAAAAACATTATGAATTTTGGTATTAGGTGGAAAATCCAACTCATATGCTACTACCCCAAGATTATTGATCATTTTGTAGGGTCCATATTATTTGGACTTGAGATTTTAAGCCCCATTCTTCTTCAATGAATTCTATTTATATGGTTTCAATATAAAAAAATATGAATGTTCCTATCTCAAAAAAAAATCGTCATTATTTTCTTCTTTGGATACATTTTTGTTTATTATGTACATGTTGCAGGTTGTAATTAAGTGACCTCAAAATTTCCTAACAATAAATGATAATATCACTTATTGTAAGTACTCTACTATCTAAGAAAATAAACCAAAAAAATAAACATCATATCCATAAAGAGCTTGAAAAGGAGGCATACCAATAGACATGATAAGAGGCATTGCAATGACACTTTCCAATATGCAACCATTTTACCCATGCATTCTCTTGAAACATAGAAAAAAAAGCATACTAGTTAGTGCAAGTTGTAAGAAAGTTTAGGCACCTTATAATGAGAAGCAAGGATATTTCCATCATCCCAATTGTAACAATGAAGATGTTGCTGATTCAAAATGAGTTAGGGGAAAAGCGAGACAAATGGATGACTATTTTGCAAGAGTGTAATATGGAAATTGTCCCTATCAAGTTAGTTAGAGGTCAAGCCTTGGTTCAAGAAATACCAAGGATAGATCCCAACCTAAATAGCCACCAATACTTAGTCAAATAAATGTCACAAGATGATTAGTATAACAACATCATCAAATTCCTAGTGATGGCTAGACACCCTAATTATATGAATATAATGAAAAGAAGAGCTTAAAATCTTGAATCTTATAATTACATGGTAATGAATGGGACTCTATTTAGAAAAAATCATTAAGGGGTATATCTTTGATGTCTCAACAAGGTAGAAGTTGGTCAAGTGCTACATGAATTCCATGATATATTTGGTATAAGACATGCTAGGAATTTGGCCACTACTCATTCAATCTTCAATGCTAGATATTATTGACCCGCAGTTTTCAAAGACACTCAAAAAAATATCAAATATTGTTATACTTTTTAGATGTTAGCTGCCAAAGGGAGATTTACAACACAGCCTTTACAACAAGTCATTGAAATGAAGTCATTTTCATAATGGGCCCTATATTTTATTGGGATAATTAACCCACCATCATCTGCTAGACATAGGTACATTCTCACCATGTTAAACTATTGTACTCATTGGGAAGAGGCAACATGTTGCAAGTTTTATAACATACAAATAATTAGGCAATTCCATATGGACAACATTATCACCAAATTTAGAGTTCCATATGCCCTAATATGTCATAATGGTCCCACTTTTTCATCATTAAATTCTTCCGATTGGACTTTTGAGTATGGAATAATTCTTAAGTTCTCCAAGTATTACTCAATGGTCTAGAAGACTTTTCTAAGAAGAATTTACTAGAATGAATTAAGAAGATAGTAGATAAAAACCTTAGGAGGTGGCATAGGTGGTTAAAATATGCATTATGGATCCATAGAACTAGGATTAAGAGTACCTTAGGCAACTCACTATACCATATCTTGTAAAGAAATTGAACTAATCCTACACATGAATCTTAGAATTCTAAAACTGTAGGTTTTTTTTTCTATTAAGATAGTTTAGTAAAATTACACATATAGAGCAGATTCTAAGAATTAACATCACTGTTCACACCCCCATTGCACAAAATTTGGGGGGTGATGAATCAATTAGAAAATATTCAGCTGAAAGTAAGACTTAGGTTTACTTATGATATGACCATTTACATATATATAAAAAAAGAAGAACTTGAAGTGTGACTGTATCTATTCCCAGCCATCAGTGCGACCGCCTTGATCATTTTGGACCACTGGAGTCTCTACAAAAGCCAGATTCTCTTCCTATCTGGTCCCTGTATCAATTCCTGTCAGAGCATTATGCTGATTGGGATCAATAGGAGCCTCCCTCTGATAATCCCTATTGATCTGCAGACCACTAATCATATTGTTCAAGTCCTCCACTTCTGTGGGGGCTAGGAAGCTTTGATACTCTGAAATGTAGTTCACAGCCTGCACTTGATCTTTGTAATCATCAAGCTGCCTTCCTGCACTAACATCATGAACTCACTCCTCGTTATGTGAAGAACCAAGGAGACCTGTGACATAATATTAAAGTGTGTAAGTTTAATATTAAACTCAGTAAGTTTCCTTCTCTCAGCTTGAAAGATTTCTCTATTCCTGTCCTTCCAAAGAGTCCATAAAACCTCAATTGTTAGTGAAAACCAAAATTTATTGAGCTTAGAATCAAATCTTTCCACATAGCCTGCAAGAATTTCACTCCAAGAGATACTGGACATACAATTCCAAAGACAAGGGGAACCAAGGAAAATAGCCCAAATCTTACAAGCATAGACACACTCAAAAAATAAATGCTCAAAAGACTCAACAGTATTACAAAGACTGCAAGAAATAGGGGAAAGACCAATAGAAGAAAGCACCTTACCAATAGCCAACTTCTTAATCAAAAGCAACCACTTAAAACAAATCTTCTTTGGTTCAGCTTTACCTTTCCAAAAATAATAAAAAAAAAAGAGCCAATTAGAAAAGGGATTAATTTGCCCCCAACACTGGGACACCCGAGCAATAAGAGAGGAATCATTCTTCATACAAAGATACAAACTCTTAGTAGAAGTTTCAGACAACAAACTTCCATCAAACCATTTAGCCTTATTAAGGAAAGCATTAGAATCAATAATTTCACATGAGTTATAAGAATTTATTGCTTTCTTAATAAGTGTATACGTCTTCTTCTAAGAATCGGGGATATTAAATTTGGCTTTAATATTCTCCCACTCCCCTAGCTCCCCACCATCCAAGATGTCTTGAATCAGAGAAATTCCCTTAAGATTCCATGCCTTTGCAGAACAACTCTGAGTAAGAGCTAAAGGTTTATCATTGCAAAATAGCCTCCACCAAATAGATCTATCCTTAACAAGAAAATAAGGAGGACCACCTGCTGCCCCTCTCTCCGGAATGAACTGTCTCACCTGAACCCATGCTTTCTAGAAGGCTTGAAAATTTTTGGACCCAAACAATCTCATATTAAAATCACCAAAGACAACATCAATTACTGGCACATCCTTCCATTGCTTACCTTTCTTAATAACTGATTTCAAAATTTAATTTCTAATAAGGATTTTCCAAGGCTCATTACCCCATAGAGCTTTCAATACCCATTTAGATGCAAGAGCCGACCCATGAGTTTTAAGGTCTTTCAAGCCCAGTCCATCTTGGCTCTTCACCTAAAAACACCAAGCCCATTTAACATAGTGCCTTTTCTTACTACCCTTCCCATCTGACCATAAGAAGTCACGAAGAATCTTCTCAATCATATTCACCTGAGAGCTTAGGAACAACCAAGCCGAAGCATAGTATATGTGATGAGATAAAAGAACTTTTTGAACCACTTGGTATCTTCCTGCAATGGATAGGGAATGTGTCTACCATTTGATATGCTTCTTGTTGATTTTACCATATACCCAGTCCCACATAACATTAAGATTGGGCTCTACTGAGAATGGAATACCCAAATATTTGACAATCTACCTAGGCCCTACACATTGCCAACCCTTATTTACCAACCAATCAGGTGGTTCCTGATACCAACCCAGAACATTGGATTTGGAAGGGGATATTTTGGACCTCGAAGCTTGACAAAAAAGATTTAACCTATTAATGGCATTATCAAAGTTATCTTTTGAAAGGCCTAGGAATAGAGATGTATCATCAACAAACTGAACATTAATCAACTCTTCATTATTAGGAAGAGAGATACCTAAAAACTATAGTTTTTCCATCAATACTTAAGCTTAAATATAATAAGGAAGAGACCAAACTATGATAGTTGCTAAATCTAGATTAGAAAAGGAATAAAGTGATTGATTGCATGAATAAACACCAAATGGTGATAAAATGATGGTTTGACAAAAGAGCTCGAGTTAAAGTCTTTAGGATATTTGACCTAATGTTATATTGGGATATTTCTCATGAAAGAAAATTTAAACATACAAATATATTATGAATCTAATTTAATTCGGTCTTGGTTTCATTCAAAACCATTGAGTATTGGGGAAGATATTGCATTTTTTGTAATAGGTATAAGCCTTAGGTATGGTAACTAGTGGGGAGAAAAAATGTATATTTGGATTTTCTCATGTGAAAATTCACACAAATAAGTGGGAAGGCTTGTATTTATGTATTCTACCATTTCCCAAGTTTTTAGGACTCCAAGAGAAGGTTCACACATGTTTTGAAGGATTGATGGTCTAATATCTGTGATGTATCAGACTATCTAAGGGATTTTAAGAACTCTTTTGAATGCCACAAGTAGATTGGGCTTCTTGTGATACGAGAAGGTTATTGGAAGGTCTATGTGGATCTTAGGAACATGTTCCAATAGATGGGAGACTTTGTTAAAATAGTTGAAGCATATTTTATGATGACTATCCTCTAAATATAGTTTGGAAAAATACTATTCTAGTGAAGAGGAAATTGCATAAACTCAAGGTCAAAGGTGTAGTAAATTTCATGTTACATTTCGGAAGGGGCATTAGAAGAACCAAAAACCTATTTTAGTGTTTGGTTAATCCTTGTGACAAATATGTTTCAAAATATAATGATTGTCCTTGAAGGACTATGTGTGTCAACTACAAATAGACAATGATCAGTTAGTGTTGTGTCATCTATTTCTTATCATCATCAAATACTACATGAGATCACCTGCATATATGGTGTATGTTCTTAAATTCATTGTTTTTTATTTAATTCCTCTAATCTTTCTTTGGCCTTGTCCTCTTTAAGTGGTCATTCCAAGTCTCATTGAGACAATGGTTATAGAACCTAAGTATTGATACATGATTGAATGTCCTCATGTGGAATTTGTTCATTGGTCATTATGCTACATCATAGGGCATGTCTAATGTCATTAAAATGATCAAGTACAGTGGGTTAAAATACCTCAAGATAATCCCCAAGTCAAATCCTATAAATAAGCCCATGAGCCAAGTTATGTTAGAAATTATAGAAGCATTATTTCCATACGATTGAAAAGCCTAATTAAGTCCTTCCTCTGCATCAAATTGGTATCAAAGAAAATGAGATCAAGTTGGGAAGATAACAATATTAGAAAACAAGTAGAAACAAAGTCAAGTTTCCAAGACGCCTCCAAGGATGAATATGTAGAGAATATTCAAAGTGGTGAGAGAATCTCTTTCCTAAAACATAAGAGCCATGAAGGAAAGCCTTAATGCAAGATTCTCAACAATTGAGTCTAATTAGAGAAGAGGAGTGGTTACAAGAGGTTTGAGTGACCAAGAAGAAGATGTGGGTGAATAAAGTACATCACAAGGACATGAAGAAGAAAGAGATTTTGAAGAGTTGAGAATGGAGAGATTGATAAAGGCTATCAAGAATTATGGTTCTAAAGTCAAGATGGACCTCCCACTATATTCAAGAAATCTAAATGGAGAGCTCTAGATTGGATAGGAGAAATGGATAGGCATTTTGGTTTTGAAGAGATACCCAATGGGAAACAAGTGAAATTGGCAAGAACTAAATTGAAAGGACATGCATCCCTATGGTGGGATTATGTGAAAGAAGAGAGAAAGAAGAAGGGTAAGGAAAAGATTACATCTTGGGATAGAATGGTGGTAAAATTGAAGGGAAAATTCCTACCTAGTGACTTATCCATTTAGTTGTATAAGAAGTTACAAAATCTGAAACAAAAATACATGGATGTGAAGACCTCTACAAAAGAGTTCTATAAACTTAGCATTAGATTAGGCCACATGGAAGAAGATGTTGATAAGGTTGCAAGGTATTTGAATGGGCTAAAGTATAGCCTATAGGATGAAATGAGTCTCACATGTCCAAATACCATTGAAGAATGCTATCAATTTGCCTTGAAGGTTGATACAAAGTTGCAGCCTACAAGATGTAAACTTTAGCAGAAGAGGGACTTTTTCTACTAGAGGAGAGTCCCAAAGCTATCAAGGAGAGACATGTAACTCCCAAGAACAAACCTCAAAGTCAAGGGACAATTTTAGGAGAAGAAGATCAAACATTATTGGCATATTTACAAGTCAAAGGGGAGGATCAAGTGGATTCATTAGAAAATGTAATAAATTTACGGGCCATCAAGCATGGTAATTCCTTGAAGGACATTCTACTACTTTATTTGAAGGTGAAAGAAGAAATCAAATTGCACAAGGTGAGGACAATGAAAGTGTTATTTCTCTATCATAAACGTTTCTCTAGAAAGTGGAGAATCCTTGTTGATGAGAAGAACCTTAATCAAAGTGTCCATGGAGAAGGAACCACCACAAAGAAAGTCACTCTTTGGGACTATATGCAAATGCTAAGGTAAATGTTGGAAAGTTATCGATGATTATGGTAGTAATGACAATTTGGTTTCTATTGAAATGGAAGAGAAGTTAAAGTTGAAAACATTGCATCATGTCACTCCATAAAAAGTCTCTTGTCTAAAAAAAGGGCAACAAGTTTTAGTGAATGAGAAAATTTGGGTACAATTCCATATAGGGGATATAAGGAAAAAAATCTTTCATGAAATCATCCATATAGATTATTTCCATGTACTCCTTTCTAGACCATGGAAATATGATATAAATGAGAAGCATGATGGAAGAAAGAATACCTATGTCATAGTGAAGGATGGAGTCTCATATACTCTAACACCATTGCAAGATGGAGACAAATACCACAAGTGGGACCTAGTGTAATGTTTATAGGTGAAAAGGAGTTCATAAAAACCATGAAAGAAGAGGGAGATGAATGTTTTGAAATCATCACAAAGCTTAAAACTATTACAACAATAGTTAAGACATGGATAAGTTATCTTTAGAGGTTTATGAATTTCTCAAAGAGTATGCCAATATAGTGGTTGAATAAATTCCCAGTTATTTCCCTCGCATAAGGGATATTAGTAATCAAATTGACTTTATTCTAGGGGATAGCTTACCTAATAAGGAAGCCTACAAGTTGAAACCATAGAAGAATGAGGAGATTAGGATACAAGTGCAAGAAATCCTAGATAAGGGGTTGATAAGAGAAAACCTCTTTCCATGTGTGTTTCTCACTATTCTAGCACCCAAAAAAGGAGGTGAAAGGAGGATTTGCACTGATTGAAGAGCCATAAATAAGATCCCAATAATATATAGGTTTCTCATGCCAAGGATAGAAGGCTTGATGAATCACTTTAGGGGAGGGTGCTACTTCTCCAAAATAGACCTCAAGTGTGGTTATCACCAATTCTTGATTAAGGGAGGAGATGAGTGGAAGACAACCTTTAAAATAAATGAAGATCTCTATGAGTTCCTTGTAATTCCTTATGATTTATCAAATGCACCAAATACCTTTATGAGGTTGATGAATAAAGTTCTCAAATCTTTTATTTGTAAGTTTGTAGTGGTATATCTAGAGTTTGTAGTGGTATTCCTTAAGTTTTTTTTTAACCAATCAAACTACATGGCTAAATTTTCCACATCCATGGTCTCTTCCTTACTCACCAAGTACAGGTCTAAAATCCTTTTACCATCATTTTCGATTACCTTGAATAAACTCATACACTTACCACTTTTTCCCAATCTAAAACAACAAACAATATTCGCTCTAAAATTTTATGTCATGCTATTGGTTTCCTTCTCCACACACTACCTTCCGCATTCAATATCCCTTAACCTTTTCATAGCACTCCTATGACTCGTTCTTTTCCTATGCACACATTCTGCCTTCAACTATCTTCTCTATGTTTTCTTGCCCTTCATTCAGTAAGTTGCAACTCATGCCATCCTCTCTTCTCTTCTCTTTTATTTTTTTTTCATCCCTCTCTTGTTCTCCTATAAGCTATCATCTTTAGCCTCTTGACATTCTAACATATTATATATCCCTTACAATCAATTATCTTATCTCCTTGTTTTGCATTTTGTTTCACATAAAACATCATAGAGAATAAAGCATTTTCTTGGATTTGTAATTACACCAGCCAATTACTTTCTTGATAGTTTATTAAGCCTTATTAACAAATCCATTTGTGCATGTTTTGCACTATCAAATAGCCTAATGTGTTATCGATGTGTCCACATTTTACATATGTGGATTTAAAAAAGGTTGTCAAACATGGTTTTATACCTGCCAAACACAGTGCAAAGTTTTGTGAAGCCTTTTACAATGCTTGATGAGGTTTCATTACCTACTTTAAAATTTCCATTGCAAGTTGCTCGATTACTTTGTACTTGCTAATTTGATTAATTATTTGATTTCCTAAAGCCTTGAGATTATATTAAGAAGAGAGTCAACAAACATGGAGAGAAAATCCACAAACCAAACAAAAACCTAGCGAACTAAGATTAGGGAAAAAATAGGAACATTTTGTTTGGTTGGTACTAATTGCAAATCCACCGAGGTGCTTTTGTACTAGACAAGTCGATTTAGTGAGATTTTCCTTGAGTTAGTAAACTTAGGAACATTGGAAGATGCATGTGATGGTAATCATATGTTTATTTTTTACCGAAATTTTCTCCTTTTGTTCTTCCTCTACTTCATTACATAACCCACCCTCTTGACCACCACATTCTTTTGGACTACTATTTTGTTTTCCTTTACTACATATTGTTGTAATAGATTGGAATCCAATCTACCTTTTCCTATTGAATTTTTCACTTTGAATGTTTGAAATCATTGTGCTCAGCCCTCTCCTCTTCTCCTATCCATTGCTTTCTAGCACTACAAAAAATTATGGTTTATTTATTCACTTCTTTTTCTCCCTTAGAGGATTCAACACATAGTTTTGGACATCTTTCTAGATGGTGTACACATTCTTAAAACCATCACAAATGGCCTTCCTTCCTGTCAAATTTCTATTACCTTCCAAATAACACATGGCAAGCAAACATAAGCATTATATCCCACAACACGTCATCTTTATAAGAGTCAATATGAAAACTAATCAAACACTGCTCACTCACAGTCATTTCATATCCCTTATGTAGCCATAAAACTATGTATAGACTAGGATACTTAAACCTTTTCAAACCTCAATTTATTCATACTACCAATATCTACTATAACTTTGCAACACTTACCTCTAGTATTGCACACAGTTTGAAAGAGATTCATCCTTTAGGATTTTTCCTTGCCTACCATCTTTGGATTCACCAATACTTTGTTCATCATTCAAGAGTTTCACCATCTATGGGATCTTCATCTTTCGAGGATGCATCACTCTCCTCCTCATTCTCCTTTAAATAATGACTTCTCACTCCACTCTACTTGTTTCCTTCTTGTATTGGACAACATTCATAAGCGTGATGACCAACTTTTCCACACTGGAAACATTTACCAAGGAATCCTTTGCTACTATTACCATGTCCTCTTGTTGGTATCTCTTTCTCTTTTGTGTTTTTGGTCCACTTACTTGCTCCATTTGGTCTTGAATTCTTCTTTGATCTATTTTTGTTTGTTGCTCCTCGCTTATCCCTTCTCAACTGAAAATCTTCAAAGGCTTTTGGAGTTGTTTAATTGTCTTCTCACAAAATTCTCCTCAACCTTCAATGCATATTGGTATGTGTAGACACCTAAAAATCCTTTAGAAAATAAAGTATTTTTTATTTTCTGAAAAATCTCTGATGACATCATCATTTATTAATTAATTATTTATTTAATTAATTAATTTTTATGTCATTAAATTCCTTTATCTTAATTAAAAATATTTAATTAAGAAATCTCTCCCAAAAATGTTTAAATCTTATTTAAACATTATTTCCCTATTTATTAATTATTTTAATTAATAAATTGACCAAAAATCTCAAAATAAATAATTAATTTATTTTTTGCCCAAAACTTGGCCAATTTCCTTTAGACCACTAACCTCTTCTAGAATCTTCTAATCCTTCTTTAAATTCGATTAAAGGCTAATCTCCTTTTTTCCTAACCCTAATCCCAACTCAAAATATTTAATTAAGATTAAATATTTAGTCCTCATATTTGTTAAATTCATTTTTAATAAATATTCTCAAACCTAAACCATGGAAATAAATAAATCTTTATTTATTTCTTAAAATCCATATTTATCCTAAGGAAATTCTAGACTCTTCTAGAAAGTCCTAACCCTAATCCTAATCCTAATCCTAATCCTAATCCTCCCCCTAACCTTGTCACATTCCCTAAACAAGGTTAGCCAACTCCTAAGCTTGACCCAAAGTCAACAAACTTCTAGAGGCTTCTCTTACATGCATTGAAGGCATTTAAGGCCTCCTTATCCCTCTTACATGCATTTGTCATGCATTTAAGAAGCCCCTCACCCCTTTCTTACACCCTTTGACCTTAGGCACATTTCCCAAATTGTGCACATTCCTCCCATCTTTCAACCCAATGCCCTTGTGACACTTGTCACAAGGAGGTGGCCCTCAACTAGCACAATCCATGTGCTCCCCTTTGAATGAATCTTGGCCTCTCTTAAGGATTTTGATCTTGGCCATTCATTCCTCATTTCCAAATCCTATAAATGCTCCTCCTTTCAAGAGCAAATTCATTAGCTTAGTCTTTCATATCTCATGCATTGTTATCATGCTCTTTTACTTCTAGCTTTAGCATAATCATCCTAATTTAGCTTCTTTTCAAGCATTTTTAGCACATCATAGCTTAGCAATAATGGATTAACATAGTTTCTTTCATTGATTTGCAAAGCATATAGCATCATATCACATCTCTATTTGGTCTAAAATCAATCTTAGCATAAACATCATGTAGCTTAATCTTCATTTCAGCATCATTTGGATCCTTGAGGCCTTAGGGGCAAATCAGGTGTTCTATACTTGTTTTGTGTCATTTATGAAGTTTTCATGGATCTCAATCCATCTTAGCATGCATTAGAATATGCTCCAAGTGCTTAAAGAGCACACCCACATCCCCTAAGCAAGAGCAAATCACACAGTGCTTGGGTGCACCTGTTTAAGCTCTATCTGAGGTGGCTTAGCTTAGATGTTTTTTGTTTTGAATTGATATAATGTTAGATTAAAACCTAATGTTTGCTTGTCTTAGCCTTCAAAACAGATTCAGATAGCCTAGTCTACAGTATGATTCTTCCATAGTATTATTTTAAAAATAATCATTTCATCTTGGATATTGAATCGTAAGCCATTAATATACATGGCTACCTTTTCCTTATCAATTTCATGTCTTCCCAATCAAATGGAAAGCTTGTACAACTCATATATGTAATCCTTTACACTCATATCTTTATGCTTCATATTTTTGAATTTCTTGAATAATTCTATTTTTTAGTATCTAGAAATGGAATTTCTCTTCAATTTGATTGTCATTTGATTCCATCTTTTTATTCTTGGTTATCCATTCATTGTCTAGTCTCTTTGAGATTATTTCCACCATAATGCATCGTGTTGTTAATGTGAGTTTTTTAACCACTCCAACTGTAGGATGAAACACTTAGTATCCTAGGATAGAACACCAAATATCAAATCCCCTCTTAATCAATTAAGCTTATATGCTAAACATGTGACAATGTGTGATCTAAGACAACCCCAAGGTTCCTGATAATGTTGGACTTAACTCAGTATGTGATGTGATTTGGTGATAATCACTTGGGGACTAACGTTATCTTTTTTGTAGAGGATCTATCAACTTCTTGACTGCAAATGATATAGAAATTGAGCTCTTCAAACTACTTCTAGAAATTTCTTGAAATAAAGTGCAAATAGAATGAGGGTTTAGAGATCTAAACTACTTATACACCTAATTCTACTAATGTGAGACAGTATTGATGTTGTGGTGAGACCAAACTAGTCCTTGGTTTTCCAAGTCAACTATGCATAGGAGGGTGCAATCTTCTAAGAGTGAAAGAATGATTATCAAATCACTCATGCACATAAAAAATATAAATAATGCAAATAAATGAACACTAAGTAATTAAAGTGAAGTGCTTGCAATCAAGGCCCAGACTAACCTCACACTTTTATTTGCAATCAACAAACACCAAAAGGTATGCACACTAGTTCCACCATGATTTCAAAAACAAAAATATCTTTTGTTAAACTATCTAACTATATTAATCCAATTATTTTAAACTTTCTACTCAACTTTTAGAAAATTTAAACTAAGTGAGAAATTAAGAAACCATGCAACACTCCAAAATAACTTAAGCAATATACCATGAAATCCACAATGATTTAGTAGTATTTAGAAAACAAAATCTCCCATCCTCCCTTATAAATGATTTGAGAAAGACTTGTTTAGTTTCTCCAAGTACAATAAAGGGTTTGGATTAATTTGAGATTAATGAACAAAATTATGCCAATCCAAACCTAATGTAACTACTAGCTACAAGCATTAAATGCTTGTCTAATTATAATAAAGCACTACTTTGTGGGCTAGTGAGAAAATTACATTACTTTGAGAACCAATGAGAAAATTGGTTAGGTAGAGGCATTAAGAGGACTCCACATGTACACTTGGAACAATTTGATTGGATAAACTTGGACACGTGGAATCGGAATCATCGGATTGGTTGAAGATGAGTGGGTACCACCTCATCATGTTTATCTTGTAAGCTTCATCAATTCATGGTACTGAAGCGATGTCTCTTTATACTCAACATTATCAAGCCTTCAATTGATTTTGATGGCCGATTTCCGAAACGGTTTCATCTTCATGAATCTTCCTCACCTTTTTCCTCTAAGATCTTCTCATTGATATGACTTTGTACTTTCTTGTACTTGACATCTTGATGTCTTGGACTTTCTCCTGTAGAAGTGATGATGTGCTTCATGAAGTTGGATCCCTCAAATTGAATTTGGATTGCCAAAGGAAATTCAACTTTGTTATAATTTCCTCCATTTGTAGGTTTATTCCTTCTACCTTTATAACGTTGTTTCTTGAGTTCCATCTTGAGGATTTCAACTTGAACTTGGGTTTGGACTTCGATCCACTTCTAAGCTTGCCGCTTCCATGTGGATGTTAGATCTCTTGATGGACAACTTGTAACTTGTTGGTGCTTGAAGTCTCTGTATTGCACTTGCTTGAAATATTGTACTTGATCTTTCTATATTCCTTCCTTGTCATCAAGCATATTGAATATGCATACAGTACCACTTATTAGACACTAAATTACATATTTCTTCTAAAGGTTGAATATTCAAATGCTAAGAAGTTAAATTCACAACACCATACGTAGATAATTCTTATGATCATTTTCTCTAATTTCTTATGAAAGGTTGCATCTCTCAACTTTTAAGATCCAATCTATTTCACACCTCCTAGACATAGATGAAGATTTCATTGGCCACATTTGATAATCAATTAGCCAAATTTGACTTCTCCTAAAAGAAGACAACATTTAATGATCCCAAACTGATCTTTTAATACTTACCTTGTTGGCTTGTATAGAAATTTGGATTCGTCAATCTCTAATTTTCCTAAATGTTTCTTGCTATGATTGTGATTGGATGTTTCCAAAAGCCTTTTCCAAGTCTCTAGATCTAGTTTTCACTTCCAGACCTGAAGTTGCTTCTAAAATCTTCCCTTACTTGATGAGAATTGCCTCCATATTGCTAATTAAATCTAATTCCTTGGAGTAGTTTGATCTTTGGAAGTCTTCTCTGCTTTTGAAATACTTGAATCAAGTTGTTTTGGTGATGAAATGAATTTCACCACCTCTCATTTATAGGTGTCTAGGGTCAACAGGTGCAACCCTTAACTTGGCTGACCCAATTAGGGAGAAAATACAAATATTAATTATAATTTTCCTCTCCCAATGTTGGCTAACTTCATTTCTTTTCAATTGAATTTGAATTTAGATTGATTTTCAATAATTAGGTTGACTACATTAATCCATTTCATTAATTTGTGAGGGGTGAGTTCATCATGAAGCTTGAATTGCTTTAATTTTGATGCTAGGAAAATTTTGGGGAGGCTTGGAGCTCTACAAGAGGAAGGAAGAAATTTGGGGTAGGTTGGAACTCAAGTTCATAAAGACCGTCATATTTTGACCTAGTGTTGATTTTTAGTTCCAACACCTAGTCGGATTCCGACCATGTGTTGGAATTTTCCCTTTTACGCACTTGGCACTTGACTATGTCTATGATAACTCTTTATTTTGCATTACAAAAACCATGATTTTACTCTCCTTGATTTCAATTTGATAATTTGTTGATCTAATCTTAGTTAAATGTTGATTAAATTGCAAAGAGTTGATCTTGAATCCTCTTTAACTTGAACTCTGATTGTCATCTCCAAAAAAATTCACTTGATTTTCCTTCTTACAAACTTGATTTTGCTTTCTTATCATCCTTGGAGTTGAATTCCGTCTCCTAAGAGAGATCAGACTTATTTAGACAACCCCTAGACTTGGGAGAAAATCAGGCATGTGTTGGAATTGCCTTCATATTCGAGGATGGGTAAGAAAAGAGGATTGAAACTTGAGTTCCAAGGGGATGTCAAATTTTGAGCTACCCTTAGAAATCAAGTTCCACAGGGTGGTCAAAATATGTCTACCTCTTGGAATTTTCCAAGATTCTAAAAAATTTATGTGTTTCTTTCTTGTTCTTTTGGAAACCAAATTCCTTCCCTTTCTCACCTAGAAAACCTCTTTATCATCCTGTTTCTTGATTACAGTCATGCTCATTTTAGATCAAATTATTAAGATCCCATAGTTTCATTTTTCATGCTCATATTTTGTCCATTTTGTCATCTTAATTCTCATGTTAACTTCCACAACACATTCTAAATCCTTCGCTTCAAAATCTCTCTTTCCTCGTCAGATTTTAGCTTGACTCCAAATCAAATTTCATTTCTCTCAAAGATCAGAATTTGTATCTAAAAACAATCCCTCAAATCCTTTAATATCCAACCTTGAACTAAGGCTTATTTGTATCCTTGAAATTCTAAGTGTTATATATCTTGCTAGCAACTCTATTTTGTCTATGGTTCAACTCTAACTTGAACAAGTATTGCACCTAGATTTGTTCTCATCTGTTAACTTAAGGACTCCAAAATTACCACCAAAAAATGACCATTTAAGACAACTACTCTACTACCAAGAAAAAAGAGGGGGTC
The DNA here is from genome assembly GCA_027943335.1 of Chamaecyparis obtusa. Taxonomy (NCBI): domain Eukaryota; kingdom Viridiplantae; phylum Streptophyta; class Pinopsida; order Cupressales; family Cupressaceae; genus Chamaecyparis; species Chamaecyparis obtusa. The sequence goes on along the minus strand of BSBK01001410.1, from coordinate 969,714 downwards.
CCCATTTGCAATGGGGTGATGGTGTGAAAACGTCATGACATTTGGTGACTCCACTAAGGAAATTTTCCTAAACATTTCAAGGATAAAACTTGTTTAGAACTCAAAATCTTTGACCAATTCCTTTTCACAAACCAAACAACCAAGAAATATACTCAAAATGAAAGAAACCGCAAATTTAGCTAAGAGCCTTCAACTTCAACTACCTATGTGTCTGCAAGTGTAATCATTCTTGTTCAACAAGACCATCGAAAGTGCACTAAGATCCATTGTAGTTAGTTGCAGAAGATATCTATACTTCAAAAAAATCTTGAACACAACCTCACTCCTAGTGAGGAGCCCATAGTCCAGATGAGGTTATCACTATAATTCCCACGAAGATTTCCCTATTACCAATATTTCTTCATTGTTTCTTTTCTTTTTTTATTTCAATACCTATAGGGATGTCCACATACCCAAACAAAATATTTCATTTCATTTTCTCTTGCTTTTCTCTTTTCTTTTGATATTTATTTTTTTCACATTTTTCACATTTTCAATTTGGTAGGGCTTGAGAATTATAGTGGCATTGAAGTAGGAGTTAAGATTTTTCACTAACTAAAACTTCTCAAAAGAAACTCCAATGACTCAAAGAAAATAATTTTGTAAGATATAGTAATCGAAAGACTTAGGTATTCAAAATACAAGAAATGGATCTATTCCAAATTGAGGACAAATCCTAATTGAATGATAAAGCTAATAGGAATGATCTCTTATTCAAAAGAACCTCCCAAAGAGATATCCAGGGAATAAACTAAAAATGCCCAATGAGAGTAAACCATAATGCTTTGTAAACCACCATCTTTCTCACAAATGAGATCCCTCTACACTTAACCTAGAAAGAGGGAAACCAAACTAAAGCAAACTAAACTAGTAGAATCAAGTGATCCTAGGTAAACCTAAGGCCACTAAGACTAACAACTAAAACCTCTAAACTTATTGGATCAAATGACTCAACGTAGATCCATGACAACTAAAAGTGACTAAGCAATCTAAACTAAATACTTCTACACTACAAAAAGAGCCACTTAAGATCTTGAGTCAAATGACTCAAAGCAAATTGACAACTTGACTTTTCCAAACCAAACTAAACTAAACAACCTAAGGAAACCTACTCTAAATATGTATAAAAAGGCTCTAAAGGGAGACCTAAGATTGGAAATACTACTAGAGGACCTTCTCATTGACATGTAATGGGGAAACTTCCTCAGTTAAATATTTTAGTTCAAACTCACTATCTCCCAACGTGACATAAGCTTGGTTTGGATTCTTCCCATGTTCATCAAATTTCGTGCTCACTTCCTCTGTCATATGCCTTGTCATGTTTACCTTCTTTCTCACATGTTTCATCCCAATGTTTCTCAACTTCTTGTCTTGAAAAATCACCCAAGGTTGTGTCTTGTGCATGTTCCAAGTGATAAGGTGTGATTCCTAAGGTCTTCTAGGCTTAGGTTTTTCCTACCCAAAGCGTGAATTTAAGTCTTGTGTGCCAATCTTTTGGAATTTTATTTAGTAAGTCTTTTATGACACTTAACAAATTTAGAGTTATGTCACATTCACATGCCCAATTTGAAAATTCAATACAAAGCATAGGATCATCATCATGCAACAAAACATAAGGATGCTTGTTAAGGTTTTAGGATCATTGCAAATGTAATAGCACTATCTCATTGTATGTGTTTTCCAAATGCAACAATCTCTTGCATTTATATTAAGAATGAGCCAAGAAGAGACATGTCCCTTCAAGGGACATGTCTATTCATTATTATGTAATTAATATAATGACAATTATGATTATACACACACACACACACACACACACACACACACACACATATATATATATATATAATATCTCTTGAGTATTATATTAATTTATCTAATATTTACATAATAATAATTATTATTATTTTATCAATTTAACTATTTATTTATTATGAGAATAATTATAACCTAACTTTATATATACATATATATCAATGTATATAATAATATCAATTATTATATATATTGATATATATATATATATATATATGAATATATATAATAAATCATTTCTCATAAATCATATAGTCAATATTATTTATCTGATCGATGCTACAAACATCAACACTCCCTCTTAGCCAGGGAAGATAAAATGTAACTCACAATAAGTTCATAAATTGTGAGGGTTAGTTCCCAGGTGGATTGCCTCTATCGGCGATTCTATCCACAGTTCCCAGGTGGATTGCCTCCATCGGCGATTCGATCCACAAGCTCCTATGTGGATTGCATCCATCAACGATTCTATCCACAACTCATGAGCTATGGTGTGGATTGCCTCTATCGGCGATTCGATCCACAAGCTCCTGTGTGGATTGCCTCCATCGGCAATTCTATCCACAACTCATAAGCTATGGTGTGGATTGCCTCTATCGGTGATTCTATCCACAAGCTCCTGTGTGGATTGCCTCCATCGGCGATTCTATCCACAAGTAAGATATTACAAAAGAAAAGTTATTGCAAGATTGTCACCTTCCAATAACTTTAACAAATACAAGTGATAATCATTTGGAAGTCATCACTTCTTTATGATTTACACAGGGGGCAGGCCCATTAAAAACATTCATAATTCACAAGTATAATAATCAATTTTATATCAAGTTTACCTCATAAATGTTTCACCTTCAATAGTGAACTCCCTCTCAATCAATATGATCACTCGATTGTCACATGGTATCAGAGCCAAGTTGCAAATGTAAGAGAGTAGTTTGTTAATGGTGAATGTGTGACTATTTCAGAAAATTATAGTCTTAGTACGAGGGCCATATCTCACAAATGGACCGTTGGATTTTGCTAAATTTGAGATATGTTGGTGATAAACTAATTTAGAAGAATCTCACCGGAGCGATTGGAAAGAAAATGTCAGGTTCAAAAGTTATGACCGAATGTGTACGGGTCTATGCAGATTTCTGAACAAAGAGAGTTCTTTGATTAAAAGCTTCAAACACTTTTTATAGTACAAATAAGAAAAGGATCATTACATTAATCATGAGATGAGTATTCCATGTTGATTAATGTTCATTAATTTTTTTTATGTAGTTATTAAATCATACTATAATATTGGGATAGAAAATATTGTATGCTTTTATCTTTAATATTTCTTTGGGATAATATAGTTTAGTGAGCTATTTGTAATCTCTCTTTGACATACCTTCAGGACAAAAGCACAAGATAATTTCATTCAAGGAAGAAATAACTTGATGCTTGAAAACAAATTGATGATTGAGACTAGATGCAAAGAGAGTCTAATATTTCAAAAGAGGTCAAGAAGTTGATAAACTTGAGCTTCAGAGGGAGTAGATGGTTCAACCAACTTGTGACAATCAAGTGATCATATTGATTGAGAGGGAGTTCACTATTGAAGTTGAAACATTTATGAGGTAAACTTAAGGTTTTACCTCAATCACCAGTGTCATGTAGAGATAATTGAATTGATCAAACCTAGAGATAAAGTTTTCTTTCAAAACTTTATTTAGAAGGTACATGTGTCATGTAGAGATAATTGAATTGATCATACCAATGTAGTTTGTTCTTCCTTCACAAAAGGTTCTACCTCAATCACCAGTGGGAGTGGTAAAGCATAGTCTTCTTGATCAATAGCTTGACTAGTGACCCACGTTGAGTGTTGTGTTGACAATAACTCCTTCACTTCTTGAAGTTTTCTCGTATCCCTAAATAAATCTTCCTTTTTTCCAAATGGATCAACTATCTCCTTGAATGCATTTATCAATTTATTTTATATCTCCACATACATTACTTCACAATTACTTTCTTTTTTCAAGGATCCATCCTCTTGTAATGTATATGTTTGGTCACCTTCTCATGTCACAGGAAGTTGATTTAGATCACCGCATATATCATTCTTTGATCAAACTTGTCATCTTCATTTATTACCTTCTCTCAAAATGTCTTGCTAAGCATTATACATGTTATTCTCAAGTGCTTCAAAATCCTTGAATCCTAATATTTTAAGAACTTTCTCCTTCGCTTCATGTTTCTTGCACCATCCATGCAATAAATTTTGAACCAATGTGTGATCTCCCAATCCAATTCCCTATCTTAATCCTATAAGAACACAATTATTGAAGTCTTCAAATGTAGTCTTGTTTTCTCTAGATTATGAATAATGCAACATCAATACCTCTCCTACCTTTATTTGATAAAGACCAAGATCAACCTCAACAAACGAGACCTCATTATTTTCTCCATATTTACTTATCATGAACTTCAACCTTGGTGTACTATCTGCCTTGATTTGATTTGGGTGTCCTCTCCAAGGAAACCACATGTGTGAGAAGTCTATAGCCATGTATTCATTCAACCTTCTTGACCAATCTCTTCCTAGAAGCATATTATATCCATCTAGAATGTCTACCATTGAAATATAAATGAATTGTTCAATCCTTGAATTGACTACTAATTGCATGTGGATATTGTTCAATTCTTTGATTACTGGGACTTTTGTCTTATCCAATAGCGTCAATTTTTTGTTTGTGCCGTTATGTATCAAGCCTAATCTCCTTCATATGTTTAACGGTGTTTCATTACTTGTTGCTCCCAAATCTACCAAGAAACTGTGCAAAAGTATCCCAAATATTCTCAAAGAGAGAAGGAATGGGGGTGGCTCATCTTTTCCTTGGTATAGGACAATTGTGATCTCCTTATGAGTATCTAATTCCAATCTCTTTCATCTTGTCAAGACTTCCCATAACTCTTGAATTTCCATTCTTAGTTATGTTTGGATTTTGTATAGTTTCTTCACTTCGTGCTACATCCTAATTTGTAGTGGTATTTTCACTCTTTGTACATTCACTTCTCATCACTTTCTAAATCACAATTGGTGAGCTTTGAGCAACATAAATTGTATGTGATATGTCTTGATTATTTTTGCATGTTCCTTGATCAACAAATTGAATATAATGAGAAATGCTTGCGTTTTGAATTGTATTAATGGATGCTCTTTGGGTATTCGACATGTTAAGTGTGACACTTGATTCCTTTTGAGCAAAATTTCTTTGAATGATATTATTATCCAAATCGCTAAGGAATATTTTTCTAATTTCTAGCACCCTCGGTAGCTCAAGTAGAGGTATACTTAACTTTCTTCACCTCTTCAATCACACATTGACTCAACCTCTTCAAATCTATCTCCAATAGGAGTGATGTTTGTGCTTTTCTTGCATTTGAGTGAGTCCTTAGGATGATTTTGAATATTTCTTACATTTGGATGTGGCAATGTGTTGTACTTCCTTTGATACACTTTAAGTCTTGAATTCCCTTGTGACTATTGGACTACATGCACTTCCTTCATTCCTTGTACCAAAACATTATTGTTCAGTGGAGGAAAAGATAACCTTGATCTTCACTTGGTTCATTCGTTGATGTAGGTGGAAACTTAAAGTCTGACACCTCCACTAGACCATTTATCAATTCTGGTGGGAACTTCCCTTTTTTTTCTTCGTAACTATCAAACAGTGGTGAAAATGAGAACTCCTCTTAGTTCAAAACTTGATCATATCTTACAGTGGGCACAATTTCATATCTTGTAATAGTAGGAGCCTCTTGATTCTCTATATTCTTCATCTTCTCTTGGAAAATGTCAACTCTTACCTAAAACTGATGACATTGCAATTCAAAATGTTGACATGCATTGTGCAATCTACACCAATTTGGAAATGTTGCCTCTACTAGGAACACCTTGTTTAATGGTTGACTTCCATAAATTGGTAAATTGTTTAATGACTGACTTTCAGAATTTGGTAAATTGTCTAATGGTGGCACCACATTTCCTTTGTTAGGTGTTGTGTTCCATGTCCTCTTTTGATAAACTTGATTTCTACTAGTGGGTCCTTGATTATTTCCCTACGCATTGCCTTGATTGTAACTTTGATAGTTGTTTTGTAGGGCTTGATGAGTCTTTAACATGTCTTGTAGCTAATTGTTTTGATTTCTCAAGTAGGTGACTTCACTTGACAACTTCTTCATTTTCTCAACAATTTCCTTCATCTCATCCTTCTCCTCTTGAGTTCTTGTAGAATATGTTGCACCTTGAAGATATATTGGTTGTGGGGGAGGTGCTTGGGAAAAAGGAACTCCAAGATGAAGTGCCAATTGAATTTGATGGAGCCTAATATCTTAATTAAGGAATCTAATTTATAATGGAAACATGGTGTGTCAAAGGTTGGTTGAAACCATATGCTTGATTTGTTGGAACTTGATATCCAGTTGCTTCCATGTGTTATGATGGTCCTGACATGTTTTGACCCAAAAATTTACTTCAACAACCTTAGTATATGTTGCGTTCAAATATGCTGGAGTTGGATGGGACTACCTCAAAAAATGGAAGTCATATGATCCAAGGCATTATAATAAATCTTCCTTTCTCTCGCACCCTCGATTGTATAAGGAGCTTGCAACCTCGTGTATTCTTTATGGAATCAACCATTGAAAGAAGTGACTAGTCCACCTTCCTATCTCTTGACTTGAATAAATTGTGAAAATAATTTGGAACGCAGAATTGGAATACCAAACTTATTTACAAATGCTTTCTTCTATGCTTCCCAAGAGTCTTTGGAAGATGTAGGTAAATGTATAAACCAATTCATAGCTTCATCTTCTAAAGAATGGGTAAAGAGTCAACATGCTACATTTTTTGTACTCAATTTTCCCATTACATAGTGCCTCTTCAAAAATCTTAATGTGTTCCTCCACTATTAGATATGGATCATTAACTAGAAACTTGGAACAAAACTTATCTGGATTCTTAGGCCTATCATGGTAATTATTGAAAACCAATGGAGAGGGATTGTTAACAACCAAGTTTCTTTGTTTTGTCACTGTCCCATTTCTACTTGAACTTGTATTGAAACTGTTTGAACTTGAGTTGTATAAACTTGAGTAACTTGAGCTTGAGTGGCTTTAATTGAAACTTATTGATCTACAACTGGAGTCAATTGAATCAAACTTTTTTTATTAGGAGATTGTTGTAGATCAATTGATTGACTCGAGGAACCTCCTTCACCTATGTTTCCTTCATTATTTTGCTTTCTTTTGTAAAATTGCCAACTCAATAAAATCTTTCTCTTGTTTTGAAGTTAACCTTAAGACTCTCTCAAACTTATCTAGTGAGAAAGAATTTATTCAATCCATTTTTTTTTCACTTTTTGATAGTTCCGTAAATAAACTTTGCACAAGGCCCTCCTTCTGGTGCAAATTTTGATGATGTGACTTTTTTGACCACTCCAACATGCAAGATGAAACACTTAGTTTCCTAGGATAGAACACCAAATATCGAATCCTCTCTTGAATAAGGAAACTTAAATGTTAAACATGTGATGATGTGTGATCAACTAAGACAACCCCAAGGTTCCTTCTAATGCCATACTTATCTCGGTTTGTGATGTGATTTGTTGATAATTACTCGGGGACTTACGTTAACTTTTTTTATTGAGGATCTATCAACTTCTTGAATACGAATGATATAGCAATTGAGTTCTTCAAACTACTTCTAGCAATTGCTTGAAATAAAGAGCAAAAAGAATGAGGGTTTAGAGATCTAAACTACTTATAAGCCTAACTAATGTGAGACAATGTTGATGTTGTGGTGAGACCAAACTGTCCTTGCTTCGCCAAGTCAACTACACATAGAAGGGTGTAATCTTATAAGGGTGCAAGTATGATTTTCAAATCACTTATGTTCATTAAAACCATAAATAATGCAAATCAATGAACACTAAGTAATTTAAATGAAGTGCTTGCAATTGGGCCCGGACTAGTCTAACACTATTCTTTGCAATCAACAAACACTAAAAAGTATGGACACTAGATTCACCATGCTTTCAACAACAACAACATCTTACATTAGACTATGCAACTATCTTGCTCCAACTATTTTAAACTTTCAACTCAACTTTAAGAAAATTTAAACTAAGTGATGAATTAAGAAACCATGCAACACTCCAAAATAACTTAAACAGTCCACCATGAACTCTTGATGAATGACTTGCAACTTGTTGGTGCTTGAAGTCTCCATGTTGTACTTGCTTGAAATCTTGAACTTGTTCTTGACATAGTCCTTCTTTGTACTCGAGCATCTTGAATCTGCATACAATATGATTTATTAGATGTTGAATTTCATTTTTTAAAAAGGTTAAAAAATTAAGTTCTAAGAAATAAAATTCAAGACACCCTACTTACATAATTCTTATGAGCATTTTCTCTAATTTCTTATGAAATATTGAACCTCTCAACTTTTAAAATTTGATCTATTTCACACCTCCTAGGCAGATATGAAGATTTCAATGGCCACATTTGATCGTGATCTGGCCAAACTTGACTTCTCCTAAAAGAAGACAACATTTAACAATCCCAAACTTATCTTTGAATACTTACCTTGCTGGCTGCTATAGAAATTTGGGTTGCCAATCTTGAAATTCCCTAAATTCGCCTCACTACGATTGTGATTGGATTTTTCTAACAGCCTTCTCCAAGTCTCTAATTCTGGTTTTCACTTCCAGACCTAAAGTTGCTTCTAAAATCTGCCCTTACTTGATGAGAATTGCCTGCAAATTGCCAATTAAATCTGATCCCTTGGAGTAGTTCGATCTTTGGAAGTCTGTTTTTCTTTTTAAATACTTGAATCAATTTGTTTTGGTGGTGAAATGAATTTCATCACCTCTCCTTTATAGCCTTCTACGGCCAAGAGGTGATACCCTTAACTTGGCCGACCCAATTGGGGAGAAAATAAAATTTTCAATTCTGATTTTCCTCTACCAATGCTGTCCGATCTCATTGCTTTCAATTTAGTTTGAATTTAGTTTGATTCTTCCATGATTGGGCTGACTACATAATCAATTTCATCAATTTGTGAGGGGCAAATTCATCATCAATCTCAAATTGCTTTAATTTTGATGCTGGGCAACTTTTGGGGAGGCTTGGAACTCTACAAGAGGAAGGCAGAAATCAGGGATAGGTTGGAACTCGAGTTCCAACACTTGGTTGGATTCCGACCTAGTGTTGGAATTTTAGTTCCAACACTTCATCGGATTTTGACCAGGTGTTGGAATTTTCCCTTTTATGAACTTGGCACTTGAATTTGTCCATGATAACTCTGTTTTGCCTTCCAAAAACCATGATTTTACGCTCCTTGATTTCAATTTTGATGCTTCTTGATCTAATCTCAGTTAAATGCTGTTTGAATTGCAAAGATCTGATCTTTACTCCTCTTTCACTTGAAATCTGATTGTCATCTCCAAAAAACTTCACTTGATTTGCCTTCTCACGAACATGATTTTGGTTTCTTATCATCCTTGGAGTTGAATTTCATCTCCTATGAGAGATCAGACTTATTTGGACAGCCCCTAGACTTGCTGAAATCAGGTATATGTTGGAATTGCCTTCATATTGGATGACGGAAATGAGGAGAGGGTCGAACTTGAGTTCCAAGGGGAGGTTGGATTCCGACCTACCCTTGGAAATCCAGTTCCAAGGGGTGGTTGAAATCCGACCACCTCTTGGAATTTTCCAAGATTCTAAAAAATTTCTAAGTGTTTCTTGCTTGTTCTTTTGGAAACCAAACTCCTTCCCTTGCTCCCCTAAAGCACCTCATTATCATCTTGTTTCCTGATTTCAGTTATGCTCATTTCAGATCAGATTATTAAGATCCCATATTTTCATGTTTTCATGCTCAGATTTTGTCCATTTTGTCATCTTGATTCTCATGTTAACTTTCACGTCACATTCTCAATCCTTGACTTCAAACTCTCTCCTTCCTCATCAGATTTTAGCTTGGACTCCAAATCAATTTTCATTCTCTTTCAAAGATCAGAATTTGTATCTCAAATCAATATTCTTTCATATCCAACCTTCAACAGAGGCTTATTTGCATCCTTGAAATATTAAGTGTTGGATGCATTGCTAGAAACTCTACTCCCTCTATGGTTCAACTCTAAATTGGATGAGGCTTGCACCTAGGGCTGTTCAAATCTAACCTATTGACATAAGGACTTCAAAATTGCCACCAAACTAAGGTCAATTAAGACAACTACTCTACTGCGAAGCAAAAAGAGGGGGTCGTCATTTGCAATGGGGTGATGGTGTGAAAATGTCACAACACATGCCCTTTCAACTTTGTTTGGGCTATCTTTACCCTTTGCAGATCTCCAATCTCCTCCTTACTCGGTTATGCATCAATTTGTTTTATTTTCCCAATGGCATTGGAATTTCTCAGATTACTTCTTTGCCAATAAAACTACATGGCTAAATCTGCCACGTCCATGTTCTCTTCCTTACCAAGTACATTCATGTTCTCTTCCTTACCAAGTACAGTTCTGAAATCCTTTAAGCATCATTTCCAATTACCTTGAATAAACTCATGCACTCACCACTTTTTCTCCAATTTGAAACAAAAAATAATATTTCCTCTGAAATTTTGTGTCATGCTATTGATTTCCTTGTGCACGCGTTACCTTCCACATTCCATATCCCCTACCATTTGAATAGATATCCTATGGCTCATTCTTTTCCTATGCACTCATTTTTTCTTTTTCTTTCTTCCCTACTCAACTATCTTCTCTATGTCTTCTTGCCATTCATTCTCAGTAAGTTACAGCTCAGGCTATCCCCTCTTTTCCTTTTCCTTTTTGCAGTCCTCTCTCATTCTCCTCTAAACTGTCATCCTTCACCTCTTGACATTCCAATGCATTATACCTTCCTTCCTTGCAATCAGACTTTTTCTTCTTGTTTTGCAATCCGTGTCACACAAAATGTAACACCAAAAATAGAATGAAGTGTTTTCTCAGACTTTGGCATTGCGCCTGCCAATTACTTTGTCTGATTGTTATTAAGCCTTTTTAACAAATCCATCTGTGCACATTTTGCACTATCAAACAGCCTAGTGCATTGTCTGTCTCCACATTTTGCATACATGGATAAGGAAAAGGTTGTGGAATATGGTTTTACACCTGCCAAATACAGTCCAAAGATTTGTAAAGCCTTTTACTATTGCATGTGCGTTTCTGGATTTGATTGTGTGTGTTTTTTAGCATCCAGAAACGCACACAATCAAATCCAGAAACGCACATGCAATTGAAATGGATTGTGGAAATCTGATATTATTAGCCTTTTACTATGCTTGACGAGGTTCCATACCCTGCTCCAAAACTTCCATTACAAGCTGCACAGTTGCTTTGCGCCTGCCAATTTGATTAATTTGAGTGCCTAAAGCCTTGATATTACATTCAGAAGAGACATTCTGTCAACAAACATGGAAACTCTGCAAACCAAACGAACCGAGACTAGGAAAACAAACAGAAACATTTTTTAAGCATCCTTTTTTTTTGGGTGGTGCTGATTGCAAATTCACCTGGGTGCTCCTGCACCATTTATGCAAGAAAAATAGACCAAAATTTTCCCTATTGACCTTCCACACCTCTTCGGCACACCCATTGCACACCAAGGCACAATTGCTAGTTTCTAAGTATAACCAAAAATATTGAAATCAAATTAGATTAAAAACGTCTATAAATTCAAAAATCTATTAGCTATCTCAATAAGCAAAGGGATGAAAAACAACATGAGAAATATCAAACCATAAATAAGACAAAATCTACATACACTTACCCATTACATACTGAATCTGAAATGTTTAATTTAATCTTAAAAGTGTTAGCTTGACATAGACAAAATATAATACAATTTATCCACACAAAATAACTATACAAAATGGCAAGAATAATTGTGACCTCTTCTCTTTCATTTCCTACTGACCAAGCATCTTCCATTTACTTCGAGTTTTCATCACCTTTAGTGCTTTTCCCACTCTCTCCTCCAACTTTTCATTTCATATATGTATAGGTTTTGCGAAAACAATTCAGTAAATAATCCAGCTTATCATAAGGTAGGTCTTTGATCTGATTGCACTCTATGCACTGATCTGCATATACCCAGTGATCTGCACTGCACTCTATGCATGTATGGTCTAATGTTATGAAACAACACTATAGTCTGAAATGCCAACCACTCAAAACAAAACAGGAAACTTTCTAGCGACTGAAAATAAGACATAGTCCCTTGATTATTACTGCAGGTCTGACATGGCACATAGTGCAAGCCTAGTTTTCAAATTGCTTCATTTAGCATCACCAATAATCTCCACAAGAACATTCTCCCTGTTTAAAATGATGGAAACGGTTTGCATCTCTCACAACAATTTCTCTTGCAACAATCTTGGAGATAAATTTTGTTGCAGTATGGCAATCAGCACATACTCGAAGGTTCTTAACAACTCTAATAGTTGTTCCGGGTGGTGTGTTTAACAAACCAAATGCAATTGCCAACTTTTCACTATGGTGACAAAGAAATAATTCTGTTTCCTCCTCTTCCACATCATTAGGTAAATGTCTTGAATCTGGAAAATACCCTGCTGCCTTCATCTCCAAAGCCAATTTCTCCAGATTTGCATAGATCTCCTGTGTCTGTGGATGTGATCTGTCTCCTACACAAAAAACATGTACCATTTTATGGCATTCAATCCAACTGCATCCGGGGGTCTTTTTAATTCCCATATCTTTCATCACTTTCCTTACCATTTGAACCTCACCCCACCTGCCTACTTCTGCGTAGATGTTTGAGAGAAGAACATAAGTCGCAGCATTTTTAGGATCCAAATCTAAAATCAGCAGCGCAGATAATACTCCTAAACCTATATTCATATGTGATTTACAGGCACCAAGGAAACACATCCACACAACCACCACTGGTTTAACTGGCATCTTAATGATGAAGTTTAGGGTGTTCTCAAGGTAGCCAGCACGGGCAAGAAGGTCAACCATGCACACATAATGATCAACTGTAGGAGTAATGCAATAAGGGTTATGCATGTCAGTGAAGTATGTACAGCCCTCATCTACTAAACCTGTATGTCTGCATGCACATAGAACACAAGAAAAGCTTACAGTGTTAGGATATGCTCCAGAATGCTTCATTAATTCAAAGATTTTGAGAGCATCCTTACAAAATCCATTGTGTGCATATCCTGCAATCATGGCATTCCATGAGACAACATTTTTTTGAGGCATTTTGTCAAACAGTTCACGTGCCTTGTCTATATTTCCACATTTTCCATACATGTCTACAAGAGCATTTCCAACTATAATATCTGACAAAAATCCACCTTCCATAATGCTTTGATGGATGTCCATACCCTGCTCCAAAGCTCCCATTTTGGCACAGGCGGGGAGGATGCTGGCAAATGTTGTGGAGTCTGGCTTTACATCTGCCAATTGCATTTGCTTGAAAGTTTCTAAAGCCTTTTCAACAAATCCATTTTGTGCATATCCTGCAATCATGGCATTCCAAGAGACCACATTTCTGTGAGGCATTTTGTCAAATAGTTCACAAGCCTTGTCTGTTCTTCCACATTTTGCATACATGTCTACCAGTGCAGTTGCAACTACAATATCTGACAAAATTCCTCTATCCTTTATGCTGTGATGGATGTCCATACCCTGTTCCAAAGCCCCCATTTTGGCACAGACCGGGAGGATGCTGGCAAGGGTTGAGGAATTTGGCTTTACACCTGTGAATTGCATTTTCTTGAAAGTTTCTAGAGCTTTTTCAACAAATTCATTATGTGCATATCCTGCAATCATGGCATTCCACGAAATGATGTCTCTTTCCTGCATTCTATCAAACAGTTTGCGTGCCTTGTCTATGCTTCCACATTTTGCATACATGTCTACCAGAGCATTTCCAATTATAATATCTGACAAAAATCCTCCTTCCATTGTGCATTGATGGATGTCCATGCCCTGTTTCAAGGCTCCCATTTTGGCACAGATTGGAAGGATGCTGGCAAAGGTTATAGAGTCTGGCTTTACACCTGCCAATTGCATTTGCTTGAAAATTTCTAAAGCTTTCTCTCCAAATCCATTCTGTGCATATCCTGCAAGCAATGCATTCCATGAAACGATATCCCTTTCAGGCATTCTATCAAACAGTTCGTGTGCCTTGTCTATGTCTCCACATTTTGCATACATGTCTACCAGAGCATTTCCAACTATAATATCTGGTAAAGTTCCCCCTTCCATTATGCTTTGATGGATGTCCATACCCCAATCCAAAGCTCCAATTTCAGCACAGACAGGGAGGATGCAGGCAAAGGTTGTGGTGTCCGGCTTTATACCTTCCAATTGCATTTGCTTGAAAGTTTCTAAAGCCTTTTCAACAAATCCATTTTGTGCATACCCTGCAATCATTGCAGTCCACAAAAACGCATTTCTTTGAGGCATTCTATCAAACAATTCACGCGCCTTGTCTATGCTTCCACATTTTGCATACATGTCCACCAGGGCAGTAGCAACTACAATATCTGACAAAATTAGTCTATCATTTATACTTCTATGAATGTCTATACCCTGTTCCAAAGCTCCCATTTTGGCACAGGCTGGGAGTACGCTGGCAAATGTATACTGATCGGGTTTAAGACCTGTTTGTTGCATATGGTGAAACAATGTGACCGCCTCACGAGAATACCCATGTCTTCCATATGCAGCAATAATCGTATTCCATGAGACGCTGTCTCGTTCTTTCATGTGGTCGAATAGTTTACGGGCATCCACCAAACTTCCGCACTTGACATACAAGTAAATGAGCTTATTATGAATAGTTGTGCGTGTAGAAAATGTAAATCGCCTGTGAGCAATGAAAAAATGGACATTTTTCCCTTTTGAAAAAGCGTTCTTGAGAATAAAGGTCTGTAATAATTGAAGATATGCAGAGTAGTGTTCAGGAAGTTTGCGTGTAGTAAGCAGAATGTGCATCGCCTCCTTCAACTTAATGATGTGAGATAGAGTTGAGTATTAGACGGCAATGACATTTTCTGATTGTAATTGGAGTGCGGAAATATGCAGTGTTTTTCAGTTTACGTCTACCACAATGACAATGCCGCTTACAGGTCTTACATGTCTTTAAGCTTTCCAAACAAAACAAACATTAACAGTTGAAAACACCCAGCATACATTCATACATGTCAACGTTTTCGGTATTCGGCATTTCTCAAAGTTTCACTACCCTCTTAAAAACTATCAGTGTAATCCATACCATAGCAGGAGAAGGAACCTTAAAAAGCATGGCCCGAGCTAAACAAGAAAAAAAGAGGTAGACCTTCGCTATGTCAAAGATGATAAGCAGAATGTGCTGTGCCTCCTCCAATGTTATGCTAGATAGGGTAAAAACTGAGTTATAATACAAGTATCTCAGAAATATAGAACATTTGATTTTATAAAAATGCATTAAAAAAACTACATAAAGACAGACTCTTCACATCCATATTCATCTAATACATGCACAACCTTACAGGCAACAATAGCAAAAGTTAAACGGGATTAGAATTCATCCTAACAATATGAGCAAAGACCTGTGTACTATCAATATTGGAGACACATCAGAAATCTTTGGAGCATATTTGGTTTGATAGATCTACTTGCATTAAAAAATGTCTCTTCCTTAAGAAGGAAGATAAAGTTCAATACATAATTACGCACTCGGTAATTGTGCTCTTCTTCAATTATAGAGCCACACTTAGCAATGCTTGAGGCTTCCCAAAAGAATTGAGGATTAGCAAAGACAATATAGACACATGGAAAATTATGGTTATATGATCATGTCTATTGACTGCAATTAAAACACTTGTAGCATAAAGTGTCTAAAAGAAGAGGGATATGGTGGAGGAGAGCCATTAACCTTAAAATTATGACTTGGACAGAAAGGAGGTGAAGCTTCTAGAGTGATATTGTGAATTGATGAAGCTTTATAATCATCTTCCAAGTCGCTATCATAGGAATTCATTATGAAGGAAAATGTAGTGTCAAAAGACCAAGTTTCTAAATACACTTATTATTATTATTATTATTATTATTATAATATCTTGATTCTAAAGATCTAATAATCAATGACCCTTCATACCAACAAGATATCCAACAAAGAAGTAAGATCAAATTTGAGGATCTAGGACATTTCATTTCTCCAGAGGAATGTATGTCCATGTAAGGGAGCTACAATCCCTAAAATGCCATACTACTTGTTTCCAAGTGTTCTAAGCTTTAAAAGGAGTAGTGCCTCCCAAATATTTGTAACAAATTTATTCTAAATGTATACATGATATTTGATGGCTTCAACCCAAAATTGTGAAGTGAGATATTGAGCATGAATCACATAGTTAAGGATCAATTATTTTTATTTGTAACACTATTTCACAATGAATTGTATGAAACACTATCTTGAAGATCAATCTCTTAAACAATAGCAATCTCTCTCAAATGTATGGTTTAGATATTCTCTACCATTGTCCATGTAGAGAATTTCTATGACATTTTAAGGCTATTTTTAATAAGGACTTCAAATTGTTAAAAATGATTAATTTACCTTATTAAAGAAGGAAGTAAACCTAAGTGAAACTATAAAAATTATCAATAAAGATGAGTACATAGAAATCCTTATTGAAAGCCAAGGATGAGAAGGGACTTGCTACATCATTATAAACTAACCCGACTTGAGAAGTTTGACAAGACTTGCCTTTGTTAAATGAGTCCAGAGATTGTAGTTATGTTGAAAGGCTTTCAAGTTGTTTTTGATATTATAAGTAGCAAAAACTAGTGTGTTGTCCCTTTACAACCAGCCCAAAGGCTAATAGTCTAGAGCAAACCATAAGCATGCTAACAACACTCTAACAATATCAAAAACCATTCAACCAAAAAGTAGAGCAAATAGTACTGATCATACCATTGATGATAACATAGCTATTAATAGTCTTCAACCCACTATAAAAACTAGCATAACTATGATTAGTCTTGTAAATATCTCATATCGAGACAAATCTAACCAACAACACGAAGCTACTATCAGTCTTAAACATGAATAGTAAAAACATTAAGATTGAACATAAAGACACTATGGCCAGTATCAACAGAGAACCAAAAAACACCCAGAGCACCACATCCATCCAACTCATTTGATTTTGCACCCAAATTATTGTAGAACATTAGCACAATATTTAGTTAGGAACTTGAATAAGTCCTTATAGTTCTCCTCATTGTTCAAATCTTCTCCCAACATATTCTTTTGCAACAAGCATAGAGTTGTGGCCAACTTATGCATCACCCTTAAACTGAACTTGGAGATGCTACCAATCTTCTTGTCCAACTCCTCCACATTAGCCTTTAACTTGCCTAACTCCTCGGTCCTTGTATTACAACTGGCATAGGTCCCAGAATGAGTAGTTTTATAGGTCCTTGTCGCAACCTCATCCACCTCAAGCATCATATCCTTTGTGAGGTCCAAAGGCCCAAACCTCAAGCTTTCAAATACATGGGTGGAAGAATTGGTAATCTTAGAACTACCATCAATCCATTTCACCACGCTTCTTAATATCATCATCATTTCTCTTCTCTTCATTCTCATCACTCCCCTATCCCCCAATATCATCAAATTCAAACTCCACAACCACTTTAGTTTTACCCTTATCATTAGAGAAGGTGGCAACTCTATAGGAGTGCCTAGGGGTACTCGCTTCCTCCATGACATCATCATCAAACTCCACCTCCTGAACTACAAATTTTACCTTTTTAGCCCTAGATTTACCTTTTTTCTTTGATGGGCCCTTCATTTTCTTATCAATAGATTCCTTCTTGATAGCCTTATGAGTAGGGGTTTTAAAACTATCTTGTTGGAACACAATTTTGAGGGTAGGGTTCTTCAAGCATTTCTTTTTGCTAGGACCAAGGGTGTCAAGAATCATAGAAAAAGGGAAAATGTTGGATTGAAGAATTTCATGAACCACAATCTATCTAGGAGGGAAAAGGGTTAGCTAAAAATGGTAGAGAGGGAATATAATCCCTTGGTGGAGAGGGATGGGCTTTTTACCCTGACTTTTGGCATTTTATGTCACTTCTTTAACAAAATTTTACAATGAATTCAACAGAAAGAGAGGAAAGGAAATAAAACTCGAGTTATGGAAATGATTCAAGAGAGGCATATGGTAAAAATAATATACCTTGAATCTACCCTCAAACATGAAATATTTAATATTCATCAGGCATACTTGGTCCCATGGCTCTAGAAGATTTTTCTCTTTCGTACCCTCAATAGAGTTTCATAGGGTTCTCATCCTCATTGAAGAACTGGTTAAGGCTCTGAATATTAAAAATCCTTCTTAATTTATACCACTTTCTACCATTCATCGAGAGTCTCATAGCCTTGACTATGACATCCTCATTCACTTTAAAAGAGATGACACCCACTGAAACCCTCATATCTAACTAGGAAGAGGCAAATTGAATTGATAGATTTTCATCATAATCATTCATGTGTTCAATGAACTAAGATACTCCACCCTCCTTATAGATATGCCAAACTGTGGCATCATTTTTTAACTCGTCATGCTTATTAGGATCAATTATCACTTTGTCTCCTCCTATAGCTATTGAACCAGTACCCATCACAATGTCAGCTCTTCGAAGATTAAGAAATTTATCATAAAAAATATTTAGGAAAAAATGTCATAAAAAGTTCATCTAAATGAGGTAATAATTACTCTGCACTCCTAAAAAAATAACATAACTTGTTAAGAGTCCTCACTCATGTGGCCACCCTATACATAAATGAACAAAAAGAACTCCACAGATTACCAAATCTTTCCCAAAATAAATTTTGAAATCCATAATCTTTGTAATCATGCAAAGGTGACATCATATATCATTCTCCATGTACTTGACCTTGATCATGTAGCCACCGTACTACCACCTCAACACATCACCAACCTAACCTTCCACATAGGTCATAATAGTGGTTATTATAAACAAGATGAGTGCCAAAGTATTTAAAATAATGTCTACCATAGATATTTAAAATAATGTCTACCATAGATATTTTAAAAATATACCCCATTCTAACACCTCTTCCAATGTTATGAGTTATACCAAGATAATAAGATCTTCGACATGGAGAATCATCCATGGAAAAATCTGTTGGAAGTCTTATTTGGGAAAGTAAGATACTGAGAGAGGGGGGGGGGGTGTGAATCAAAATCTTTAAACTTTTACACTTTGAAGCCAATTCAACATATGTATCATAAATATAAACTTCAATGCTGAAATAGATCTAACTACTAATCACATCCATGAAAATGAAACACATAACACAAATATTTGATAACCCAAAAACCCTTGAAAGGTAAAACTGGGGTGGAGATAACACCCACAAATCTTCACTATTGCAATAATAAAGTGTGCCTTTTAGGGCTACAACATTTTGATCACTTATGGTGATCTACCTTGTGAGGGGTCTACCCTACTAAGAGGTTATAGACTTATACAATCTACCTTGATTAAAGGATTTAAAACTTACAACTAAGTAAGCACTATGTTAGGAGATTTACAAATATTTGTTAGGACCACTTTGTTAAGATATTTACCCTAATTCACTTGCTAGAATGTATCAATAATTGATCCTTTGGTTTGCACTTCAAATACTGATAACATATCTCCTCTTTCCAATTCTTATCTGATCTCAAAATCAAATATTACTTTGTTATGTCATTCACTGCTTTGATCGATCACTCTGCCTAATCTATGTTTTTGACAATCAAAACATTGCTTCCATCCACATACATATGAGATCTCCTAACTATTCTATTATTAGGGTTTTGATGTCACCTTATATAGACAACTAATCAAGCTCCTAGATCAAGATCTATGATCTAGATTCATCACTTATGCTGCTTATACATTCCCTTTTTCTGATTGGTTACATTTCTTGCATAGGGATTAATGATTGAAATCATAATGCGTAATCAACTCCTTAATTATCTCAACAAATATTAAAATATGCATAGAAGTTGACCAAAATGGTTTACCTAGGTGTTTGTTCCATTCCAAACACATATACGGTATGTGCAGGATCATCGTATACCAAACTATGGCCTTAAGTGGCAATGAAAAATAAAAAAAATCAAGTTTAGTCAACTTGACGTAAAAGGTTGAACATATTATGAACCTTATGTGAAAAAGTTGTAAGAACAGAATCTGTAGGAAATTGAATGTAGTTTCTAAACTACTAGCCCTTGTTTGAATTTTTTTTTGTCTAATTGTTCAAAATTTTAGATTTCAATGCAGTACTACGAAAATTTTAGGGAAAAGATAAAAAGTACGTGTATGTCTGACCACCTTAATCACAATCAAATGATGATATATTTTCCCAAGATTCTAGATATAAGTAGTAGACTCATGCCCAGATGTGACACATATTTTTTTGTAATTTTTGGTCAAATAAATAATTAATTATGAATTTCCTGCTATAACTTTTTCAGAATAAAAAAACTCTCATGTCTGACCACTTTAACTAATTTAAAATTTTACCAAATTTAAAACTTTCTTCTTTTTTTTTCTTATAGTAGCTGAAGCATAGAATGTGACACATGTTTCGTATTTCAAAAAGGTTAAACAGTTTGAAAGTTATAATTATTTTTCAATTAGTATGTCAGTTACGACTTTAAAGATAACTCAATTGAAAAATAAGTAATAATTACTTACAGAACTCAAAGTTTGACAACAATTATATCGATGGAAAGCTGATAATGTCTTTAAGAAACCCTTTTCATTTCATCAATTTCGGGTGAAAAAATAGTCGTCAGCTACATGGTCGAAGTCTCGGTATCAAGAACTATCTCCTGAAACATGCCTAAAGGGTTGACCACCCACGTTGAGTAATGCCGAAGCAAATACCAAGCCTAATCAGATATTTTCAGATATCTGAAAAAGCCCACCTATTTTGAAATTTCAATTGACTCGCTTTTCCAAAATTCAAGTTTAAAAAAAAATGTATTTTTTAATAGTAATATTAATTGTCTTATAAATTAAGTTGTATTCTTTTTATGTTAATATTAATTCAAGTTTGATATTAAATTATATTTTTGTTATGTTACTATTAATTTCATTTTAAATATTAATATTAAATAATAATAGCATAGCATAAATATTATAATATAAATTTTTATATTAGTATGTATTATATTATAAATGATATACAAAATGATTTCAAAAAAATACCTGCACAGTTGATTTGAGGACAGACAGTTTTAGGCCAAATCCTCTTGAAAATATCCAACACGGGATTTTTCTACAGACTCCTTGTAATTTCGACAGTTTGACTCTACTTAAGTAGATGTCAATGGACTTCCCCTTGATTGAATACAATCAATTGACTTTTTAACTCTCGAAAAGAAATTTCACATAGTTGAAGAACCACCGTACGCTCATCATCTGTTCTAGAAACTAACAGTGGCATAAAAATTGATGTAAGAACATTTAAGGTACATTGTCCACAAAAAGGTATATGAAACCTTTAAATATACATTAAAAAGTGGAGGTGAAGACTCTAGATGTGTGTGTGAGAGAGAAAGAGATAGAGAGGTCATGAGGACTTCCTAGGGGTCCTAACGCGTGATAAGGGGTACTAGGACACCTAGGAAGTCCCCATGACCCCTTTCGACACATTAGAACCCTCAAATGTGTCCTCAGGGTCGTAGGACCCCTTAGGACACACTTGAGCATTCAAATGTGTTGGAAGGGGTCATTGGGACTTCCTAGGTGTCCTAGTACCCCTTATCTCGCATTAGGACCCCTAGGTAGTCCTCATGACCCCTTTTGACACATTTTAATGCTCAAGTATGTCCTACGGGGTCGTAGGACCCCTTAGGACACACTTGAGGGTTCCAATGTGTCGAAAGGGGTCATGAGGACTTCCTAGGGGTCCTAACGCATGATAAGGCATACTAGGACCCCTAGGAACTCCTCATAACCCCGTTCAACATATTTGAATGCTCAAGTGTGTCCTAAAGAGTCATAGGACACACTTGAGCATTCCAATGTGTCGAAAGGGGTCATGAGGACTTCATAGGGGTCCTAGTATGCCTTATCACATGTTAGGACCCCTAGGAAGTCCTCATGACCCCATTCGACACATTGGAACCCTCAAGTGTGTCCTAAGGGGTCCTACGACCCCTTAGGACACACTTGAGCATTCAAATGTGTCAAAAGGGGTCATGAGGACTTCTTAGGTGTCCTAGTATGCCTTATCACGTGTTAGGACCCCTAGGAAGTCCCCATTACCCCTTTCGACACATTAGAACCCTCAAGTGTTTCCTAAGGGGTCCTATGACCCCTTAGGACACACTTGAGCATTCTAATGTGTCAAAAGGGGTCATGAGGACTTCCTAGGGGTCCTAGTATGCCTTATCACATGTTAGGACCCCTAGGAAGTCCCCATGACCCCTTTCGACACATTTGAACTTTTAGGTGTGTCCTAAGGGGTCCTACAACCCCTTAGGACACACTTGAATGTTCAAATGTGTCAAAAGGGGTCATGGCAAATTCCTATGGGTCCTAGTATGCCTTATTCATGCGTTAGGATCCCTAAGAAGTCCTCATGAACCCATTCGACACATTAGAACCCTCAAGTGTGTCCTAAGGGATTCTATGACCCCTTAGCACACACTTGAGCATTCAAATGTGTCGAAAGGGGTCATGAGAACTTCCTAGGGGTCCTAGTACGCCTTATCATGTGTTAGGGCCCCTAGGAAGTCCCCATGACCCCATTCGACACATTTGAACACTCAAGTGTGTCATAAGGGGTCCTACGACCCCTTAGGACACACTTGAGCATTCAAATGTGTCAAAAGGGGTCATGAGGACTTTGTAGGGGTCCTAGTATGCCTTATCACATATTATGACCCCTAGGAAGTCCTCATGACCCCATTCGACACATTTGAACATTCAAGTGTGTCCTAAGTGGTCCTACGACCCCTTAGGACACACTTGAGTGTTCAAATGTGTCGAAAGGGGTCATGAGGACTTCCTAGGGATCCTAGTATGCCTTATCACGTGTTAGGACCCCTAGGAAGTCCTCATGACCCCATTCGACACATTGGAACCCTCAAGTGTGTCCTAAGGGGTCCTACGACCCCTTAGGACACACTTGAGGGTTCCAATGTGTCAAATTGGGTCATGATGACTTCTTAGGGGTCCTAGTACACCTTATCATGTGCTAGGACCCCTTAGGAAGTCCCCATGACCCCTTTTGACACATTAGAACCCTCAAGTGTTTCCTAAGAGGTCCTACGACCCCTTATGACACACTTGAGAATTCCAATTTGTCGAAAGGGGTCATGAGGACTTCCTAGGGGTCCTAGTATGCCTTATCATGTGTTAGGACCCCTAGGAAGTCCCCATGACCCCTTTCGACACATTTGAATGCTCAAGTGTGTCCTAAGGGGTCCTTTCGACACATTTGAACACTCAAGTGTGTCCTAAGGGGTCCTAAGACCCCTTAGGAGACACTTGAGTGTTCAAATGTGTCGAAAGGACCCCTTAGGACACACTTGAGCATTCAAATGTGTAAAAAGGGGTCATGAGGACTTCCTAGGGGTCCCAGTATGCCTTATCATGCGTTAGGACCCCTAGGAAGTCCCCATGACCCCTTTTGACACATTTGAATGCTCAAGTGTGTCCTAAGGGGTCCTACGACTTGTTAGGACACACTTTAGCATTCTAATGTGTCAAAAGGTGTCATGAGGACTTCCTAGAGGTCCTAGTATGCCTTATCACGTGTTAGGACCCCTACGAAGTCCTCATGACCCCATTCGACACATTAGAACCCTCAAGTGTGTCCTAAGGGGTCCTACGACCCCTTAGAACACACTTGAGCATTCCAATGTGTCAAAAGTGGTCATGAGGACTTCCTAGGGGTCCTAGTATGCCTTATCATGTGTTAGGACCCCTAGGAAGTCCCCATGACCCCTTTCAACACATTAGAACCCTCAAGTGTGTCCTAAGGGGTCCTATGACCCCTTAGGACACACTTGAGCATTCAAATGTATTGAAAGGGGTCATGAGGACTTCCTAGGGGTCCTAGTACACCTTATCACATGTTAGGACCCCTAGGAAATCATCATGACCCCATTCGACACATTAGAACCCTCAAGTGTGTCGTAAGGGGTCCTACAACCCCTTAGGACACACTTGAGCATTCAAATGTGTGGAAAGGGGTCATGAGGACTTCCTAGGGGTCCTAGTATGCCTTATCACATGTTAGGACCCCTAGTAAGTCCTCATTACCCCATTCAACACATTAGAACCCTCAAGTGTGTCCTAAGGGGTCCTACGACCCCTTAGGACACACTTGAGCATTCAAATTTGTCAAAAGGGGTCATGAAGACTTCCTAGGGGTCCTAGTATGCCTTATCATGCATTAGGACCCCTAGGAAGTCTCCATGATCCCTTTCAACACATTAGAACCCTCAAGTGTGTCCTATGAGGTCCTACAACCCCTTAGGACACACTTGAGTATTCTAATGTGTCGAAAGGGGTCATGAGGACTTCCTAGGGGTCCTAGTACGCCTTATCACATGTTAGGACCCTTAGGAAGTCCCCATGACCCCATTCAACACATTTGAATGCTTAAGTGTGTTCTAAGGGGTCCTACGATCCCTTAGAACACATTTGAGCATTCAAATGTGTCGAAAGGGGTCATGAGGACTTTGTAGGGGTCCTAGTATGCCTTATCATGAGTTAGGACCCCTAGGAAGTCCTCATGAACCCATTTGACACATTAGAACCCTCAAGTGTGTCCTGAGGGGTCCTATGACCCCTTAGGACACACTTGAGCATTCCAATGTGGTGAAAGGGGTCACGAGGACTTCCTAGGGGTCCTAGTACGCCTTATCACGTGTTAGGACCCCTAGGAATTCCCCATGACCCCTTTCAACACATTAGAACCCCCAAGTGTGTACTAAGGGGTCCTACGACCCCTTAGGACACACTTGAGCATTCAAATGTGTCAAAAGGGGTCATGAGGACTTCCTAGAGGTCCTAGTATGCCTTATCACATGTTAGGACCCCTAGGAAGTCCTCATGACCCCATTCGACACATTAGAACCCTCAAGTGTGTCCTAAGGGGTCATACGAAGTCCTCATGACCCCATTCAACACATTAAACTAAAATTGAACTCTCATATACCTCACACTCTCTGTCTCCTCCCGTGGGTAGGAGACCTAATATATGTCCTAGGTAGTGTAGGAATAGTGGCACCAATGACAACTCCCACCTGCATATGTTTACGAACATGAGATTGATCTACGAGTTATACTATTTAATGTTAAAAACTTGGTTGCAAATATATGTTTACAAAATAACTGAATTAACATTAAAACTTACCTCTGTTGAACTTTCTTCAAGGATCATTGACTGAGTCATTAGAGATACAAACCCTTTCCGTTCTGGTTCCCTCAAACTAGGATTGACCTACCAAAGTCAAACAGATACTTCATATTATCATAACTTGACCATATTATATATATTTTATAGAAAAATACACACAAATAACTTTAGAAATGTACGTACCATGGGGCTATCACTCCGAATGGATATGCCTATGACTCTATCATGACGATAGGGTCTCACGACATCATCACATGCCACTCTCTGTCAAATAAACCATGTAAATTAAAAATGAGTACGCACAATTGACAAGTATACATGTATGCATAAACAAACTAAATTACTTAATTACCTTTCCTTTATCAACAGCTAACACCTGCACCCCCTCACATTGCCCCTTAGTGGCAACTGTTGACACCTACATCAATATGTAAAAGATGATCATAAAAATTATAAAGTAATGTACATATATACTATTATCATAATTTAAAAGGAAACCAATGAGTAAATTAAAACATATGTACCGTGGAAGAGTCAAGAGAAAATAATATGGCCGAAAGCATGGACCCCTCCACCTGTGCCATCTCCTCCTCTGTCATCAACTAAACATAAATGTAACAAATAAAAAGACATAAGTGGGAAATTATTATAAGGAAATTCTACTAAAAATACGAATAATAAAATTTAAACAATGTAAAAAGTGAACGGTTTACCCTTACCATAACAGTGGGAGTCCACGGCACTATAGGCTCTTGATGCACATCTCCATGAGCTGCTTAAGTGCTTGTAGTGTGCTGTGTAGAATCATCCCCATCAAAGCTGAAATGATATGTATCACTATCAGTCAGGGTACCAAGGCAAATATTCTTGCATATAACGCAAGTGTGGGCCATACAAACATGTGAGCTCATGGAAGCGCTAGAAGCATCAAGGTAAGGAGGCAACAATGTTGTGCTCTATGTAATCAGTAGATCACTCAATGTGTGAATGGCTCGAATAGTTTGTAAGCCGGCCTCAATAATAATGTTTGGATGCTACACTGTGGGAGGTGGTGAAATCTCGAGAGGGGGGACATATGTGTGGGATTTCACCCATTGTGATGATGGCCTATCTTGTAGAGCGCCTAAACCTACACCCTGGTTTGGTCTCATACTCCAATAATCCACCTTGTGACCGAACACAAATTCAGCATACAATTTTCTAAGAAAATAAATTGGGACATCCAAATTGTTGTGAGGTGGTCTATCAAAAACCAACCACCAACGGTCCCAAAAGTTGTCACGTATTGCACTATTTGTGCACCATTTAATTGACAACTTGGTTTTTTTAGGGTCTACTTTTAGACTGGTTTTAGGATCCACAAAAAGATTAGCTATGTCATGTTTTGTTATATTTAGGTTCATGACTTGATCATAATCAAGCCCATTGTCAAACTGGGTGTGCATGGAATCGTGCCAAAGAAGTGCAACATTATGTTGCTGTGTCAATTTCTCCATGTTTTCAACTATTGTGTTCAATGTCATAAACATGGGGTGTAATGTGGGGATATTGGCATATGCGGTTTCAAATCCTTTAAGTTCATTTAGATTATCTCCTATTAGATCTTCTAAATGGTGAGCGTTTGTGATAGGTATGTCTTCTGGAGGTGGGGAATTGTTGGGAGGTTGGTTTGGATTGTTTGTAGGATCATTAGGAGGGTTTTCTGATTCCATGTCTGATAGCAATGAAAAAAAATAGATAATTACAATAAATTTTAAAAAACAATACAAAAACTCATTCCTACCCTAATTTTTATATAAAAAACTATATATTTATATTTAAAAACAAACAAAAAAAATTAAAACAATAAAAAATAGAAACTTCACTTACCTGGGCAATTTGCAAAATTCAAATAGGGGATTTGGGACCAAATATTCAAAAGCCTAGTTGCGTTCACATTTTTGCAATGAAAAAATGTTGAACGCAGCTGGGTACAGTGATTTATATTCACTAGCAAATATCGGATATTTGATAATGCCTTTAGGTTTGGCTTTTGGTTTGGCCATGTGTAATGACACCTAGGCCTACCAAAAAGTTAACAAATCTATTTGTGCACTTTTGGACGAGTGAAAATAAGTTTTTTTCACATCGCCACTTTTTGGCATACCATGATCCTGCACATACCCTATACCAAAACTAGTTCACTCGACATATGAAGTCTCTGGTGCTTAGTCAAAATTGTTCTCCATATATTGGTGCTCGACACTGAATCTTCTATACAACTCATCATTCATGCTACTCAGTAACTATTGGGGTACTTGACAACCTTTGACTTTCTTGGCAATAACTATTGCTCCGTACATATACAAAATACAAGTCCATACATTACTCGGCCTTAGAAGGATGGTTCAGTCGTAGTGATGACCAACCAACTCTACCTTGATAATGACTGAGTATTGGACACTAATAGACAACATGACTTGGAGATCAACAATCTCCCCCTTTGACATTAGTGGCAAAAACACTTTGTCATGGCTTTACATTATATAACCAAAATAGTACTTAGTACTCCCCCTAAGACTGTGACTCGGTCTTCATTATGTTTACATGATATATACATTAATTTAACATACAATGAGTATACATTACATTTCAAAACAATATGTCATACCTTTATACATTACCATCTATTTTTCCCTTTGAGTCTTCATCTATCTTCCCCTTTTATCTACTCTATTTCCCCCTTGTTTTTGTCACTTGGAGCTGCTAGGGTGTTGGGGTTAGATAATATTTATCCAAAAATGGTTTGTGGAGTTGAAGAATCATGGCTAAAGAATTGTCCCATCCCGATCTAATAGACTCCAAAACTTGTATTTTTATTTCTAGTTGAGTAGCTAGATCAACCAAAATTTTAGCAATAGAGAGATGAGGATCTCTCTGTACTAACTCTTTTGTCGTTGCCTATTATTTCTACATAACCTCCAAATGAGGTGTCAACATTGTTTGTATTGAGATTAATTTGGCTCTTATCTTTCTATTATTAGCCATAAGCTCGGCTAATCTTCCTTGTGCATGAAGCAACCTAGTAAAATGAATAGAGCTAGAACTTGCATCCATGCTCAGTGAATGTTCGGTTGACTTCAAATCCAATTGTAGCTTCTCAATAAGCTATTGTTTCTCCTTTGTAAATGTCTCTACGTTGCATAGATGTTTGTACAAAGAATGAACATTTTGTACAACCTCTTCCAAGTTACTAACAAGGTTGAAAAGTTCAACCTGTGTAACTGCAATCTCTGTTGAGATCTTTTCAAGTACCTTGGTCTCAAAATTTCTCTTAGACCATTGCATTAACTTCTCATTTGCTTCACATTCATCACTATTCACCTTTTTAACAATATGTACCAATTGCTAGATAGTATAGGTGAAGTCTCATTTATATCTTCTAACTCAAAAGAATCTACAAATATGTCATTAATTTCATGTAGTACCTGATATTGTTGATGTTCCCTTCTTAGTTCCTCTTGCTTTCTCTTCTTTTCAATATATCTTGCAAAATTTTCATCTATTAATATGTTAAGTTATTAGTGTCCCATTTTAGAATCACTATAACTTCATTTAGTGTGACTTGAGTACCGAGAGACTTGTTCTTTTTCTTATGTGACTTCTTCTTAGGCTTTGGTGTGCTACTGCTTGATAGTTGTAATAAGGCTTGAATAGCCTCTTGCTCCTTATGCTCTCGATTCTCCTTAGTTACTTTAGGTTCATTCTCCTTTGCTTCCTCAACATGAGGCCCTGAAACTTCTGTTGAAGACTTATCTTCTTGTTCTTTTATGCTCTCCTCGCCTTCACCTATATTAATTTTAATATTTAACTCAGTAGGTGTACTGATGTATATTGTTTCTGACTTACCCCATTCCTTGGCACTTGTACCTTGTGTATCTTTTACTTCAACTATGACTATGTTGGAGCTTGTAGGTACTGATTCCACAGTTGGTGCACTCTCAATCTTTGGATAGTACTTGGATTAGTACTAGATTGGTGCTTGGTAGAAATGTATTTGAAGCTACCTTGGTAATAATTTGACTCTTAATTTCTTCCTCGGTCAAAGCATTGATATTCACTAGTATATCTTCAGGTACATCCTCAATAGTGATCACATCTTGTTGTTCACTATCCTCTACCTTCTGCATTATTTCTTCCTCAAGATTTTTTGGCTCATCTATATCCTTGGTATTTTCAAGTTCAACTTGCCTAGATGCGCCTTCATCTTTATGTGCACTCTTATCAACTATCAATCCAAAAATTGTCTTCCATATTAGTGTACTATGTTTAACAACTTCTTCCACATTCTTCTTCAATATGGAGTATGCCTTCAATTTAGGTATATAAACCTATTTTTGTATTTCTCCATGAATTTTTCCTTTTGCTTTGTTGTTAACTTAGGAATTATCTATGCTAGAGTGCCTTCTCTTATCCGTCTCTCAATCATAATGGCATATTGCCATCTCTCATCAATTTTTCTAAATAATTCATCAGGGATAAGATTCCCTATCTCCAATGGTTTCATCTTAAATTTACCCATCATTTCTATCATAGCATATTTTATCTTTGCCTTATCAATTTTTTATCAACTTTTCAAATTTAATGAATTTAAATCTTACCAAAGCTATTGTACTCTTGATGTTGTGGCAGATCTCATCCACACTAGTTGGATGCCTATGTGTTTCCACCTTGAATTTTTTGATGTCCTATGTATCTGTCATTTCCACATCATCATCATCCTTTTGTAGTACTAATTTCCTTCTTGGCTTCTTCTTAGGGTGGCTCGACTCTACCTTAGTTTGAGCTTGTTTCCTTTTCCCTGAGCTCTCCCCTTCATTATTCTTTACTAGTGTTTTCTTTTGTGGGTCGGTAGCTGTTGCAGTTGAAACTTCTCTTGTTCTAGGTCACATTGTTCCAGGAGGAGTAGGATTTTGTTTTAGGTTCTTTTTCTTAGTGGGCTCGGCAACCATTATCTCTTTGCCCTTCTTTTGTGCATCTACTTCCTCCTCTTCACTTTATTCAAACTGACTTGATTGGTCCTCACCCTGACCTTGTGTGATTTCCAGTGGTGCATTCTCCTCTTCTCCTTGACCTAACATTTTCTCAAGGTTTTTCACCAACTTCTTTCTCTTCCTCTCTAAGATTGCATATTTTAACCCATTTTTATCTTAGACTTAGCTTCCTCATAATTTTGAAAAGTCTTGGCTTTAATATCAATTTCTTCTACAAGTAAAGTTTTTATAGCTTCAAATGTTTCATCTATGTTTAACTCATAGGGAAATGGTCTCAACCATGCTACCCTTGGTATAACAACTTGTACAAATGTATGATCGATATCCATAAGAAAACATACATCATCATAGGATTTCTCAACTAGTGATACTGAAATTCTTCTTCTTTTCCTCATTTTCTTCTTAAACTCCAAAAAATAGTTATCCATCACACTATCAAATTTATCTCCTAATTATTGACTAAAATCACTAATTTTCTATGTCACTGGTCGATCTTGACTCCAGACTACATCTCCTATAGTAGGAAAATTATTTTGTACATAGAAAAATATAAAGACTCTTAGGGATCCAAACTTACATAGATCTCTTTTCATTCTTGATTGATGATAGGTTCTCAGCTAATTATGTCAAAGTTACATCTCGACAAGATCATATGTATGATCTTTCTTCACTATCTTCCATGCCTAGCCCAGTGCAATGCAAGGGAAACTATTCATTCTGCTTGACTAGTAGAACTTTTGTGCAATTACCCTTACTACAAAATCAATCTTAGGATTTGTGATCATGGAAATAGTCATTCCACACTTGCTTCATACTACCATGGTGTTATCTTGGATCACTTCCTTGCTTTGACATCTCATTTTCTTCTTCCCATTAAGAGTAGGGTATCTGGTGACTCAGTGTATGATGTCCTTAGTGATCTTCACTGGCCCATTTTCTAACCATAATTACACATCATGAATTCAAATCAAAAAAATATTAATCCATCCCATTTTAAAATTGCAAGGGAAGTCTAGGGAACACACTAACCCTTTGTCAGAAAAGTGTTGATGCTCTGCCTTCAACACTCCATTTTCACACAATTTCACACAATTTGTTGTAAGCTTCTCTTAGCTCACAATCTCCAATTTCACTAATCTTGCACATGTAACCCACACGTACATTGTGGATCATCAAAAATTTAGGTGGGATCGATGACAGGGCTCTCGAAAGATCTCCCTTCATCGCACTGTCAAGTACAACTTAGAAATTTGGTAGTTTGCATGCATCACTCCTTACTAACTAAACATTTTGTACCTCCTTGCCTTGCTTCCTTACTCCAGTAGATGAACTTAATGCCATTTTTCAATTTAGGGTTCGTAAACTGATTCTATGTAACTTGGTATTACCTGGTCTTAATAGTACTTCACAATTTTTGTCGACAACATGTTGTTGGATCTTTAAAAAAATTGCACAAATCGCTCTTACAATCACCTTTGAATCACTCTATAAATTCTCAAATTGCTTGGAGAATTGAACATGAATGGTAAATTCTATTATATAGATTTAAACGATCAAATTAGGTCTCCAATAAATGCCCCGTACACTTGGTGAGTGTAATACAACTATCTCGGTCATTACACGATAGCTCAGTTAACTCATTTTCATACTCCATGACTCAGTCACAACCATGACTCAGTCAATACTGACATTTCTACTTTAGCTCGGTCGATATGTAATCTCAGTCATACTAAGTGACTCGGTCACTATAGACATAAATAATGATGCTCGACATCAATTATGCACAATAAATTTTTTCTCGGTGCTTGCCTCGGATCTATCCTAATGCATCTTTACTTATGCAGATATGGACTTTAACATATCTAATGTTAGGAACTATTGTAAAATATGTCATTTAAAAATATAGTTCCTTACATACCTTCTTTGCTAAGTTAGAAGTAGTGTGATCACCCGATCCATTGGATTGGGTGATCTCAGGTTCACTGGATCCACTATTTCTTGCTTCCTCTTTCTTTCTCCATGTCTGATTCATCTAGTTCTTTATCTGTTCAATAGTCTCTTCACCTTTTCTTTGTTCATTACTTGGTGCTTGTGTTCCAGTCATGAAATCTCTTTTTATATGACCTTTCTTGTGACAATTATAACATACCAAACTTCCATTCATCCAACTCTTGGATTTACCTCTAAAGTGTGTCCTTATACAATTTTCTCCAATATGACCATATTCTCCACAATAATGACAACTATACCATGTATTGTAATTCCAATTGAATGTGTTACCTTTCCTAGGTGCATTACCTTGCTTCTTGGATGTCCACTTTGGTTTTCCATTGGATCTGTATTCTTGTGCTCTACGACCATATTTCTGACAATTGTAACAATGTCCTTGAAATCTAGGTCTAGTAGGTGTATTTCTAGCCTTTGACTTGCATTTATGTGCATGATGTCCATGCCTTTTATAGTTAAAACAATATCCATTGAATTTAGGCTTAGGATTGGACTTACCATTCTTGCTTCTGCAAGTGTTTGTTGTGTGTCCTAGTTTCCCACAATGATGACATGTAGTTTTTTTGTTCTTTGGCTTTGCATTCCTCTGTTCTCCACTCTTTGATGATTCTCCTTCTTTAGTGGATGATAGGTACTTGGTATGGCCTAGTCTAGAGGTATCACTGGATTTTCTTGGTGATCTCATCAATTCCTCAAAATATCTCACAGCTTCATTAGGTTTCTTCATCCTCTCAATGAGTTCCTTTTCATATCTTAACTCATTTTTCAATCGATTGTTCTCTAATCTCAGATTTGTAATTTCCATGTCTTTCTTGTTTAACTCTTGATTTGCATGTAACAGTTGATTTACCATGTCCAATTGATTATTTGTAAGCTTTTGCACATCACAAGTCCTTTCATAAAGTCTAGTAGCCATTTGTATCTTATCCTCTTATGCCATTTTCTTGTCTTCCTCAGCTTTCTTTTTTTGTTCAATCACTTCACATAGTCTTACTGATTGAATTTCCTATTCTCTCCTCAGACTTCTAACCTCTTCATTGAGTGTGTTGTTTCTCTCTAATAGATCTGCTATTGCTACATCACTTTTACTAGAATTTCTATTATCAAATAGACAGTTAGTGTCTTCTTCTTGATATTGAGTGTCATTCAGTTAGATTTCCAATTATTTCCTTCTCTTAAAGGATTTCTTCAATTCCTCTCTTGTTGTTTCAAGCTAGTGCAAATCAAGTTGGATATCAATCTTATGATTCTCTATGATCTTTCCCAACTTATAAGCCTCCATCTCCAAGATTTTAAATCTCAAGTGGTTAGACTTCTTCTAAGAGAACTATGCTCTAATACTAATTGTTGGAAGTCTTATTTGGGAAAGTAAGATACTGAGAGGGGGGTGAATCAAAATCTTTAAAATTTTACACTTTGAAACCAATTCAACATATGTATCATAAATATAAACTTCAATGCTGAAATAGATCTAACTAATAATCACATCCATGAAAATAAAACATATAACACAAATATTTGGTAACTAAGAAATGTTAGGAATAAGGTGTCTCAACCTTGGATAATTCCTATTCTTATTATTTGTTTTGTAAATGTATTTTTTTGCAAATAATGTAATTAAGTGTGAGTGTACATGTCTAGTTGGCATGTTGATGTGTCACTCCACTTGATGTGTCGGCATCTTGTGCATAAGGAGATCATGACTGAAACGGTCATGACGGATTCCTATGACGGGTAAGAACTATTTAAAGAATGTTCTATGACAGGTGTAAGAGCATCTTATGACTTGGGCCTATTTGGGCACCCAAGAAGAAGTGGTTGGTGTGTGTAAGAAAATATGCCAAAAATAGGTTGGTATGACAGATTCTCTTACACTTCTCTTATGACCATTATTTTTGGCGGATTCTATGACAAGCTGTCATAGTCTATTCTAGGGATGGATGCCTATTCTTGGGATTGCATGTAACAACTGTGTACATGTGGCTTTGTGCATGGGTCTTGGTGGTTGTGCCTATTTTTGGGTCTAGAGGAGTCTATATATATAATGCTTCTCCTATGGGAGAGATATAACAAAATTTAAGTCTTGTTGGCTTTGTCTCTCATTTCCTGAAAGAACTTGCATTGCAAGTGTATTGTAATCTTTGTGTTGAAGATAATACATTGTGCAGGTTTTGGAGTGCTGGGGTTTTTTACCAAAAGGTTTTCCCCAGGGTATATCATTGTGTCATTCTCTATTTTTCTATATGTATGGTATGTGGTTGCAATATCTTTGTTAAAGTAGTTAACGAATCTGAAATTGTAAGGATTTATAAGAATTTGCACAATACTCTCCTATAGAGATTAGCGTAGGAAGCTATTTTTGCACCTGAGTTTCCTTACAAGTGGTATCAGAGCTTGATCAAATTTTGATCCTAGTTGTTGGGTAGGGTTTTTTGAGCTAATCTCAAGTTTGAGTGGGAGTTTTTTTTAGAGCATTCTAA
Source organism: Chamaecyparis obtusa (assembly GCA_027943335.1). NCBI lineage: Eukaryota > Viridiplantae > Streptophyta > Pinopsida > Cupressales > Cupressaceae > Chamaecyparis > Chamaecyparis obtusa. The sequence goes on along the minus strand of BSBK01001410.1, from coordinate 934,847 downwards.
ATCTTATTTGTAGATTGAGATGGCAAGTTCATCATATGGAAAAAAAGAGGTGGAGAAATTTAATGGCACTAATTTTGAGTTGTGGAAACTCAAGAAGGAAGACATGTTGGAAGATTGTGACCTATGGGAAGTGACTTCAAGTGCTACAAGACCAGCAACTATAGCTCAAGCAGATTGGGATATCAAAGACCGTAAAGCTAAGGGTCTCATAAGACTCTATTTAACCGATGCAGTTCTTCTGAATGTTCTAGATGAGAAAATCGCAAATAGTTTGTGGGAAAGACTTGCGGCCATGTATCAGGCCAAATCTCTAGTAAACAAGTTGTTCCTGAGGAAGAAGTTGTACTCTCTGTGAATGGAGGAAGGTGGATCCTTAACGGATCATTTAAATGCATTTAATGTGCTGGCTGCACAATTGACATCAGCTGGTGTCAAGTTAGAGGAGGAGGATCGTTGCTACACACTTTTGTGTTCTTTACCGGATTCATGGGACCATCTTGTGATGGCTCTCGGAAGAACTTTAGTCACCTTCAAAATGGATGATGTGGTGTCTTCGCTGCTATCAGAGGAGATGCGGAGAAAGGCTTCCGTTTTGGAAAAAGAAGCCCTTGCTGTTCGTGGGAGATCCACTGAAAGAGGGAAGAAAAATGACAATAAGTCTGACAATAAGGGTAGATCCAAATCCCATGGGAAGTCAAAGACTTCCAATAAGTCCAAGGCAAAATGTTGGAACTGTGATAAATCTGGGCACTTTCGTAAAGACTGCAAAGAGCCGAAGAAGAAGAAGAAAGGTTTAGATTCAGCTTCAGAAAGATCTCAAGAAGATGGTGATGCATTCATCGCAGCTTTGGCAGCCCATGCATCTGATGATGTGTGGTTGGTTGACTTGGGTGCATCTTTTCACATGACCTCTCATCGAAACTGGTTCTCAAAATATGAAGAGTTCGATGGTGGAAAGGTGTACTTGGGTGATGATTCTCACCTAAAGATAGTTGGACGTGGAAGGGTCACTATCAAATTTCCTGATGGATGAGTAAAGGGAATCAAAAGAGTTATGCACATTCTGAGTTTGAAACGAAACCTATTATCTATAAGTATGCTGAATGATGTAGGTGTGCAAGTTGTTTTTTCGAAAGAAGGATTCAAGATGATGAGAGGATCGATAGTGCTTGCAAGGGGTACTAGGAGAGGTACCTTATTTTAGCTAGATGCATGTATTCCTCTATGTACTAGTTCTTCATCCTCACCATCTAAACAAGCAGTGAAGAAGTTTGTGGCTATTGGTTCCGATGGTGGTGCAAATACTTTGGAAGGTAAGCTTCTTGCAAAAAAGACAATGTTGTGGCATATGAGATTTGGCCACATTGGTGAAAAGGGTCTCAGAACCCTGAAAAATAAAATCTCATTGAGGGGTTAAATGATTGCAATCTTGAGTTTGACTTCTACGAACACTGTGTCTATGGTAAACAAAATCGTGTTCATTTTTACTCTAGTTCTCACAAATCTTCTGATGTTTTGGATCTTATTCATTCTGATGTATTTGGTCCTGTAAAAGTTCCTTCAATCTCCAAGTCTGTATTTTTTGTATCTTTCATAGATGATTATAGTAGAAGGACATGGATTTATTTCCTTAAAATTAAGACACAAGTCTTTAGTCAGTTCAAGGAATTTAAAGCTTTTGTAGAGAATTAGACTAGTAAGAAGATTAAGTGTGTGAGAACTGACAATGGTGGTGAGTTTTGCTCAGCAAAGTTTGAACAGTTCTGTAAAGAACAAGGTATCAAGAGGCATAAGACAACTCCTTATACCCCACAGAAAAATGGAGTTGTAGAGAGAATGAACAGGACACTGATGGAGAAGGCTAGGAGTATGCTTAGTGGAGCTGGTTTAGAACAAAGGTTTTGGGCTGAAGCTGTGGCCACTGCTTGCTATTTGGTTAACAGATCTCCTACATCAGCCCTTGTTGGTAAGACACCCATGGAGGTGTGGTCTGGTAAGAAGCCTTCAATTAGACATCTTCATGTTTTTGGTTGTGAAGCTTATGCACATGTTCCAAAGGAGAAAAAATCTAAGTTGGAAAACAAAGCTGTTAAATGTATTTTCATCGGATACGATGCTGGTGTGAAAGGATACAAGCTTTGGGATCCTGTGACTAGTAAGGTGTTGTATAGTAGAAATGTTATTTTCAGAGAGCTAACATCTTCTCCTATTGTGCTACAACTAGATGAAAAAAAAAAAGAAGAAGATGTTGTTCAGTTGCCTCCTACCCCTGAGAAGACTGAACAGAGAGACCATGTTGGGCCTAATGATGAGGAGAGCTCTAGCAGCTCTGATAGTTTAGAAGAAGAGGAAGAACAACCTCAACCGCAGCCCTTGAGGAGATCCACGAGAGAAAGAAAGCAACCAGAAAGGTTTGGTTATTCTATGTTAGATTCCAGTTGTGCTTTTGCTTTGATTACTAACACTGATGAGCCTAGATCTGTGAAAGAGGCTTTGGACATGGAAGATGCAGGTTCCTAGATTGAGGCTATGGATGATGAGATGGCTTCATTGGAGAAAAACAAAACTTGGGACATTGTACCTTTTCCTAAAGGGAGAAAATCTATTGGCTGTAAATGGGTGTTCAAGAAGAAATTCTGTGCAGATGGCAGTGTTGAAAGGTATAAAGCTAGATTGGTTGCAAAGGGGTATTCACAGGTAGAGGGAATAGATTATGGTGAAATATTCTCTCTTGTTGCAAAGTTGACATCCATTAGATTTTTGTTATCTCTTGCTGCATCATATGATTTAGAGATAGAACAGATGGATGTGAAGACAACTTTCCTTCATGGTGATTTGGAGGAAGAGATTTATATGTCACAGCCTGAGCACTACATTGTTAAAGGTAAAGAATCCTTAGTTTGCAGATTAAAGAAATCTCCTAGGATGTGGTACCTTAAGTTTGATGCCTTTGTGTTGTCAATTGGATTTGTAAGATCAAAATTAGATCATTGTGTTTAATTCAGAGTTGAAAATGATCGCCTTCTTATTGTTGCATTATATGTTGATGATATGTTGTTGTTTGGGAAGGGTAAGGGTATGATTTCTGATTTTAAATCTCAGTTGTTAGCACAGTTTGAGATGAAAGATCTTGGGGTAGCTAGGTACATCTTGGGTATGGAAATCAGTAGAGACAGGGCTAACAGAAAACTTTGGTTGAGTCAAAGTAAGTATGTGAAGTCTGTGTTGGACAGGTTCAGCATGGCAGATTGTAGACCACTATGTGTTCCTATTTCTATGGGAACAAAATTATTTGTAGATGATTGTCCAAAATCTCCTAGTGAGGTGGAGGACATGAGTAGAGTACCTTATGCTAGTGCAGTTGGCAGTCTTATGTATGCTATGGTCTGTACTAGACCAGACATTGCCCGAGTAGTGGGAGTCCTGAGTCGGTTTATGGCTAATCCTGGATGGGTACATTGGGATGCAGTTAAGCGAGTATTCAGATATTTGAGGGGTACATCAGATTACTCCATATGTTATCATGGTAACTTTTCTAGATCTTTGCATTTAGTTTGTATTTGTGGGTTTGTGGATTCAGATTGGGCAGGTGATATTGACAGCAGGAGATCCACTAGTGCTTATGTGTTCACTATGTTTGGTGGTGCCATTAGTTGGATGAGTAAGCGACAACCTATGGTTGCTTTGTCCACTACAGAAGCTGAATACATGGCTACTACTCATGCTTGTAAAGAAGCCATTTGGCTTAGAAGATTATGTTCTGATGTTGGTGTTGATGCAGAACAAATTACTATTTGGTGTGATAGTCAGAGCGCTATTTTCCTTGCAAAGAATCCAACTTTCCATGCCAGAACGAAGCACATTGATGTGCAGTTTCACTTTGTGAGAGATATGGTGGAAGATGGAAAGGTAAATTTGGAGAAGGTAGATACTATGAAGAATGTTGCAGATGCATTAACGAAACCAGTGGGCACTGAGAAGTTCAGATGGTGTTCGGAGTCTATGGGCCTTTTGGCCTATAGCGGTTAAAGTTCCTGTTATGTTCCTATTGCTCTTACAAGGTGTTTGACAAGTGGGAGAATGTTAGGAATAAGGTGTCTCAACCTTGGATAATTCCTATTCTTATTATTTGTTTTGTAAATGTATTTTTTTGCAAATAATGTAATTAAGTGTGAGTGTACATGTCTAGTTGGCATGTTGATGTGTCACTCCACTTGATGTGTCAGCATCTTGTGCGTAAGGAGATCATGATTGAAACGGTCATGACGGATTCCTATGATGCGTAATAACTATTTAAAGAATGTGCTATGATAGGTGTAAGAGCATCTTATGACTTGGGCCTATTTGGGTGCCCAAGAAGAAGTGGTTGGTGTGTGTAAGATAATATGCCAAAAATAGGTTGGTATGACAGATTCTCTTACACTTCTCTTGTGACCATTATTTTTGGTGGATTCTATGACAAGCTGTCATAGTCTATTCTAGGGATGGATGCCTATTCTTGGGATTGCATGTAACAACTATGTACATGTGGCTTTGTGCATGGGTCTTGGTGGTTGTGCCTATTTTTGGGTCCAGAGGAGTCTATATATATGATGCTTCTCCTATGGGAGAGATATAACAAAATTTAAGTCTTGTTGGCTTTGTCTCTCATTTCCTGAAAGAACTTGCATTGCAAGTGTATTGTAATCTTTGTGTTGAAGATAATACATTGTGCAGGTTTTGGAGTGCTGTGGTTTTTTACCGAAAGATTTTCCCCAGGGTATATCATTGTGTCATTCTCTATTTTTCTGTATGTATGGTATGTGGTTGCAATATCTTTGTTAAAGTAGTTAATGAATCTGAAATTGTAAGGATTTATAAGAATTTGCACAATACTCTCCTATAGAGATTAGTGTAGGAAGCTGTTTCCGCACCTAAGTTTCCTTACAAGAAACCCTTGAAAGGTAAAACTGGGGTGGAGATGACACCCACAAATCTTCACTACTATAGCAATAAAGTGTGCATGTTAGGGATATAAAGTTTTGATCACTTTTGGTGATATACCCTGTGAGGGGTCTGCCCTTTAAGAGCTTATAGACTTATACATTGTACCTTGATTAAAGGATTTAAAACTTACAACTAAGTAAGCACTATGTTAGGATATATACAAAGGTCTGTTAGGACCACTCTGCTAAGAGATTTACCCTAATTCACTTGCTAGAATGTATCAATACCTAATCCTTCAATTTGCACTTCAAATGCTGATACCAAATCTCCTCTTTCCAATTCTTATCTGATCTCAAAATCAAATATTACTCTATTTTTTCCTTCACTTCTCTACTCGGTCACTCTACCTAATCTATACTTCTGACAATTAAAACACTACTTCCTTCTACATACATATGAGATCTCCTAACTATTATATTATTAGGGTTTTGATGTCACCTTATATAGACAATTGATCAACCTCCTAGATCAAGATCAACGATCTAGATTCATCACTTATATCGGTTATACATTCCCTTTTTCTGATTGGTTACATTTCTTGCATAGGGATTAATGATTGAAATCATAATGCATAATCAACTCCTTAATTATTTTAACAATCATTAAAACATGCATATAATTCAGCCAAAATGGTTTACCTACCCGTGTTTGTGCCATTCCAAATATTGTGTGTGTGAAAATTGTACCTGATCTGTAGACACAACACTCAGTAAAACATTAGAGGTTAGCTATAATCAAAATTGTGCAAAATTTAAAGCTATCTAACCAAGCGATTTACTGCCTTCTAGTAGGTGCGAGATTAATGTTCTCAGATTGTAATCGAGATAAGTGACCTAGACGACACCTAAATGAAGGATTTGAATGCAATTGATCTAGATATGAAATATGAATGCAATTAATCTATTTTTTTAATATTTTCTATGCAATAAGAATGATAAAAACCGATATGAATCTATGCTAGATGAAATTGATATGCTATGAATCTAACAATGATATGTAATATGAATGCAAAAATAAGATTGATCTCACAAAGATGTCGATTCGCAAGAGCTTTGATTCTTCAATTCCAATTCTCCAGCGTGATTGTGCAAAATATGAGATGATTTGTGAAGAGCTGAAGCCTTAATTTATAGAAATCTAGGGCTTTGGAGGTGCATGGGAAAAGCCATAAATCACTCAAATTAACTCATCTTGATTTTTGAGTTATCTGATCATGAAAGATAGTTAATTCTCAAAATCATGCAAAAATAGCTTTTTAACTCAAATTAGAGTTTAGATCAGCTTTTTGAACTCCAAAAGGATGTTGAGTTCCAAAAAGTCAATAACTTGCATTGATTTTCTGATTTGGAGTTTAACTGTTTCTTTTGAATATGCATAATAATCAAGAATTAAATAAATAAATAAAGTGATTTATCCTCAACTCAACTGATTTTTGAAATAAAATAATTAATTTATGGGTTAATTAACTATTTTACCAAACTTTTATTAAAAATTATATTATTAAATAATGACAACATGCTTTAATTAATTAAATAAGAATTTAATCAATTAAAGATAGGAACTTTGATTTATTGTCAAAATTAAATAATACAATTAATAATAGATAGAATTAAATTTAATTAAACAATTAAGTGGTAAGATATTAAATCTAATTAATTAAATATGAAAATATTCAATTAATCAAACTTAGGATAAATGTGATTTATTGCCAAATAATTATAAAATTAAAGATAATTATGATAATTTAGGAATATTGCTAGGAATATTCCCCGATGCAGAATTTAAGATAATCAATTATGATTCGATGATGTTTAGATGTGCCTTAGATTAGGACTTCGATGTTGATTTTGTTCGAATTGTCGATGTAGGAGGTTAATGAACTTATAGCCCATTTTTGGGGTATTACATTTTGCCCCTCTTTGAATTACTGTGCGAAGCGTAGTGGTTCAAAGATAGTCTGTGTTTGATAGAGATATGAAACTGATGTTTGAAATTGATAATTGATATGAGATAGAAGCTGATTGATATTGATTTGATATGAAGATAATAGGTCCTGAATGACCAAAGATAATGTTCACTATAACAGAAAATGAACCTATGATTGTGAAAAAGTGTCAAAATGCCTGATTCTGAACCTTAGGATTGATAAGAAGTGAGTGACCCGTTCTAGACTCGATTGTCTTAGCAGAACTAGCAAGTATCACATCCAAACCCTTCAGTTGTCGAAGAACCAAGGAAAGAACACTATGATCTGATGGTTGCAAAAACTGATACAATTTACAAGATTAGGAGAATACCAAATTGATATGGATCTTGATGAATCTAATATGCCCCAAGTGATGATAGATTTGCCCCGAGCGATGAGGTCTTTTTTTTTTTTATGAACCAGTAACTAGACATGATTGTTTGTCTTGATTACTGATGAAAGATATTGATAGATTTGATTGACAGACTTTGAATGATGTGCAATACCATGCCCCCTTCGGGATTAAAATTGAAATCTGACAAGAAAAGTCAACGTTATAGTTTAGAAGCATGTTAATTGATTGGAAAAGTGGTTATACACGTTCAAGAGCGCATTCTGCATCGTTGGAAGGTCCCAAAAGACCAAGTTTGACTAGGTTAAACCATGAGTTGACCATAGTTGACCAAGTTGAAATTTTGATAGTTTGATGTAAGATAATCAGTTAAGTTGAATACTAGATTTCTGTGATGATTGAAGGTTGATTATGCAAGCAATTGACAATATGAATGATCTCAGATTTTGATTTTGATCCCAAAAAAGGATTCTACTTGCTATTTCATTGGAGGAACCTTCGTGTGAGATTCAATTCTTGTTAGACTTGAAGATGCGATTTGAAGAATCATTTAAGCATTGAAGTTTGTTTAATCATTGTGAGATCATGCAAACATGCAAAATGCAATGAGACATGCAAAATGAAATGAGACATGCAAAATGAAATGCAACCTAAGACCTAGGACCTAGTCACTGATCATATGTCGATTTGTTATCATCATTGAACTTTTAGGTAACTGGATAAATCAATACAATGCCCACTAGCCATGAAACCATAGACATATGAATATCAATTTGTATGCGCAAGAATCAATACAACACCCACTGGTTATACAACCATGGACATATGAATATTGATTTGTTTTCAGAATGTCAGATTAGATATAAGCACCAAGGCATAAACGCCATGATGACCTGAATATCATGTCCATTTTGATATAACAATTTGTAGAAGCATCAAAACATAAACGTTGTGATGACCTGAATACGCCTTGCATGACAAACACATCAAATAGTCAAGAGATTATTCTAAATCCAATGTGAATTACCCATAGTGACCCTTTATCGTTCACCTCCTTAGGCAAGATCGTGTTTCACAGTAGGAGAAAGAATTTACATCAAAAAGATAATAGTTAGATCAAACGTCTTTGAATTTTTTTTGGGTATCAATGGTCGAGGTACGCATGGCCATCCAATTCGAGATAGAGGCTCTTACAGTCGGACACCATTTCAATCCAAAATTTCCAAAGTTGTTAGATTTTCACATACAAGCAGAAAATCAAGAAAAGATTATGCCCCTAGTCATCACTCTCTAAATCCTATAAAGGACATCATCGAAGAGCTCGAAGGGACACAATATGCAAAAATCTCAATGCGGATCAGTAAGCATACGAGGAGATAAAAGCATGTAAAAAAGCATAGATTTTGTTCAGTTTGTGTTTGATTGTTGTTGTAGAGGTAAAATCCTTTCTGGAGACGAGACTGACTGACTGACTCAACTTGAAGCTTCAAAAGACTTCGACTGGATAGGATACGTCTAAGATACATTGGAGACCATAGGATATGACATTGATTGCCCCCAAATTAAACATTGATAGGATACAGACGCTTGAGCTGATTGGTGTACAGACCGACTTATTGAAACTAGGATATGCAGAAACAAACCGAGAGATATGTACAAACTAAAGCAAGACTGAAAGCTGGGAAAGACCAAGATTGTGCTGATAGATGGAGCATTTTGGAACAAATGGCACCTGTTTGCCAGGTTTTCACCATCTTGGTAGAGATTCTATTTTTGCTACCAAGGCGCCTGTTTCCAAGTTTTCACCAAGGCACTTTTTCTTCTTTTTCATTTTTTATTTTTATTTTTTTCATTTTTTAAATTTTTTTAAATTTTTTTTAATTTTTTGATTTTTTTGTGAATCATCAAGGCGCCTATTGCTAGGTTTTCACCAAGATGTTCATTTTTTCAGGACTTTTTCTGATTTTTAAGATTTTTTTAGGACATTTTACCAAGTACTGAATGCCTTAGGCATAAAATTTCTTCAAATGGAGAACATTGATTGGTTCTCAGAGCTATTCTCCTTCAGTCGTTGAGAGTTGATAAGCACCAGAGCCAAAAGTAGCAGTGATTACAAAGGGACCCAGCCAATTGGGTTTGAACTTCCTCTTGCGTTCTCGATGGGATTGATTTTTAGGATTTTCTCTCAACACTAGATCACCAACTTGAAATTCTCTGTGTCGAACTTTCTTGTTGTAGCCTCTAGACATTCTTTTCTGATACACTCTGAGATGATCATACACTACTTGTCTGCGCTCATCTAGTAATTCAAGTTCTTGTAACCTAGACACTCTGTAGTCTTCATCAGTGACAAGTCCATGCATTCTGATTCTAAGTGATGGGATTTCAACCTTAATAGGTAGTACTACTTCAAACCCATAAACTAAAGCGAAAGGTGTAGCCCCAATAGGTGTTCTGATACTTGTTTTGTAGGCCCATTCTGATACTTGTTCTGATATTGGTTCTGATACTGGTTCTGATACTGATTCTGATACTAATTCTGATAATTGTTCTGATACTGATTTTGATACTGATTCTGATACTGATTCTGATAATTGTTCTGATACTTGGTATACTTGATAGCATCTTTTTCCATTTACAAACTCCCAAGCAAGATCATATCGTGCAGTCCCAATGTCTAGCAAGGTGAGAACAAGAGGGATTAGCAAGCTGGTGGAAGAGATGGAAGATAAGAGAATGAAGGAAAATGAAGGGAAGAAATCCTCAAGGGGAAACTCCTCAAGAATACCCAAGCTAGGGAAAAATTGTCATGTAAAGCGCATTTGGACAAGCAATGAAAGGCTAGCATAGGATAAGCACAAAATCATAATGCAAGAGCAGGAAAGAATGCAATCCAAAGGAGTAGACATGTCAAGAGGCTTCATAGCACTGTGTTTTACTCTTTCTTTCTTTTTTTATTAGATCAAGACCAAAGGGGAAAAGGATAGCGATAGGCAAAAATGAATGGAGGAAGATGGATATGAAGGCTAAACATGGAAGGAATGAAAGCAAGATCACCGTAAGATAGCTCACAAAATAGCTAAATATTCATGTATAGATCAACATTGTCAAGATCAAAGAGAGAAGATGGAATGGATGAAATATGTAGAAGAACTATGCATGATGCCTGATTGCCAGGTTTTCATCATGGTACTTATCCAAGGTGCCACAAGGAAGTGGTTTTCACCATAGGATGAATCTATTTCTCTTTACTTTTGCTACCAAGGTGCCTGTTTCCAGGTTTTCACCAAGGCACATTTTTAATTTAATTTAATTTAATTTATTTTTTTTTGGAAGAAGGCAAGCTTTTTAGATAATGCTCCTTGAAAGGATAAACCATGATATGCCAAGGATTCAAAATGACACGCTCAAAGATGCTGATAGGGAAAGGGAGATGAAAGAGAAAAATGGAGGATAAAATTTTATGTAAAGTGAGTGAGGTTGGAAGATAGGAGGAATAGGCAAGTGAGGAAAAAGGATAGGAGGAATAGGCAAATGAGGAAAAAGGATAGAAGGTAGAAGGATAATGCATGGAAGTATTGTGAAAGGGTAGATGAAAAGGAAGGCAAGTTCAACATCAACACATACCTTGAAGGGTGGTGAGAGAATGGAGGAATCATGAATGAAGGAATATGTGAAGGAATATGGTGAATGGATAGCAGAGGTTGATGTTTGGGTGCATGAAATGGAAGAATATTTTTGGAAGGAAATGAAGTGGAAGCCTTTGGAAGCTTGAATGTCAATTTCACTTTTTGTTCAACACCAGACTCTTTCAAGAGAGACTTTGGAATCCATATAGCCGTAGGATTTTTATTTCCTTTTGATGATCTAGAGAGAATATCTTCAATGATGGATTTTGGAACCCATACTTGTCTTGTAATTTTTTTCTTAGATATCTCTTTTGACTTTATGCCTCCATGTCGATTATAGGAGACATGGTGATCTTCTTTTTTTGATGGATTCTTGTATTGCTTCTTTTTCTTGTATTGAACATTCAAGTTACTTCCAAAGGACTTGGGACTTGTGGAAGAAGGAGGAGGATATGACTAGTTTAGATGGGTGGGTGGATGAAAAGGATTCAAGGGTATGCATCTATGTTGATCTTGAGGAAAGATGGGAGATGGAGGTATGTAAGGACCTAAGATGGATGGAAAATCAGGAGAGCTAGGAGGGGAAAGTGAAGGGACATAAGGACCCAAGATGGAAGGAAGGCATGAAGCCCTTTGTAGTGGTGGAAGAGGTCCGAGGATGGAAGTGGAAGACACAAAAGGATAATCAATAAGTTCATCAGCATCTATATGACAACCAAGGATATCAGCATCTTTAGAGTGAGCATTAGAATTTTCAATAGAATCATGGACATCTTGAATATGAGCACCTTCTTTGATAGGATTGTTCAAAGCTTGCAAAGACTTAGGAAGAGTAGAAAGTGGAAGCGAAAATGGAGTGGTAGAACAAGAAGATGGAAGACTTTGATCTTGACAAGGATCTTTGGATAGCATAAGCGCATAATTTTTCTCTTGTTTTTCAATAGGCTTAACATTGGAAGGAACACCATTTTTACCAACCTTAATGGAAGTATCATCTTTGGAAAGTGCAAGCGTAGTAAGGTCATTTTGATTGTCAATAAGCTCATTAGTGTAAGTAGTAGCTTGATCTTGCTTAGGAGAAGACTTAAGACATGGTGGAATGCATTGGAAAGGGTGTGCAGGATCAAAAGAACCATGGAATGGATAAGAGACATCAGGAAAAGGAGTGGATGACATGGAGGGTTCTTGATCTTGATCTTTCTTTATGTTCTTTTCTTTATCATTTTTAGAGTCCTCTTGACATGGAGCCACTTCTAAGGACAAGGAAGCATGTTGGGATTGTATGGATGACTTTGGAAGAGATGGTGGAGGACTAGATGAAGTAGGGATTATAGCATATGAAGGCTTAGGCTCTTTAGGTTTATCATTATTGAAAGTCTTTGCAGCCAAGTGAAGGTTAGCTTGAGTTTCTTTAAGAGGTAGCCCTGGAGGATAACTATAGGGAACCGCATGAAAAGTATCAGGGCTTGTGTCGGATGAAGGTTCTGTGAAAGATTTGAAAGACTCAGAAGCTTTAAGAAATGTACGGGTATTGGAGGAAGTAGGGGATGGAAGGGAACCATCACAAGATAAACGTCCAACATTAACATGATCTTGCTTGAGAGTGTAATCTTTATTTTCAGCCTGAGAGTTCTTAGAGGAGAGATCCTTATAGTATGCATGTTTATAATCAGCGTGGTAAACTTTCTCTTCCTCAAGTGAAATAGATGGATCATCTAGGTATTGTGCATAGAAATCATCAAAGTCTCTTTCATAATCATAATCATATGGATCACCCTCACGATCTATCCAATGTGACGGCCTATTTGTAGTAAGCAAGAATGGATGATGAGGAGGACTCTTAGGAACAGAGGTGTCATAGGTATCATTACATTGTCTGTTGTCATAGTCATCATAGTCTTCAAAGCTAGATGTGTCACTCTTCGTGGAAGAGGTATCATATTGCTCAATTTTTTTCCGGGGGCATGGTGACATGTACAAGTCTTTATCAAATGGAAAAGAGTATAGAGATTCCATGGAGAACTTTTTAGATTCCTTCTCTTTCTCAAGTTTGTCAAGTTGGACTTGCATAGCTTACAGCTGCTTCATCATAGCGGTGATTATAGCTTCTTCCTCTTGTGTATTAATTCTTTGAGACATGTGTATTGATTCTCAATAGCTATTGCTCTATTCCTGACACAATGATATTTTTGACAGATTCTGGAACTAGGCTGGAAACATTGGATATCTTGCAATTTGACAATTTCTGACAACTCTCTCAAATTTTTCCAAATGACACTCTGCAAACTTGTACGACACTGGGTAGTCTATGAAACGACAGTTGCTAAACTCATACGATAGTTGGGTAGCAATGAAATGATAGTTGACAAAATTTGTATGACAATTGCTAACAGGACTTTGACTTTCTTGAATTTGCTGGTTTGAAAACTCGTACGACACTGGGTTCTCAATCGTACGACAGATGGGCAATACTGAAATGACACTTGACAAAACTCATACAACTTTTGACTTCTTGAAATGACTTTTGACTCCAGAAAGATTTTACGTCAATTTTTGCAAAATTTAAGGTCTTCAGTTTTGGATTGTTTGCAAATTGTACTATCTAGATTTTGAAGGTTATACCAGATTTGATCATTTTTAATAGCCAAGTAGATAAACAAGCACGTAGAATAGCAAGCAAGTGATTCCAAGCACATCTGAAAATAATGAACAAGGGCAAAAGCAACCTTGTGCATGAACAATCAAGTGACCAAATTGTGCTAATCCCTGAGAGTACTAATTGTGTATGTTCTAAAAAGTTTTGCAATAACACACATATACCTGAGAATGAAAAATTGGCCTCTCTAGGGTTTTTAGTAATGGTTTGACTCTACAACTTTTATGATTCAAAGGGGTGAACTCCAATCCCGGCGCACCAGGATTTTGACACAGTCCAAAAACTTAATCTTCAAGAGCTGCTAGGGAGATCTGACAACCCAACAATGAACCATACCCATGGAGATTTCTTGCACAAGGACATTTATATAGCGGCTGTCACTACCATGGCAAAAATGGCTATTATCACTTGAGGTTCCGTCAACGCAGTTTGCCCTGTGAAGGGATTGTCCACTACGGTTAACCCTCTCTAAAGATGACTCACAGATTTATACCACAAGGGGACTTGGCTCCAAATTCAAGGTTTTGACACCTCTTCACTTTTAACCCAAACAAAGCAAGCAGATTAATCCAACACGCTAAGACAAAGTTTTGTTCCACCAAGGTCTGTGATATCAACTCCACATGATCTATCAACCTCTCCGGGGAGAGAATGTATCAATCAATAAGAGAAGACGCACTAACCAATTTTGATTCACCAAAGCTCGTGATATCAACCCCACGTGATCTATCAACCTCTCCGGAGAGAGAATGTGTCGATCAATAAGAGAAGATGCACTAACTAAGTTGAATGTGAAACGCACTAAGTATCCTCCCTACCTACAAGGATTCTGTCATCAAGAAGGATTTCACTGGGAATCCAATCTCTCAAGAATCATGAATAGTGTTCATAGGGCCTAATTACTATGTGAGCACAGATGTATGTTCCGAAAGTAAATCTACCAAAAGCATCCAAAAAGTAGAAAGAGGAACACTTAACACTTAAAGCGAATATGAGATGAGTCCACAAAGTGGAACACTTAACACCTCACACAAGCTAAAAATGAGTCCCCAACTTAGAAAACAAGTGAGTTCCTAAAAGCACAAAAGGGTTGCCAAGTGGAACACTTAACGCTTATGTCCTGTTGACCCCTCCCCTTTATGGCGCTGAGATTGCAACCACGGGGCAGAAATGAGGGGCTGGAAGATTAGCGAGTCCAATAACCCAAGATAGCAATCAAGATCAATCACAAGTATTCTAAGACTACTTAATGAATCCTTAAAAGGTCACAACCTAGTATCAATTATGCAAGTGTGTAGAAATAGATAAAAGCATGAAAGGATGCACACAAGCCAGACACATAAGAGATTTATTTTAAGTCCAAATTGAAATGTTAATAGATAAAGGAGAATACCTTGGATCTTTGCAATGTGCTTAGTAGATTTTACCTGATTTTTAACAATTTTTGTTGAGCTTTACTATGCAAGCAAGCTACGAACTCTCCAACAAGCCAACAAGCAAACAAGATATGCAAGGTATATTCAACTTATGAAAACCCTAGGGTTAGATCTAAAAATCAATTGTTAGGAGAAATAATAACTAAAAATTAATCCAAATGACAACTCATATCATGCATTGAATCATATGAAAAATAAGTGCATACCCATCACAAAATTTTAAGTTTTTTGCACTGCATTTGACCTAGTCAACAAGATCTAATTTTTTTGATATGATTTTGGCCACAAAAATAGAAATTCAGAATAGAGACCCCTGCTAAAAAATAGAGAGCTTTCCAAAAATGTAAAAATTTTAGAAAAATCTCTTCATTTGTGCCCTAGAGACCCATTTATCAAAACATACCAGTTTTTGTAAATTGACTATTTGAGCTATGATATCATGTCCAAATTTAAAATACAAAGAATGGACCCCCTGTAAAATTTAAAGAGATTTCTGAAAATATAAAAATTTCTAAAAAATATGCTGATTTGTGTCAGATATTAATTTTTTCCAGAATTTGAAGAAAAAATTATTAAAAATTCAAAACATCTCAAAAAATTTTAAATTTTTTACTGTAGCTTCTCTGATATGTCACCAACCTTAAAAAACAATTTTAGACCAAAACGCCAAGCCGTTTGGGAGATAAAATTAAATCTTTGAAACTTTGGGGTTTTAGCTCTAAAAAAAAATCAAAACCAGCATGCAAAAGTGGGTTGCCCCACGGTAGGTGCCAGAAATGTGTGTGTGAAAATTGTACCTGATCTGTAGACACAACACTCAGTAAAACATTAGAGGTTAGCTATAATCAAAATCATGCAAAATTGAAAGCTATCTAACCAAGCGATTTACTGCCTTCTAGTAGGTGCGAGATTAATGTTCTCAGATTGTAATCGAGATCAGTGACCTAGACGACACCTAAATGAAGGATTTGAATGCAATTGATCTAGATATGAAATATGAATGCAATTAATCTATTTTTTTTATATTTTCTATGCAATAAGAATGATAAAAACCGATATGAATCTATGCTAGATGAAATTGATATGCTATGAATCTAACAATGATATGTAATATGAATGCAAAAATAAGATTGATCTCACAAAGATGTCGATTCGCAAGAGCTTTGATTCTTCAATTCCAATTCTCTAGCGTGATTGTGCAAAATATGAGATGATTTGTGAAGAGCTGAAGCCTTAATTTATAGAAATCTAGGGCTTTGGAGGTGCATGGGAAAAGCCATAAATCACTCAAATTAACTCATCTTGATTTTTGAGTTATCTGGTCATGAAAGATAGTTAATTCTCAAAATCATGCAAAAATAGCTTTTTAACTCAAATTAGAGTTTAGATCAGCTTTTTGAACTCCAAAAGGATGTTGAGTTCCAAAAAGTCAATAACTTGCATTGATTTTCTGATTTGGAGTTTAACTGTTTCTTTTGAATATGCATAATAATTAAGAATTAAATAAATAAATAAAGTGATTTATCCTCAACTCAACTGATTTTTGAAATAAAATAATTAATTTATGGGTTAATTAACTATTTTACCAAACTTTTATTAAAAATTATATTATTAAATAATGACAACATGCTTTAATTAATTAAATAAGAATTTAATCAATTAAAGATAGGAACTTTGATTTATTGTCAAAATTAAATAATACAATTAATAATAGATAGAATTAAATTTAATTAAACAATTAAGTGGCAAGATATTAAATCTAATTAATTAAATATGAAAATATTCAATTAATCAAACTTAGGATAAATGTGATTTATTGCCAAATAATTATAAAATTAAAGATAATTATGATAATTTAGGAATATTGCTAGGAATATTCCCCGATGCAAAATTTAAGATAATCAATTATGATTCGATGATGTTTAGATGTGCCTTAGATTAGGACTTCGATGTTGATTTTGTTCGAATTGTCGATGTAGGAGGTTAATGAACTTATAGCCCATTTTTGGGGTATTACAAATATATATACCAAAATTGGTTCACTCGGCATATGAAGTCTTTGGTGCTTGGTCAAAACTATTCTCCATATACCAGTGCTTGGCACTGACTCCTCTATACAACTCGACATTCATACTACTTGATAACTATTGGGGTACTCACCGACCTCTGACTTGCTCGGCCGTAACTACTACTCGGTACATATACAAAATACAAGTCCATACATTACTTGGCCTTAGTAGGATGGCTCAGTCGCAATGATGACCGACCAACTCTTCCTTCACAATGACTGAGTATTTGACACTAATAGACAACATGACTTGGAGATCAACAAAATCATTGTTTTCTTTCTTCTTTAAGAATAATCTTCACAATAGAAGGAAGCATCCCTTGATCCCTTCAACATCTTAGACTAGTAAACCTTAGTTGAAGAGAAGCTAAAACATTAGCCACATTATTGCCTTCTCTATAGGTATATTGGATAACAAAACAGTCTAGTGCAAGTAGGAGCCTTCTAATATCATCCATATCACCAATAGAGGACCAATTAATTTGGAGAGGCCTTGAGAAACATCTATGACCAATTTCAATTCCCCCTCGAGAAAAAGATCCTTAACACCCCAAAATGGAGCCATACATTATCTATGATTATTAATCAATCCCTCTACATGACTAGAGTAGGTTGCCACTAGTTCCCTTGAGGAGGTACAAATCACAAACCCCTGCTTGGTGCTAAATTATTTCTAGCGGTACCATCAAATTTTAACTTGCACCATCCATAATCTAGAGATATCCACCTTCTATTCTTTCTAATGAGCCTTTTGGAATGATCAAATTTAGCATAAGTATTGGGTAAATCCCAATTTCTAGCTACTTTGTGATCAAAGGGAGTAGGCGGAAACTCGGGGCATCTACACTTGGTAACCAAAAGATTATCAATTATCATATGGAAGAAGGATCTAAATACAACTTCCATAGGATTCTAAACCTCCTTAAAAACCCTACTATTTCTTTCTTTCCAAATACTCCAGCAAACATTAGGGGGGATTAGTCTCCATAGTGGTTTAACTAATGGGTTCACTATAGGCCCCCTATATTCTTTAATAAACTGAACCAAACCATAATTAAAAACCCAATTAAGGTCAACCTTATTCAAAAACAACTACCATAAATCTTTGGCAAAGTGGCAGTCTAGTAAAAGATGGGGAATAGATTCCTCTTGCTGCTTACAAAGAATGCATATGTTAGGGAATTGGAAACCACTTTTAATGAGATTGTCCTGGGTTAAAATCTTATTGTGTAGAGTTGGCCACAAAAAATGTTTAACTTTAGGGATCAAAAAGGGGCTCCAAACCTTCCTCTAGTTCTTTGGAGAGGGATCCTCCTTTGATGAAAAATTGTAAGATGACTTCAAAATAAAATCTCCCTTGTGGTCTTTCTTCCAAACAAATTTATCTTCTCTAGGGAAAAGAGGAATTTAGACCCTGCTGATAATCCCCATAAGATCCTTGGATTTCTAAAGAAAGTGTGGGTGTTCCCCACAATATTGGGTGATATCTATCCATCTCCTCTTAGGGGAGATATATTCTATAACTTTGGGGCCTATCAATCTTTAAATTGTATCCATCACCCGCCTTAAGCTCAAATTAGAATCTAGTTTTCTCTCACCCACCTAGACAACTTCCCAAAACCCAATACTTCTACCTTCCCTAATCTACCACTTCAGTCCATATTGGATATTATTCTTGCACTTCAAAATATTATTTCAAATCCTATATCTAATGGGTATACTAGGGGTACTAAGAAATTCATAGAAACCATCATAGTTAAGATGTTTCACCTTCATAAATATGCTCCATTATTTCTTCTCCAGATTCATCTTCCAATCTAACTTAGTGGTCAGTGTTATATTAAGAAAAAAAATTCTTCTAATCCCTAAACCACCTTTATATTTAGTCTTATAGACTATTTCCCAATTAACCAAAGCTATTCTTTTCCTTTCCTCTATGCCAATCCACAAAGAGGATCATTAGAGTCTTTCCAGTTTCTTGGCCATAGCCCCTAAGATTTATAATATGGAAAGGAAATAAATAGGGATTCCTTCAAGAGAGGCTTTGAATAAATAAATATTCCTCGCACTACTAAAGAGATTACGGGTATGTGCAAGATCATGAGGGGCCAAACTATGCCCAAAAGTGGTAATGAAAAATCAGCAAATCAGGGTTAGTCAACTTGACATGAGAATTTGAACTAGCTATCAACCTAATAGCAAAAAGTTGTAAGAATAGAATATATAGGAAATTGAATGTAGTTTCTAAACTACTAGGCCTTTTCTAAAAAAAAATTAATATAATTGGTGAAAAGTATAGATTTCAATACAGTAGTACACAAATTTTAGGAAAAAAAAAGTAGGTGTATGTCTAACCACCTTAATCATGATCAAATGATAATATTTATTTATAAGATTTAATATATAAGTAGTCGACTCATGCCCAAATGTGACACACATTTTTTGTAATTTTATTCCAAAAAAATAATTAATTATGAATTTTCTGCTACAACATTTTCAGAATAAAAAAACTCCCGTGTTTGACCACCTTAACTCATTCAAAACTTTACAAAATTCAAATTTATTTATTTTCCTTATAGTAGGTGAAGCATAGAATGTGACGCATTTTTCAAATTTCAAAAATGTTATACCGTTTGAAAGTTATAGTCATTTTTCAATCAGTATATAAATCAACACTTTAGAGGTAGCTCAATTAGAAAATAACTAATAATTACTTACTAAATTCAAAATTTGACAACAATTGTATCGAAAGAAAGCTAATAATATCCTTAAAATACCCTTTTTGTTTTATCAAATTCGAGTGAAAAAAAGTCGTCAGCTACATTGTCGAAGTTTGGAACTCAGAGAAACAGGGAAAAAACACGTATTTGACACATTTCAATAGTTGACCATGTAGGTTTGGTGCACAAGGCAATACCGAGCCTAATCGAGTACCTGATATTTTCGGGTACTTGAATTTGATGGCAGAATTTTGAATTTTTACTTTCCCTTCCCTACACTTTCTCCCTCCCATTTCTCCATCCTTCATATGATATATTATATATAAAAAACTATATATTAGATATATTAAATATTTATAATATCAATTATATATTAAATATTATATAATATACATTTTACATTAAATATTATTTAATATATATTAATATTAAAAACTATATATTAGATCATATATTATATATATTAAATATTATATAATATACATTTTACATTAAATATTATTTAATTATATATTAATATAAAAAACTATTAAATGTTACATTATATATTATATATTATTTTATATGTATAATATATTAATATATATTTTACGACTATGTATGAAAGGTTGGAAGATTGCAGAAAAATCATGGATGGCCATTGAAAGTAGCAAAGGAAATTAATCAGCCATTTAAAAAATTCATGGGTAGCCATTGAGGAAGAGAGAGAGTGAGAAGGTGGCGGGGGCTGAGAGAGGAAGAGAGAGAGTGAGAAGGTGAGAGAGAGAGGGTGATGAGAGAGAGAGGAGATAATAGAGAGAGAGAGATAGAGAGAGAGAGAGAGAGAGAGAGAGAGAGAGAGAGAGAGAGTATGAGTATGAGAGGGAGAGAGAGGGAGGACAGAGGGGGGGAAGGGGAGAGAGTAGGAGAGAGAGAGAGAGAGAGAGAGAGAGAGAGAGAGAGAGAGAGAGAGAGAGAGAGAGGAATGCGAAGGGGATAGAGTAAGAGAGGGAGAGAGAAGGGGAAGGATAACCAATTCATTACAATATTAATCAATAAGGAGCAAGGAAAACTTAAATAATATCATAGCAGGCATTATAAATCCAAATTCTAATTAGGAGTTTTAAGCAAAGTGAGTAAGGTCCTAGATAGGGACATTACAGATCCACACATTGTTTAGTAGATACCTCCAAGAACCCACATACACAGGAGTAGGTTTGAAGTAAGACTAAGATTGTTTATCAGTTCAAATTTATATTAATGTGTTGTACTTTTGATTAACATCCAATGATTGGATGTGAAATTCACAAATTTGATTATATTGCCACTGGTTCTATTTCAAATTCTGGAAAAAATGGATATTTGATATATGTTCATAAATTTCAGTCAACACCATTTTAAAATAACACATCAGTTTATTTTTACACATTGAGAATATCATCCTTAGGAATTGAATTGAAATTGACATAGGTCATAGGAAATAAATGCCCCAACTATTTGGTGTCTTCTGCATTTTGAGTTTCTTATTACAATTAGGAGAAGAATATTACTCTCCAAATGGTTTTGGACAGTAACATTTGTACTTCCTCTTCACAAATATATTTCTTCCCTCATCTTGCTACCTATTGATACCGACAAAGTGAATCTAGGCATTTCTACCATGTAATGGGAGAAAATTGGTTTCCTAATTTATTGATGTGTCTAAATAACACATGCAAGAACCTTTTCTTTGATATTGCTCACTAACACTTTAGAACTGAAAATGTTTACAAAAATTGGCATGTACTTGCATGAGGACATTATATATTACAGGAATCCCACACAGAAGCAGCTGGAAAGTCACTCAAAAAGTAGTAACTAATAGCAAGTGGGATAATGCAGATGCTTTAATAAACCACTATCTTCTTTACTCAAGCAACATTTGGCTCATCTACTCGGCTGGGGCATGTTTGGGAACAAATAGTCTCCATTTAAACTCAAGTCTCTAGAAATGCAGTTATATTTGTCAGTGGAGAAGATACACCCATTGGATCTGCAATAAATTTATGCTCATTTGAATTTCCATTTCTCTTCAATTGGGATACTCTTTCCAAAATTGCATCTACCCTTTTACCAATTTGGGAAATCAATGGGTCTAATTGTGGACCTCAAAGGAGTTGGTCACCTAAATGAGAACCTTGAGATGAATCAGGAACTTCTCTATGAAAGAGATCAATACCTTGAGAAGCTCTCCATTTGTCAGCTGAATTAAAACTTTGGACCATAGATGGCTGCCCTTTGTTGTAAAATGAGGAGTGAGACTACCTTGCCAAAGGTGGCAATGAACTTACATTTGAGGGATATTGCCCAACATGAGTAACCTGGTTTCCCAAGTTCTGTAAATTCAAGGCCATTGATGAATAGGCATTTTTAATAGAAATATTTGTGGTGCTAGAATGAAGTGCATGACCAAATTCTTTGCCTGCTAATGAACTAATTTGAGGCTTCATTTCACATTGCTCTGTGGATAATTCCACAACACTTGTTACTTCTCTATCTAAATTTTTTGTGTCAGTGTACATGTGCACTGAAGAGCTTCTATCACTACTGAGCTACTACCAGATGGTGAGTATTCATCATCATCATCTGACATAGGCTCACATGCATATCTTACTTCTTTCCTTTGTTGCTTTCCCCTTCCTAGCTCTTCCTCCTTATCTATAAATTCTATCATGGGTCCAAGAAGCTCTTCCCACTCTTTCCCATTAATATGCAAATATTTTTTGTTCATAATAGTATTTTCTGCATTTATTATGATATTGATCCAATCTGATGCACCATCGCTATTTGATCCATACTTCCCTTTCATTTTACTTGCTTTTGTCCTTTTGCATGTCATAGGCTAGGATTTGACAGCGGGTATGACCTTGGTACTACCAGCATTAATGATAAATTTTACCTTTTAGCTATTAATTTTTTGTCATTTTTCCTGTATGATGCTTTTGTATATGAATTGTGGATATTCTCTAGGAAACTTTTCATTTTTTCCTATAGGATGTCTTTGTATACAAATTTTGGAGAATCTCTATTAAAGAGTAGGTAAGGATGGCTAAGCTGAGTGCAGCGGAGAGGGAGATGACTAAATTGAGAGAGAAGAGGTGGAGAGCAATAATGACAAAAAAATTTTAGGGCTTGCAAAAATATGGAAATTATAATCTTCCTCCCAGAGCAGACATTAATGAAGTTCTTTGTGCCTTAGCAGAGGAAGCTGACGATACTACATACAAAAATGCGGTATGTATTTTTGGCCTAATTTTTATTTTTCATTTCTTCTAGGTCTTTAAAGGCGGCTAGCTAAATCTTTGTATTAAATGTTAGGGAATGCATGAAAATAATATTATTTTGAGCATGAGCATGAGTCCCTACAGGGGCATAGTTTTGCCTTTTATAGGTGCCATAAACCCTAGCTACGCAAAAATGGAGGCTTTGAAGAATAGTTCACCGGAGGCAGATTACAGAAGCAAAGAGCAAGAGAATCACTCTATTTCCACCACCTGTGGCTATGAAATGGTATCTTTCCTAGTACACCTTATCACACGTTAGGACCCCTAGGAAGTCCCCATGACCCCTTTTGACACATTGGAACACTCAAGTGTGTCTTAAGAGGTCCTAGGACCCCTTCGGACATACTTGAGCATTCAAATGTGTCAAAAGGGGTCATGGGGACTCCCTAGGGGTCCTAGTCCACCTTATCATGCATTAGGACCCCTAGGAAGTCCCCATGATCCCTTTTGACACATTAGAATGCTCAAGTGTGCCTTAAGGGGTCTTAGAACCCCTTCGGACACACTTGAGCATTCAAATGTGTCAAAAGGGGTCATGGGCACTCCCTAGGGGTCCTAGTACGCCTTATCACACATTAGGATCCCTAGGGAGTCCCCATGACCTCTTTTGACAAATTTGAATGCTCAAGTGTGTTTGAAGGGGTCTTAGGACACCTTTGAACACACTTGAGCATTCAAATGTGTCAAAAGGGGTCATGGGGACTCCCTAGGGGTCCTAGTATGCCTTATCATGTGTTAGGACCCCTAGGCAGTCCCCATGACCCCTTTTGACATACTAGAATGCTCAAGTATGTCTTAAGGGGTCTTAGGACCCCTTCAGACACACTTGAGCATTCAAATATGTCAAAAGGGGTCATGGGGACTCCCTAGGGGTCCTAGTATGCCTTATAATGTGTTAGGACCCCTAGGGAATCCCCATGACCCCTTTTGACACATTTGAATGCTCAAGTGTGTCTTAAGGGGTCTTAGGACCCCTTTGGACACACTTGAGCATTCAAATGTGTCAAAAGGGGTCATGGGGACTCCTTAGGGGTCCTAGAATGCCTTATCATGCGTTAGGACCTGTAGGGAGTCCCCACGATCCCTTTTGACACATTTGAATGCTCAAGTGTGTCCAAAGGGGTCCTAAGACCCCTTAAGACACACTTGAGCATTCAAATGTGTCAAAAGAGGTCGTGGGGAGTCCCTAGGGGTCCTAACATGTGATAAGGCATACTAGGACCCCTAGGGAGTCCCCATGACCCCTTTTGACACATCATGCGTTAGGACCCTTAGGAAGTCCCCATGACCCCTTTTGACACATTGGAATGCTCAAGTGTGTCTTAAGGGGTCCTAATGCATGATAAGGCATACTAGGACCCCTAGGGAGTCCTGATCCCCTTTTGACACATTCAAATGCTCAAGTGTGTCCGAAGAGGTCCTAAGACCCCTTAAGACACACTTGAGTGTTCCAATGTGTCAAAAGGGGTTGTGGGGACTCCCGAGGGGTCCTAACGCGTGAGAAGGCATACTAGGACCCCTAGGGAGTCCCCATGACCCCTTTTGACACATACCACATTTTTGTATGTTGTACCATAAGCTTCAACAATCCAGTTGATTTCCTCTGCTAAGGCACGAAGAACTTCATTAATGTATGCTCTAAGGGGAAGATTATAATTTCCATATTTCTGCAAGAGATTCTCCAAAAATTGTATACAAAGGCA
The DNA here is from genome assembly GCA_027943335.1 of Chamaecyparis obtusa. NCBI lineage: Eukaryota > Viridiplantae > Streptophyta > Pinopsida > Cupressales > Cupressaceae > Chamaecyparis > Chamaecyparis obtusa. The sequence goes on along the minus strand of BSBK01001410.1, from coordinate 910,029 downwards.
TCCTACAATAAAAAATGTAAAGTTTCCCACAGAATATCCACAATTCATAGACAAAAGCATCATACAAGAAAAATGAGAAAAAAATAATAGCTAAAAGGTAATATTATATATAATATATTAGTATACATTAGTATATGTATTATATATATATATATATTATATACATTAATTATGTAAAAGTTCAATTTTTTTCATTTGCTCCCACCCTTTTTTTAATCTGCCTAGGAATATTGGGTACCTGATATGAAACCGGATACCCAATTTTTGACAGGTAATATTTGACCAAAATATTCCCTGTCCCCACAGACTAGAGAATCATGAGATTTTATACTTTTTTCATGCATTGCAGAAAAAAAAATGTGATTTAGGGACCATTGTTTAATTTTTGTCGACTTGTGGTCTCACCATGGGAAGCAGCAGTCGTCGAAAGGCTAAACACAAGAGGAAGCTGACAGATGAAGACATTCAAGCATATAGGGAAAAGGATAAGGAAAATTACCGAAGAAAGAGAGAAGGTATGTTAAAAATTTAACCAATCGGACCCCGTAAATGTAGTTGTAAGTGAAGAGGATGTTGAATTTGAAAATGTACAGATGGAGATTGAAAATGTAGACTTTGGGAATGAAAATGTTGCACAAGAACCACATGAACATTACACATCTCCAAATTATATGTGAAATGAAGTCCCTTGCAATAAAGATAATCAAACTTCAAATTTGGGGCTTTCAGGAAGACCTAAATGGTTAATTGAAATTGAGGAGAACATTATGAATAATTAGGAAGGAAAGAGGTCACAAAGAACCATTAGGTTGTGTGTTCAAGACTTTATGATCATTTTTTTGGAAACAAGACATTGGTTGAGAAATGTGAAATTTTTGTGCAGTTGTTAAAGATGCAAAAGATGAGACCTGTGCTTGTGAAATTGAAGATTCGTGTGAACAAAAAAATGGAGAGAAATGCCATTGTTGTGAAGAATCTTTTCAATTCTCTCAATAGCATTGGGAAGACTAGCAAAGAAAAAGACAAGAGAGTTTCTCAAAGGATTATTACAACCTCCTTAGTAAGTCATTAGTTGAGAAAGGCTCATTTGATGAGACAAACTTGTGTTGACTTCAATATAGACCGTAAAAATTTGGGTAGAACACTTGCAAGAAGAGAAAGACTTGATGATCCGCTTCAAATTGATACATGGGCTTATGGTGGGAGACTTCCATGTTTTGATAAGAAGCTAACAGATGTTGTCAAGGATGAAATTCAACAATTTTGGTATGCTAACTCAAGAGTGTCACCAAATGTGAAGGATGTCTTGAAGTTGAGAGTTGGCAATTGAGACCGCACTCCACATCCTAAACATTATGTGGAGGTAAGTCAAATAATGTTGTATAAAAAATTTTGTGAGACACATCAAACATTGAAAATATCACAAAGGTCTTTTGAATCCGTGAAGCCATTTTATTGTGTACCCCTTAAGATTCAGAATACATGTTGTTGCAAATATCATGTTGAGTTTTCAATGCATCATGAATTATTACGATCCATTTGTTCTGCTTTGCATACTAATGAAATGCTAGAGGATTGTGGTGGAAGTGGTCTTCCCAAATCATCAAGAGGCTTTCTAGATCAATTTTTATGTCATAGAGATGATGGTTGTTTATTTTATAAAAAATATTGCTTAAATGCCAAGTGCTCAGAATGTGGTGGCTTGTCCAAGTTTAGAACATGTTTTCATGAGGGTTTGGAACACAATTTTGGAAAGACACTCATCCAAAAAAAGGTATATGAAACGGTGAAATATACATTAAAGAGTGGAGGTGAAGGCTCTAGATGTGAGTTAGTTGCAAAAGAATACAATGTTGATGTTTTTATCTGAGATTTCAAGACAAATCTTTTTTACAAGTATGCAAGGCATAGTCACAGGTCTCAATGGTTGGATAAAAAATTTAGGACATGTAAGGACACTTTCCCCATTGGAACTATTATATCTATTGTAGACTTTGCAGAGAACTATACATTGCAGTCCCAAAATGAGACTCAAGCTCAATATTACAATCCCATTCAGGTTGCTATTTTTGTACACATCACATATAGACATTCCCCTGATAGCACAAAAGATGAGCGAAAGATAATCAGAGAGTACCATTTTTATATGAGCGATGATAGGTCTCACTCTGATGAGTTCATTCAACATTGTTTCCAGAACTATTTTGACTTCTTGCAAGAAAATGGTATTGCTATCGATAGGCATCTCATTTGGTCGAATAATTGCACTGGTCAATTTAAGAATGCCTGAATGTTTTATTGGTTGTGTAGAATTCATGTGGAGAGAGGTGTACCTCATATTTTATGTTTTTTTGAGTCAGGGCATGGGAAAGGGGAGCATGATGAAGTAGGTGCATGTGTGAAGAGAGCTCTAGTTAATGAGTAATTGAGGATTTTAGGTGTTGTACTTTTTGATGCTCATTCTATTGTTGATTGGTGTACTTTAGCATTGTCCTAAGGGGGGAATCTTGATTCTACAATGTGTAGATTCTTTTGGTTGGTTGAGGAGGGAACTATAGGAGATAGATTGGATTGTCAAATAGTGAAAGAATCTTAAAAAATGCATTCATTCCGAAGCTCCAATAGTTGTACATGGACCATTTGGACACAAGAGTTGGCTTGTTTTTTCCCCATGTGTTTTTAGTATGATTGGGATCATTGCAAGTCAAGTGAGTGGGTGGATACATGGGTTCCACAATAGCTGACTCCTTTATCTTTGACACTCTCTATAAGAAATGATGACATGGACACTTCAGTTGACTATGACCATCTTTCAGATCTTCTGAAGCCAGGAGATGTTTTTGCATTGGTTGCACCATAGGGGAATGATGAGAGGTCAGATTATTGGTTAGCACATTATGTACAAGGTAAACATAAGCTTGTACAACCGATGATAGATGGTGATGGGTTCACATATCCTATTGGTTTAGTTGTTGTTATGAGAACATGGCTATGAACATACATTATTAGAAAGAATGGAATTCCCACATTTGAAGACTATGAGAAGCACAAAACTATTCTCATGTATTCACACCATGTTATAGCAACAAATGTCAAGTTGTCAAAGCATCAAGGAAGACCAAAGACAAAAGAACTTTGGACTATTAGTACTGCTGATCATGAACCACTATTGGAGACCCTGAAGCAAAGAGATGACCCTTCAGGAACACTTGACTAGGTAATAAGATAACTTAGTGCATTGTTTTCTAAGTTTGTTAAGCTTAATTTCAATACATTAATTTCACCTTTCGTAGATTGTATTTTGAGTCAATAAACTTGGTTTTGTATGTGGATTGTAACTTGTGCAGGAGCACCTATGAAGACGCCTATGGTCACCATGGATCCAATCAGAGATAGAAGGACCAAAGGATCCTTAATGGTTAATTGAGATCTTTTGAAGCCTATAATGACAATTTGTAACAATCAATTGATTTAAAAGTTAAATGTCCTAAAACTCTTGATAAGGACTTATGACCAAAATCATGTATGGGTGGCCAATAGTGCCAAGAAGGGATCTTACATGTCATTTACTTATGTCATTTGCATGGTTTGAATTCTTATAACATGTTTGACTGTTGTTTATAATGCTTCAAGGATATTATTTTTTATCATTTCAAACAATTTATAAAAGTTAAACCTCAAACATAATAAGCTTCATAGTTTAAATTTCACAAGCTTAATCACGATTAGTTTCATAGTTCAAATTTCAAACATACCACTAACAGTCAGTTGAAAGTGGCTCAACAACATATATTTCAAACCATCCAACCTAGCATTGAACCATCTACTCCATTAGCTTTGGTTGTCTAGGTAAATGCTAGTGATAACCCTGTTCCACCCACGGAGTCACGGGAACACTCACGACCATGCTCGACCCAAGCGACCCCAAGGTGCACTAAGCACGATTGGGCAAAAATATTCTAAGGCTCATATCTCAAAGCTCATGAGAGGTATCAAAAAATTTTCAGGGGTTATGAGATCGTGTTTCTGAGGTCTACAATAAGCTCTCTCAGTTTTGGGTGATTCGACTTCATTTGCATTTGGTAGGACAATCTCAGTCGATGCCAAAACTTGCAATGAAGGTCAGTTGAAAGTAGCTCAACAACATATGTTTCAAACCATCTAACCTAGCATCAAATCATCTACTCCATCAGCTCCAGTTGGCTAGGTAAATGCCAGTGACAACTCTATTCTACCCATGGAGTCATAGGAACGCTCGTGACCACGCTCGACCCAAGTGACCCCAAGGTGCACTAAGCATGATTGGGAAGAAATCTTCTAGGGATCATATCTCAGAGCTCATGAGAGGTATCAATAAACCTTCAAGGGCTATAGGATCATGTTTTTGAGATCTATAATAACCTCTCTCTATTTTGGGCCATTCGACTTCATTTTCATTTGGTAGGACAATCTCAGTCGATGCCAAAACTTACAGTGAGGGTCAGTTGAAAGTGGCTCAACAATGTATGTTTCAAACCATCTGACCTGGCATTGAATAATTTTCTCCATTAGCTCTAGTTGGCCAGGTAAACACCAATGACAACTCCGTTCCACCCATGAAGTCACGGGAACACTCACAACCACGCTCGACCCAAGTGACCCCAAGGTGCACTAAGCAAGATTGGGCAGTAATCTTCCGAGGCTCATATCTCAGAGCTCATGAGAGGTATCGACAAAATTTTAGGGTCTAAGGGATCATTTTTTTGATTTCTACAATAACCTCTCTCAATTTTGGGAGATTTGACTTCATTTGTATTTGGCAGGGCAATCTCAGTTGATGCCAAAACTTGCAGTGAGGGTCAGTTGAAAGTGACTCAGCAGCATATCTTTCAAACCATCCAACCTAGCATTGAACCATCTACTCCATCAGCTTTGGTTGGCTGGGTAAACACCAATGACAACCCCATTCCACCCATGGAGTCACTGGAATGCTCGCAACCACGCTCGACCCAAGTGACCCCAAGGTGCACTAAGCACGATTGGGCAGCGATCTTTCGGGGCTCATATCTCAAAGCTCATGAGAGGTATTGACAAACCATTAGGGGCTACAAGATTATGTTTTTGAGGTCTACAATAACCTCTCTCAGTTTTGGGCGATTCGACTTTATTTGCATTTGGCAGGGCAATCTCAGTCGATGCCAAAACTTGAAGTGAGGGTTAGTTGAAAGCGGCTCAGCAGCATATCTTTCAAATCATCCAACTTGGCATCAAAACATCTACTCCATCAGCTCTATTTGGTTGGGTAAATTCCAGTGACAACCTTGTTCCACCCACGGAGTCACGGGAATGCTCGCGACCATGCTCGACCCAAGTGACCCCAAGGTGCACTAACCACGATTGGGCAGTGATCTTTCATGGCTTGTATCTCAGAGCTCATGAGAGGTATTGAAAAATCATCAAGTTCTACAGGATCATGTTTCCAAGGTCTAAAATAACCTCTCTCAGTTTTGGGTGATTCAACTTTGTTTGCATTTGGCAAGGCAATCTCAGTCGATGCCAAAACTTGTAGTGAGGGTCAGTTGAAAGTGGCTCAGCAGCGTATCTTTAAAACCGTCTGACCTAGCATTGAACCGTCTACTCCATCAACTCTAGTTGGCTAGGTAAATGCTAGTGACAACCCCATTCTACCCACAGAGTCATGGGAAATCTTGTGACCACGCTCGACCCAAGTGACCCCAAGGTGCACCAAGCACGATTGGGCAGCGATCTTTTGGGGCTCATATCTCAAAGCTCATGAGAGGTATCAAAAAACCTTCAGGGGCTACAAGATCATGTTTTTGAGGTCTACTCTAACATCTCTTAGTTTTAGGTGATTTGACTTCGTTTGCATTTGGCAAGGTGATCTCAGTCGATGCCAAAACTTGCAGTGAGGGTTAGTTGAAAGTGACTTAGCAGCGTATCTTTCAAAACATCTAACCAGGCATCAAACCATCTACTCCATCAGCTCTGGTTGGCTGGGTAAATGCCAGTGACAACCCCATTCCACCCACGGAGTCATGGGAACACTCGTGACCACGCTCGACCCCAAGGTTCACTAAGCATGATTGGGCAGCAATCTTTTGTGGCTCGTATCTTAGAGATCGTGAGAGGTATCAACAAACCATTAGGGGCTACGAGATCATGTTTCTGAGGTCTATAATAACCTCTCTTGATTTTGGGCAATTCAACTTCCTTTGCATTTGGCAAGATGATCTCAGTCGATGCCAAAACTTGCAATGGGGGTCAATTGAAAATGGCTCGGGAGCGTATCTTTCAAACCGTCCAACATTGCATCAAACCGTCTAATCCATCAGCTTTGGTTGGCTGGGTAAACACCAGTGACAACCTCATTTCTCCCATGGAGTCACTAGAATGCTCGCGACCATGCTTGATCCAAGTGATCCCAAGGTGCACTAAGCACGATTGGGTAGTGATCTTTCGCGGCTCAAGTGACCCCAATATGACAAGTTATATACATAGTGAGTATATACATAGTATTCAAACAATGTAGTACTAAGTGGCTCAAGTGAGTATATATAATGGTATGAAACATAAGAACATAGGAAATCTATAGAAGTTAAACCTCAAACATAATAAGCTCCATGAACAGGGTATTCCAGAGTAAAGAAAAACAAATGTAACTTCAACAAGATATCATTTAAATCATAATGATAATCATAGTAAAGATATAACTTTACCATTCAATTCCATAAACATGAATAATAAATACGTATATAAAAAAGATGGCACAAATATAACATATAAATGAACATGTTCTATATAGACAAAGTATCAAATGTATCAAAAGTATCTCCATATACAAATATGGCACATGCCATTTCAAAATGTCTACAAAATCAATGTTTTAAGGTGTACAATGTGGCATATATGCCATCTCAAAATGTGCCAAGTGACATCTCTAAATGACCACAAAACTAAAACTACATCCTATGTCGTAGGGGGATCATCAAAATGTAGCCTCTTTGAAGAAGTGTTGAGCTCTGATTGATCTTGCATAAAAAATGAGTTCAAACCTAGGTTAGATTGCTTACTTTATATGATTTGTACATATATATATAGTTCATAATTCAAACACTAATTTAATTAAAATTATAACTGAGTACAAATATATGTACTTGGTCTCTCAGTCACCTACCATGATCAGGTGTCCTAGCATAAGTCCTGGGTAGCAAAAGGGACCATGCAAACAATACCAAATGTGACCTATAAATATATATTTGCAATAATGAGATTAGTAGAGTGGTGCAATATAGAGTAATAAATCTACAAAATAGGATGATAGCATAATAAAATTACAAATTGATTGAACTAAAATTAAAACTTACATCTGACGATCCCTCCTTTGGAATGGTGGGCTGGGTCAACAAAGATACGAAAGATTCTCATGGGCCCTCCCTCACACTCAGAGTAACCTATGAGAGTAAAAAGATTGTTAATTATATATAAATGTACTTCATCATAGCAACCCTGGTTACAAAATACAAATAAAAATATGTAAAATTCTATGTACAATCGGGCTATCACTCCAAATCGAGATGCCTGTAACCCTACGCTACTGAACTGCTGTCGGAACATCATCAATAACCACACCCTATACAATAAAGTGCAAGTAAAATATTTATTACTACACACAAGTGGCATACATGTGCATGCATAATTAATCTTAAACAATTAACTACCTTTCCTTTGTCAACACCTCATGAAGGAACCCCCTCGTGCCCCCCACTGACATCGATTGTACCCTACAAGAACACACTCAAATGACAATATATAAGTAAATGTATGAATTTTATTGCTCTAATTGATAGAGATTTAAGCATGTACACCAAATGATATAAAAAATAAATAATGGGTACATAATTTATAATATACTGTATAGTCATCAAGGCCAAATGAAATGGCCGAAAGTGTGGACTCATCCACCTGTCTCACCTCCTCCTATGTCATTGATTGAACATAAATGGAAAAAATATATATACATAAGTGCATGCAATCATTAAAACTAATCTAAATAAATAAATTATTTGTAAGTCATGTGACAAATTTATTTATAATGTTTACTCTTACTGTATCAACAGGAGTCAATGGCTCTATGTACACCTCCTGAGCACTCTCATGAGATGTAGATGCTCCATGAGGTGTTGCAGCCTCTACAACTGCGTCTCCTATATCCTCCTCATCAATAACATGTAACTAATATATATCAGCATTAGTAAGTGGTTCGAAGCACATATTCTTGCATATAATGCAAATATGGGGCTCGCATACATGTGAACTTTGACAAGATGTCGATGCGCTAGCATCATCCACACCAGGAGGCAACACTGACCTAGTCTATGTGATCAATTAATCACTCAGTAAATGAATGGCCCTAATAGTCTGTGAGGCAGCCTCTGCAATGATATTGGGATGCTGCACTCGAGGAGGGGGTGTGACATCAGTGGGGGGACAAAGGTAGTGGCCTTTTTGCATTGGGCAGATGGCCTAGTCTGAGGAGCTCCTTTGCCTATGCTCATGTTGGGCCTCATACTCCAATAATCAACATGGTGACCAAGCACAAACTCAGCATACAATTTTTTTATGAAATAAAATGGGACCTCCAAATTGCTATGGGGTGGTTTATCAAAAACCATCCACCAGTGATCCCAAAAGTTTGTGCGCATTGCTTCATTTGTGCACCATTTTATTGATAATTTGGGCTTTTTGGGGTCAACTGGTATTCTGGTTTTAGGATTGACAAAAAGGGTGGCTATATCTTCCTTAGTTATATTAAGGGCCACAATCCCATCATGGTCAAGCCCGTCATCAAATTGGGCATGCATATCATCACGCTAATGAAGAGCAGCATTATGTTGTTGCGTGAGTGTGTCAATATTTTCAGCAATTATATTTAGTGTGGCAAGCATGGGACCTAATGTAGGTATATTTTGATATGTGTTTTGGAAACATCATATTATGTTCAAATTATCTTATATCAAATCTTCTAAAGATCGAGGGTTTTGACATGGGGGATTATTTTTGGGATTGTTATTTGGTTCGGGAGGGTTATTTTCTTCATTGTTGTTAGCCATGCTTGATTAAATAAAAAACAAATCTAAATTTCAATCTAATTTCATATAGTATTACAAATATAAATAGAAAACTCTATTTCAACAAAAAAAATGACATTTGACATGAAAATTAAATAAAATAATCAAAATAAATAAAAAATTTACTTACCGAATATGTTAGGAGTCAAATTTGTTGTTGCCAAAATTAGATACCCAAAATTATATCAAGTATATGATATATCAAGTCATTTTAGCAAGAAAAAATGTGGAAAGAAATGAAGAAAAGGGCTCGCGGGTTTCAGATTTATGCCACAGTTATCGGGTACCCGATTAGGCCTGTGCTTTGGTGTTAAGTTTGTCTAGGTGTACTGACACCCAAGCCTACTCAAAAGTCAACAAGCATTTTCATGCACTTTTGGATGAGTGAAAAGTGAATAGTTTTCACATCACCACTTTTTGGCCCCTCACGATCTTGCACATACCCTTACCTTTCCAATTTTCCAACTTTAATCTTTGCATTCATTCTAAAATGGTGTTCCAATAGGCTAGGGTGAAATCCTTGATAGTAATGGGAAGACCTAGATAGGTACGTAGAAGATCGACACTTTGATAGCCCAAGATATTCTTGACTCTAATTTTCAGGTCCTCCTTAGTACTGAAGAAATAAATGGTACTTTTTTCATAATTGATATGCTGGCTTGAAGCCCTAGCATGATTAGTAAGAAATTTCTTCCATTCCCAAACAAAATTGTATCATCCATAAATTATTGTACAACTGAGGGGAGAGGGTGGAAGATTATTTCACCCCTTGAATTATACCCTAATGGACCACATTGAGAAACTTATTGTCAATCACCTCAACAATCACAATGAACACATATAGGGAGAGGGGGTCCCCTTGTCTTATCCCCTTTATAGAAACAAATAACCCCTAGAGATACCATTGACAAGAACAAAAAAAATTCATAGTACCCACACATTCTCTGATCAAGATGAAAAATTTTTCATTGAATCCCATTCTAGATAACATTTTAAACAAAAAATATCATTTGACTCTATTAGAAGCCTTCAAAATATCCAATTTTTGAATCGTACCTAGCAATTGACACTTCTCCATAGAGTGAATAATTTTATGAGTCAAAACAACATCTTAAATTTGTCTTTTGGGGACAAATCCCTTCTGATAACCACCAATAGCCCCTTTGAGGAAAGGCTTAATTTGTTGATCAAAAATTTAGAGAAGATTTTATAAAGGGTGTTACAAAGGCTGATGGGTCTAAAATCACTCATTTTCTTAGGCTCCTACACCTTAGGCACAAGAGAAATAAAAGTGTTGTTAATTTTCTTTAGCAATTTACCAGTCCTAAAGAAATCCTTTATAGCCATAGTGTTGTCATGACTTGCTACATCCCAAAACTCTTGAAATAAGGATAGGGGTAAACCATCTGACTCATGTCTTAAAGAAACCCATTGAGAAGACAATCAACCAAACTTCCTCCATAGGAATCTAAGCAAGAATATGTTCATTATCCTTAGGACTAATAGTTTTGAAGAGAGAGTGTAAAATTTGGTCCTCCAAGCTACATGAACTAGGAAGGTCAGGATCACTGTAGGCATGTTTGAAGTAATCAACAACTAATTCCCCCATCTTAGCATCATCATGGATTTCCTGATTGTGATCATTCAATAAGCATTATATGGAATTCCTCTTTTTGTGTCTACTAGCAGATTTGTGGAAAAAATAAGAGTTCATATCACCCTCCTTCAACCATTGTACTCTAGACCTTTACTTCCAATAAATATTCTCCCTTCCTAGATTCTCTTTCCCTTTCTTCCTCCATTATTCTTCCTCATAATGAAGAGATTGAGATTGGTCCTCCTAGTCCCTTAAGTCTTTTAGAGATTCTAACCTATCAGGAATTTTCTTTTTTATTTAAAGATGTCACCAAAAGTTGATTTGTTCCATCCTTTAACACTTTTCCTTATAATTTCCAATTTTTGAGAGACTATGAACATAGGTGTACCTTGGATAGGGGCATTCCACTAATTTTGGATGCAATTTATAAAGTTTGGTTGGGAAGCCCACATAATTTCATAACTAAATGGGAGGGGTCTAGGGGTAGGTCTATACATCCAATGCAAGAGGAGAGGATTATGATCTGAGTCAATTCTAGGAAGAGCTTTCAAGGTGGCATGAAATCCCAGATCCCAATTAGACAAGACAATGAACCTATCAAGTCTGACTTGGATGAGATTACACTCCTTCCTATTATTGGACCAAGAGACCAATTATTTGTTTCTTTGAGTATTTGTAGCTATTTGTAAGAGTTTGGAGTGCATATCTTAGATTTGTGAGTTTCAATTTGTATTGTTTTTTATGACAACTCATATTACTATTTTAAGAGTTTTAATTCATGTGTTTTGATTATCTGATTAAGTGTGAAGATTTTGGAGAGTTGTGGACTTTCCATTTGATTTATTTGTGAGTTTTGAGCTCCCAATTTGGAGTTATGTTCGATGTAATTTGTAATAGACATTAATGGTTTTTATCTAATATATTTATCTACAAACTACATGTTTTAGTTGTTATGTTGATGAGATTGATGGCATTGTGTCTGCCTTCTTTCTAGTATGCTTTTGTATATTCTAGTCAACTGTTTGGTATACCTAATTTTATTGTTATTCTTTTTTTACAAATCTTATGTTCAAAATAGAAAAAAAAATCAAATGTGATTAAATTTTTTAGCAAGGGTTGTTACAATATCATCTTAAATAGTGTATTGACCATCTCATCAACATGAGTGATTAAAGGTTGAATAAAATATAGGTGATTAAATACCAATTATTAAGTGTGGATAATCTCTTTTTCACTTCAAGCTCAACTAGACCTAGGAAGTTGTTCCTAGAGGAACTCTTACAATATTTTAATCATAACTAAAAATATGATAGTAGTATTCAATGTATGCTTGGATCCATAAGTTGTCAAGACCAAAGAATAATCTATTATATATTTAAAAATCTATTAAGATGCTAAATTCATCATTGGACAACTAGATCATGTAGGTATGAAAATAATGATTCTTGAAGATAAAGAAATTATGATTCATCATAGATACTTTCCTAGATGGGTCATAGAACCATGAACCTTATAAAACTAATACTACTCCCAAACTATTGGTGAAATATATATTTCATTTTGGGTGTATGGTAGTTCATTAATTTCAAAGACTAATGCCTTCTCATTTGGTCACAAAGTCAAATTTTACTAAGATAAATATCATATTAAACTAATAAAAATGTCATGATTGATGAGCTTAAATATTGGCTCAAGTGTTATGTTATTTTGTTGTGTTTAATCTATCCTATACCTAGGTTGTCTCAGTAGTTTGATCATGAACTTTAGTTTTTAGTTGTTTTAAGTCAGTGTCATGGACCTGATTTTATAGACCTTAAGCTTATACTTTCATATTCTTGTTATGGGAAAAAGACACGCTTTTATAGTTCTATGTCATATATATGTTTACTATCCTATAAAGTAATCACCCTTGTTAGGTGCTAATTTTTAGCCCCATTTTAGAATGTATGGGTTCCCACATTCATTTCACATCCTTCTATCCCTTTTGCATCCTTAAAATCATCATTATTTGTTCAAAACTCAAGAATGGATCTAATTTCTATGCATGATTTCCCATTTTTCATCCCATTACATAATTTATCTTTCACCTAGGTCCTTTACATGTATTTTCAGATCTCATAATTTACCCTAATCTCCTAGTAGGTTGTGACTTTGAATACCTCTTTTTAGCACATAACCCGAGGTCCCGGGATGATCTTCAAAACAAGTTTTTCTAGACTACTCTGAATTCGCCTAGTCCTAGGGGTTTGATTTTTAGTGTGCTTTAGGCTTGATGCAGGGTTATTTCTCTTGGGTGCTTAATTTGGGTCGACCTTACAAAATTTGGGCCTTGAAATGTGTATAAAAGGAGACCTCTTCCCCTCATTTTCACATCCATGACATCTATCAATTGCATTCACATCCGCAATAAATCTATTGCACATTCAAGGAGTTAAAGTATAATAAAATATCTATTAGTGCAAGCGTCCATCCAATGAAGGCATTCATCATCAAGAAAGCAAGTGAAAGGAAGCTATCAAGAATTTCAAGTCTTCAATCTATTATTTTCATCATGCATTCAATGATTTTCCTTTCATAGATATAGCTTCTTTCTGCATTGTAGGCCAAGAAAAGGAGTTTTCAATCAAGATAGAAGACCTACATTCATCCATTCAAGACTTATTATTCTCTTTATTCCTCAATCCAACATTGTGGAAAAATACAACATTCATCATCCAAGGGTTTGGTTTCATGATTTCCTATTCGGTTTTTGTGGAGTCGAAGCTATTGCATTAACATTGGTGATCATCTTCAAAGAGGCATTGCAACATTAAGGTATAAGGTAATTTATGCTTCAGATAGATATATTACATTTCCTCATGCAATTTCAATTATATTTCAAGGTTAATTCCTATTTAGGGGCTTGACCAAGGTGATTCCCTTCCCACAAAAATTTCCCCTTCTTTATTGTGTGTAGGAATAGGTGGCGTAGTCATAGATCTAAATTTTCATGGTTTTGAAACTAGGGATTGATCCTCTATAGATTCTACCAGTTTTTGAACCTCCGGGAATAGGCCAACCTGGATCGGCCTTGCCCTTTGAATCTACAAAATTCATAGGTGGGAGTTGCACGTCTCAAAGTTCCAGATCCATAAATATTTCTGATTTCAACTAGTTTTTGACACTCAATTCCATATTTAATGTTTGTTCCTCCTCTCCTAGCCTTCAAGGTGAGTTCGATATTCTTATTTCCTTCTCTAGTGTTTTCTTTGATACATTAGATTTGATATTACATCTTGTTAGTTATCATTTCCTTAGTTGTAACATAAGCATCTTTCTTGCATTCACATATCATAATCAAACTTTCTATCCATATAGGGAATACCCAAATCCCCCTTTATCTAGATCTTGTATTTGCACCGCTTTATCCATTTGGGTTGTGTAAATCAGATTTGGTTTAAGGGTGGGTTTATTATTCTAATGTATATAGAATTTGGTGTTCTACCATTGATCACCATTTTCTATATCACATTTTGGTGAACCTAACTTATTATATCTCTATTTTGATTTTGGTGTCAAATGCCCTTTTATACATTTAGATATCTAGATTTACTATGTATGCATTTGGATCTTCTTTCATATATTATAATGTTGCATTCTTAGTCTCTTAGATCTTATATAGCTACATTCTTACATGTTCAAAAATAAAAATAAACATTTCATTTCATAGTTATCATTTCAATTGACATAGATCATTTCATTTCATTTCTTGATTAGGCCATTGCATGGGAAACTAAGCATATACTTTCATACATTTTTTCATATGTCATCATGAATATTTTCTATAGGTTAATCTCATTTTGTTCTCATAAGGACCTTCCTTCTCACGAGGACATATTAAGCCAATATAATAATCCTTTTCTTAATAATCTCCCTATTTCAAATGGGCCATTACAAGATAATGTCCATTATTCTATAAATATGCATCTTCTCCATGAGGATACCATTCATCCCCTTAAGGAAAATTTACCTTCTACCAATGATGACTTAACAAGTAATGATCATTTTCCTATGACATACCCCCTTTATGAGGATATCTTAGCACAAGAAGACATCATAATTTTTTTCTTAATATCACCTTGTCTTCATTTGATACTCCTAGTGATGAAGCATTAAAGAAAATACCTAATCCCTATTCTAAGGACATCTTGGAAGAAGAGGATCATATTATTACCACTTTCTTAATTCTCTCCCTTGTAGTGATGAACCCACAAAGAATCAAGAGCTTGGTAAATTAATGTTGTCAATATTCATGCTTGACCTATTGTAGTCAACAAGCCTGTGATAACTGTTAAGGGATGCACTCATTCAACTTCCTCTCAAAATCCTAACAAACCTATCATTACTGTTAAGTGTTATTCTCAACATTATACTCCTCAAACTTTCACTACACCTATGATTAAAGTTAAAGTATAATATAATCAACAAAGTTATTTCCAAACTCTGAACAAGCCTATTATAACTATTAAAGGAAAAACTAGAATTCCTTTGGGATTTGGTCAAGATTATCATGCAGTGACCCATACCTATCACACAAGAAACAATCCTTAACCTACTAATCTGGTTATTCCTACTTCTCTCCTACCTTCTCAACCCGTGCTTCCTCATCCACCCCATCTTCCTAAAATTATTGGAAAGGAGTATGACTTAATTGAACAGCTCTGTAATACTATTTCCAAGATATATCTTTGGGAACTTCTTCAAACTTCTCCTACATATCATGAAGCATTGCAAAAATATTTAGCCACTTTTCCAACTCCACCACCTAAAAAATACAACATCAATTCCTTTTTTTAATGCATGTATGCTACTCATGTCCTATCTCAAATTGTGTTTACTCAAGATGATTTACCTTCTAAAGAAGTCCAAGATCAACATGATACCCTTATGGTAGTGGTTCTTATCAATGATAATCTTATTTGTTGAACCTTAGTTTATAATGGGTTTGGACTTAACGTTTGCAGTATGGATATGTTTAAAGAAATCAAAGTTGATGTTTCAACCTTAAACCTAAGTACACTCTTATTTGTGGCTTTGACAATATTGCTAAGAAAACATTGGGCTTAATAAAATTACCTATTAAGGTAGGTTCGATTACTCTAGATACTCCCATTCATGTGAATCCTGGACCTCTTAATTACAACCTTATTTTGGGAAGACCTTGGTTAGTGTTACCCAAAATTTCCTATTATACAATTTTGGCATGTTTTCGCTTGCAAAGTATATCCACAAGTTTTTATGGTTTGTGCCCTTAGCCCCATATTCTCCAATATGTCACCATGATCCAGTTCTGATCACATGTGCTAAATCAAAAGGCTCAGGGAAATATTCAAGTTTTAAGGTCTACAGGGCATAGTTTATGTCGCAGGGTTTCAAAATTGCCTGAGTGTAAAACCCTTGATGTTTTCTATTTCTCTAATGCCTTTTCAATTTTAAGTGAAAACCCTGGTTGTTTTCAACCTTGTGCCTTTTCACATTTGTGCACTTATTTCTGATGTCAGAATTTTTATCTACACTGCTACGACCATGTGGGCCAGTTCTTAAATAAGATGCAGTTGCTTGATCTCTAGTTTTTTTGGTGGTTAAGTTTTTATTTAGTGATCTGACGAGCGGTTATGTTGTTTTCAACAGTTAGGCCACTCAGCAGGCTAAAGATCAGTTGAGATTGATGGTTGTCATGATGTCACAAGGAAAAGATGCTTGAGGGTTAATCTTCATGACATTATGACCACCGTCTGATCTCCCAATTGAAAGGGTCTGATGTCATGGTGGGACCGGTGTCGGGCATTGTAGGTGAAGCTCATTTTTGATTGGCTAGGCTGGATGGTGATGAGGACATGTCAGTGCACCCAATTTCTCAGGGGATGATAGTGCAATTAGATCTACGGTTGTTGCATGATCATAAGGAATATTCTTCCCCTTTGCGATCATGTGACCACCATTCAATTTAAGTTAGTGAGGCCATGGGTCTGAGGTGGTGGTCATGCTGAGGTGTTCATTTCTCATTGGTTTCTGATTGGTGATGTGGTCATTAACTTTTTATAGGACCTTGCGACTATTGTGGATAATGATCTGGGCCATTTGATTTACCGATAAGGAATGTATCGAAAACCATGTTTTAAACTAAAATCTGCTAGTCATTGTTTCACATCTAAATATGTTTCTGTGGGGTTTCTTGCTAGTTTGTTATTGTTGTCCATATGCGATGATGTGAGTAGCTCAGAGTTGGTGTTTTTTGGATAGTTGCAGATAGAAAATTGATGAGGAAGATCTAGGTGGCCGTCTCGTGTTGATTTCTTATTTCCTGAGGTACCATGTCAGTGGATTTTTGCACCGAAGGAGAATTGAGGGTTGGCACCACCTGTGACCATTTGTACTTTTAAAACACAAATATCTACCGAAATCAGATTTGAACATTAATAATAAACCTGATTTAGCATAATCAAGGTCATGGCGGTGGTGTAAGGTTTTCAACTTGCAGTGAAGTAGATGGATCAAGGTGGCTCATCTGCAAGCAGTTATGGTGATGGAATTATGTGTAGGGATAGGTTTTTTATCGATCAAGATATTTCGACAATGCATTTATGATAAAAAATGACAAAATTAGGGTTTTATATTATTATATGCAAAATCTATGTAACCCTAATAAGATTTTGGACTCCTGTCTATGTGCAAGGGAGATGTATATATTAGTTTTAGAGCTCTTAGAGAAAAAAAATTTTACAATTATAAAAAAGAGATTTTTCTTTCTTAGGAGCTATTCATGGCATTTGTTCTTCCCTCTAGCTTTTACAGTTTGTAATCTTTCATTGATATATTAGACTTAATAGAGGCTTTTCGAGGCATCTTCTTTTCCCTCAAGTCTTTCCCTTGTCTGTACTTCTCTTAATGAGTATAATATAATGGCTTTGTTAGAGGAATCTTGGAGTTCCAGAGCCCTTCTTTCTTTCAGCTTATTTGTGCACTATTGTGTCTGATTTAATTTGAGTGAGTTTGAGGGTATACTTCAACCCCCTGTCACTCTGTCTCATTCCTATGCCTTTTTGCTGAAGAGAACATTTGCTTGCAGGTTACAGTCTGAGTCTTTTGTTTAGACCTCTCTGTGAAACACTTATGCAAGCCTATTTAGGAAGATTGAGTTCTATTAGATTTGAGAGCTTTCATGCTAGTTTAGTCAATATATTATGTTCATGTCACTTCAGTGTATCGCCTAGTAGGTAGTTTTCTTTCAGTTATTTCCCTTCAACATTCCTTTTATCCCTTTTCTCTCAAAGTTTTACTTTCCTATCAAAAAGAAAATTAAAGTGAATATCCAAGAGGAACCAGCCTAGAACTTGGAGGTTTCATCTCAGTTAGCAAAGGTCCCACAACCTAGAGATGATCCCAAAGTTATACTAGGTTATCAAGACCAAGAGAGCTTGAAACAAGGGTGCAAACTTAGTGTATAACATTTCTGGCACGCCCGGTGGGACACTAGGTTCAGATTTATGTTCAAGGTGCTCCTATAAGTTCAAATTTCAGATTCAAAGACACCTCACTTGGGGCATAACATTTCTGACTATTAGAAAGAGGTTTATCTTTTAAATATTATGCTATCTCTAATATACCAATTACATAATACAGACTTTTAGAAGTTTTTTTTATCAAGTATATTTGGTGACTCCACTGATGTAGGGATTCAAGAGTCCTATTTGAAGTTTATGAGAAAGATAGAGACAAGGAGCTCAAAGCCCACTAAATTCTCAGAGCTTCCCTCAAAGAAAAAATATAGAGGAAGGTTGCCTCAAAGATCATCCCCTGTAAGAAGAATATAGTCTATGCCACCTGATACTTCGGAGAGAAGACTTTTGTCCTTTCATCTTGGAAGAAGAGGGAGATCTCTAACCAGAGATTTAGAAGAGGATTCAAATCCAACCTTAAATACAACTCACACAGTTGCTACTCAGCAAATTTTAGCTCCTATAATGGCTAGGCAATTTGCCTTTGCACCTTTCAACCAAGGAAGTCCATTGATCTTCGCTCAACATCATGATGTGCCCTTGGTGGTGTTGAAGAGCTTACTTGATTTCATAGGCAAAGGACAAACAATGGCTTTTGAACACATAAGAGATGTGACTACTATCTGCAGTATACATAATATAACTCAAGAGGATGTGGCCACTAAGTTGTTAGCAGCTTCTCTGAAAGGTAAGGCTCTTGAGTGGTTTAGAACTCTAGCTGTTGGTTCTATTAATTCATGGGATGGATTAGGGGATGCATTGAGTAAACACTTTGAGGATAAATTAGACAACTTGTCTTTGGTTGAGCAGTTGACAACCATAAAAAGAGACCCTCAAGAAAAAATGACAAACTATAATAACAGATTTCTCAAGACATGGAATAGGATTCCAGTCTCAGTGAGGCCATTAGCCGATCATGCTTTCTTATACTTCTTGCAAAGTTTGAATAGTCAAATTTCTGTCATGATCCAATTTATGGGGGGTACCTCTTTACCCCAAGCTTTTGACATAGCTGTCAGGGCTGAAAATGGTTTAATCCAGGCATGCATGATAGCAAGAAGGCCACCCATGCCCCTATTTCCTAACCTTCAGCCCATTGCACCTTTGAAATTACCTCCTTTTACCCCTATTCCTACTATATTAGCACCTCATGCTAGTTCTAGTGGTGAGGAGTTAAAGGCAAGTTTCTCTCAAGAGCTGCAAGAAATAAAGAATAGTCAACAAGAAATGACAAATTTGTTGCAGACTTTAACTAAAGAGGTGACAAACCTAAAGAAGCAAGGGAAAGGAATTAGACCACCCTTTCAGCCATAGGGTCAAGGTCCCAATCAACAATATCAGAATCAGGGACAACCTTATCAACAAAATAGACCACCATACCAAGGAGGTTATTAGGGACAAAGTCAAAATTTTAATCAAAGACCATTCCAACCATATTACCCTGCACCTCTTAATTTTACAAATCCAATCAGAGATATGGTCCCTAGCCAAAACAATTTAGCTTTGGACAATGAGTGGTGCTTTCCTTGTAATCAGCCTCATAATCAGGCTACATGTTCAAATGGGTGGATGAACCAAGCCCTAATGGTTCGGAATGCCTCACATGCCCAATCAGAGGCCTCTTCTACTGGATCAATTCCTCAACAAGAAGCACATAATGATGAGATTGCTCTTTTCAATTGGGAGTAGCAAGACTTTAGTGGAGTCATCAGTGAACCTCCTACTGCTATTAATACAAGGTCAAAGAGAAGAGCCCAAGACATGGAGCAAGCAGATTCTAGGATTAAAGCTACTACATCTCCAGAATCACTACAACCGTCTGCTCCAAAGATATTGAAGAAGGCTTCGATGGAAGCTATCATAGTAAAAGCACAATTGAGGGTACACACTGTGACACCTTTCAACATTATAGACAACATGAAGAAGGTGAATGTTACTATGTCTATGTGGGACTCTTTGGCTATTCTAGGGCAACCTGAGATTTTGAATAAGGCCATGACTGAAGTGATGGTTCCTCAGCCTACAAAGGATGCAACAAAGCCAGTGTTGGTCAACATTGATCAAGAAAAGAAGACTCCAAGTAGCAGCCCCAAAGAAAATGTCATTCAAGGTAGGAACTTAAAACCACCTCCCTTTTATGTATCTTTAATCATTGGAAAATCCTTAGTACATAATTGTATGGTAGATAGTGGAGCTACTAGTATGGTAATGCCCAAAAATGTGGCTGACCAATTAGGACTTATATATGAACCCTTCCAAAAAAAGGTTACTAATGAAGGGTGCTCCCCTTAATACCACAAACACATAACAAAAACAGAGAAACAACAACAATATGCAAGAACAGAAAATTGACTTCTTATTATCTCCACAAATGTGGAATTACAAACTTTCAAAATTACAATATGCAAAGCTACATGGGCATTCCCTTACAATATTCTGTAGGACAAAGCCTCAAATCAATAACCAGATCTACTACCCAGAACTGTCTTGAACTGCCTAAGACAACACTACAAACCTTTCTTATATAGAAAATTTCCGCCACCCGAGAAAGTTCTAGAAATTTAGCCCTTTAGGCCGACTAAACGTAGAACTATTTATTTTTCACAATTATTACAATAGGGTTGGCTCAAAAGAAATACAAAATATGATTTTAAGTAATCCAACTTCTAGAGGCCATAACTTTTTAATCGTAAGTCTATTTTTCTATTGTAGCCACTTTTTAGAAATGCCATGACGAGATCTACAGTGCTTGACAAGCGATAGTGCCAGTCAGCCGAGGGTCGATCGTGATCCAGAGCCTCTAAGGCCTTCAAAATTGACCTGAAAGATTTCGTACCCAAAAACCTCAATAACTTCACCAATACTGATGATGTGGCAATGATACTCAACTGGAAGGCTGAAATGACTAGGATGAACCTCCAACTGTGAAATCAAAACATTTTGAGATCATATGACCAACTTACTAAAAATAGTAAGTTTCCATAAATAGCAGCTTTGCACAAGATAGCCCTTATTGAAAAGCAAACAAAAATATTTTTGGGTGATGCAAGATTGCTCTTACACCCAGGATGCTCCTGCATCATACACCCGGGGTAATTTGAGAAGTGACCCTATCACGACTTAGGTGTGCAGAGGAAAACCAAGATGGTTAACCTCCTCCTTTGCTAGCCATGATGAATCTTCAATAGGTCATCCTTTCCATTTGACCAAATACTCTTCATATGTCTTATTCCTTGTGCTTCTGCCAACATGACTATCCAGTATGTCTTCAATCTCATTGATATCTGAACTGGTTGCTGGAATACTCCACTGTGCTATTGTAACCTCATCCTCAACACCTCCTTCATGATACTCTATCAAATCTAAAACATTAAATACTGGTGAAATATTTAGCTCAGTAGGTATCTCAACCTCATATGCATTTCCTAAATCATGCTTCTTCAGTATCTTACATGGTCCAAACTTCTTCATTTTCAACTTGTTATATGTACCAACCGGAAATCGCTCCTTCCTCAAATGAATGATGACTTCATCTCCAACCTAAAATTCCTTATGCCTCCTTTTCACATCTACCTTAGCCTTATACTACACATTGATCTTGGTAATATGCTTCCTTACCTCCTCATGTATGTTCTTAAAATGTTCTACAAAATCCTCAGCTTCAGCACTATTTATTTCTCCTTTATCTATCTTTCTCAACTCAAATGCATTTATGGGACTACTTCCATATAAAATCTGTGATGAACTAAACTTCAAATCTATCTTCAACTCTTCACTTTCTTTTAGTGTCATTCTGTGTGCTGCCTTATTTGAAAAACTAGCTTCCAGAATCAAGTCCATCTGATGACTAATCTTTCTTACTGGTGGTAATCCATCAGGCACATTATCGAATACAATATCCTGAAACTCATTCAATAATTCTGCAACTTCTATAGATACATCTTCTACTTCCTCTTTCCTAGCCTTTGGAATTAAGGTAAAACACATATGCTCATGCTGCATACCATCTAAGAATTTTCCTCTATCAACAAAAGTTATTCGTGCATTACCACATACCTTTTCTTCTGTTTCCTTCAATGGTTTTAGCTTATGTCACACTCCATCCTTTATCAAGGAATAGGTATTCACACGACCATCATGTACAACACATCTGTCAAACTACCAAGGTCTACCCAACAACATATGACATGCATCCATAGATATGATATCACATAGTTCCTCATCTTGGCACCCGCCGATCTTGAATTTCACTAGGCACTATTCACTGACCATGACCTTGTGGTCATCCTGCACCTAGGCAACCCGATATGGATGTGGATGTTTCTGCCTCTTGAGCTTCAACTTTGTCACCATCTCTTCTGACACCAAATTATCAATGCTACCACTATCAATAATCACATCACAACACTTACCCTCACACTTGCACCTGGTGTGAAACAAGCTCCTCCTTTGTTTAGGTTCATTCTCACCACTTAGCAGGACTCTTTTATTAATTAGCATTTCTCCTCTTTCAACATCTTCAGAATGCGATGATCTGGCATCCTCATCAACATATGCAACTCTGGCCTAGCCTTCATTCCTCTTATCTATCCTTCCTTGGTGTTGAGGACATTCAAATGCCCTATGACCTTCTTCTCCATAGTGAAAACATGTTCCACGAAAGCCTCCTCTTCCTGAACCTTGTCCTCTTCCTCTTCCTCTCTGATCTCTATTGTTTTGATCTTGGAAACAATTAGAATTGTTTCCTCTCTGATTTTGACTACTACTGACCTCATCCTTCTTTTTCGGATCTTCATTTCAGCCTCCATATGACCATCCACCAAATTATCCACCATGACCTCTTTCATTTTGTCTGCTCTTGAACTTCTTGTTCAACTTTTCCTCTACTTTTAGGGAAAATTGGTATGCCTCTTCAATATTGTTCATTCGAACCAAATTCAACTCCTCTTGAATGCACGGCCTCAACCCATTAAGGTAATGTAAAACTTTCTCCTTATTAGCTTCCGCATGGCCTATTCTGATGAGGATTTGATAGAACTCCTTTGTATACTCCTGAACAGATCTTCCTGCTTGCTTCAAACTTTGCATCTTCTTCAGAAGGTCAAGCTCATAATCAATAGGAATGAGTTATCACTTCAATTTATCCACCATCTAATCCCATCTAGTGATTTTATCCTTTCCTCTTTGATTTTGCTCCAATTGAATCTCTTGCCACCAGATCTTCAAATGACCCTTCAGTCTAGCCTTCACAAACTTGACCCAGTCAGGATCCTCAATATCTTCATACTCAAAATATTCTTCACATTCATTGATCCAGTCGATCAATTCCTCTAGGTTAAGATTCCCTGAAAATGTAGGAACCTCGATCTTAGGTCTTTTTCTAATCTTGGAAATGGCCCGGAAAAGCCTTTCTTCCCCTTGATTCAAAACTTCAGCTTCTCCTTCTTGATCTTCTTCTTCGGCTTCATCCTCGCTTTCGTCTCTAACATTAAGATTCATTCCTTTGTGAATCTCCTCTTGCAATGCTCGCACTTGTCTCTGCAGTTCCCTAATCTCAGGTGTTACAACACCAGCTCTTCTGCCATGTTCCCTTCGTGGAGGCTTTTTGTGCTTCTCACTGAAACCCTAACCATGGTTCTGGTGCAAACTGCCTCACAGTCGGTGATCTATTTACACAGAAACCCTAACCCACGGTCCTGGTGAAAACTGCCTCACAATCGGTGATCTATTTACACACTCAATAACTCCTACTCTGATACCACTTGATGAAGGGTGCCCCCCTTAATACCACAAACACATAACAGAAATAGAGAAACAACAACAGTATGCAAGAATCAAAAATTTACTTCTTATTATCTCCACAAATGTGAAATTACAAATGTTCAGAATTACAATATGCAAAGCCACATGGGCATTCCCTTACAATATTCTGTAGGACAAAGCCTCAAATCAATACCCAGATCTACTACCTAGAACTGTCCTGAACTACCTAAGACAACACTACAAACCTTTCTTATATAGGCAATTTCCACCGCCTGAGAAGGTTCTAGAAATTTAGCCCTTTAGGCTGACTAAATATAGAACTATTTATTTTTCACAATTATTACAATAGGGTCAGCTCAAAAGAAATACAAAATATGATTTTAGGTAATCCAACTTCTGGAGGCCATAAATTTTTAACCGTAAGTCTATTTTTCTATTGTAACCACTTTTCAGAAATGCCATGAGAAGATCTACAGTGCTTGACAGGCGCTAGTGCTGTCAATTGGGGGTTGATCGCGATCTGGAGCCTCTAAGGCCTTCAAAATTGACCTAAAATATTTCATACCCAAAAACTTCAATAACTTCACCAATACTGATGATGTGGCAATGATACTCAACTAGAAGGCTGAAATGACTAGGATGAACCTCCAACTGTGAAATCAAAACATTCTGAGATCATATGACCAACTTACTAAAAATAGTAAGTTTCCATAAATAGCAGCTCTGCACAAGATAGCCCTTATTGAAAAGCAAACAAAAATATTTTTGGGTGATGCAAGATTTCTCTTACACCTAGGATGCTCTTGCATCAGTTACACAACTTGATGGATCCTCAGTCAATACAGTAGGTGTAGACAAGGATACCAGTCTAATCCTGCATGCAAGTCCTAACTTCTCCATCCTGCTTGATATATATATCATAGATCTCCCTGCTTTATTTTCCATATGTTTATCAAGAGAATTTATAGCCAAGATAGGAGGTTATCTTTCTTCTGATTCGTCTCACATGCTCTTCCACACAAGATATGGTACCAAGGTCACCATTAAATTTGAATAATTGGTAGCTCACCATATAGAACCATACATATCCAATACAATCAATACAAACTACCTTGCACTTGATAGCAATGACTTCCCAATTATCAGAGAAGAAAACACTAAAATAGAAGGTATCCCTGATATTTTACTAGATGAATTAGAATCAAAAAAGGCTTCAGAGGCCTGAGAAAATGTTATTTGGGATGTTGGTTTGGGAAGTTATCTGATACAAGAAAGTGGATCCATAGAGCCAAACCTTCTTAAAAGGGGCACTAATTTAGAGGATCAGAGCAACTTGGTTTGGGAATTTTTTTTGATGGAGCTATAAGTAGACATGGTTCTGGTGGTGGTGCTATGCTAGTGTCCCCAAAAGGAGAAAGATACTATACAACTTTTAGATTCGGTTTCTCCCGCACTAGCAATACTGCAGAGCATGAAAGTCTAGTGAATGGACTGGAGTGGGCTAGGAAAAGAGGGCTCAAAGCCTTAAAAGTTTATGGTGATAGTGAGTTAGTGGTCAGCCAAGTAAGAGGGATAAGTGCAACCAAAAATGACACCATGAAAGCGTACAAACACAGAGTTTGGGATGTGATTGAAGGCTTTTTTGCTTTCAATATTGTTGCCATTCCTAGGAAGCTAAATCAAAATGTAGATAGGTTAGCTGTTGTTGGATCTCAATATGACATTCCTAATAATGTTTCAAAAGAAAGGGACCGACAACACATTTAAGTAATTGTCAAACCCTCTATTCCTGATAACAATGTTAATTGGCCAGTGTTTGACAATGATGAGCAAATTTTGCAGTTCTTGTTTGAAGAAGACATCTTCTTAGAGCATAACCAAGATAGATTATTGCAGAACTATGGTGAACAAGTGATACAACTCAGATCTAATAAGATGCTTATGGGTCTTGTCACTTTAGAGGCTATCTTCAACAAGGATGATCAAGTTAAGAAGAATAAAGCTGGCCTGGTAGTTCAACAAGAACATTGTGTTGAATTAGAGTTGGAACCAGGTAAAAGCTTACAATTTGGAAAGGTAAATACTGATTTAGAAAAGCAAGCTTATGCCCAATTATTTAAGGAATTCAATAATGTATTTGCATAGCAATATGAAGACCTTAAAGGTTTTAATCCAATCTTGCTCAGCACACCATTGAACTAGAACCTAATGCCAAACTAGTAAGGCAAAAACAAAGGCCTGTTAATCTCAAGCTTGAGCCACTTATGCATAGAGAAGTACTCAAATTAATAGAAAGCGGTATCATCTACCCCATTAAGCACACTAGTTGGATCTCCAACCTTGTTCCTGTAAGAAAGAAAAATGGGGAGTTGAGGTTATGTGTTGACTTCAGAGACCTTAACAAAGCTTCTCTAAAAGATTGCCATCCATTACCCTCTATGGAACAAATCCTGCAATGTGTCTTTGGGCCTAAGAGATTTTCATTATTGGATGGCTATTCAGGATATAATTAGATCTTAGTTAACGAAAAGGACCAATACAAGACTGCATTCACAACCAAGTGGGGAACCATGGCTTATCAAAAGATGCCCTTTGGTTTGTCAAATGCAGGTGCTACTTTTCAAAAGGCAATGGATGTGGCCTTTAGAAACCTCATGTGCAAGTTTGTACTAGTCTACTTAGATGACATAACTGTTTATTCCAAACATGCGGTAGATCACATCAAACATCTAAGAAAAATATTTGAAAGGTGTAGAGAATTTGGGATATCTAGTCTTAATCCCAAGAAATGTGTGTTTGCAGTTCATGAAGGGAAATTGTTAGGATATATAGTATCCAAGGAAGGAATCATAGTAGACCCTGAAAGGATTGCAACCATCCTAGAGCTACCCTTGCCACATCACAAGAAGAGCCTTCAATCCTTCATAGGAAGGATTAACTTTGTTAGGTGTTTCTTGCCTAATATTGCAGATTTACTAAAGCCTTTGACAACCATGTTAAAGAAGAGCTCAGTCTTCAACTAGACTAAAGAAAGGAAGGCCAACTTCAAAGCCATCAAAGAGGCCTTGACAAAAGCCCCTACTCTATTAAATCAAAAATTTAGTAAGGATTTTATCCTTTATGCTTATGGGGGCCACAATGCTATATCTGCAATGTTGACTCAAGAAAATTCAGAAGGATTGGAGCAGCCTATTGCTTTCTTCAGCAAAGGTTTGGAAGAGTATGAACAAAGATACTCTTTTGTGGAAAAACATGTGCTTGCTGTGGTAAAAAGCCTTAAAATGTTTATATATCTATTAACCCATAACAAAGTGCATTTGAAAGTTACTCATCCAAGTGTCAAAGAATTTTTTCTTTCCAAGGACCTAAATGAAAAAAGAGCTAGTTGGATTACCAAAGTAATGGAACATGACATTGATATTCAGACCACTAAACTAGTTCGAGGAAGAGGTCTTTGTGAGCAGCTAATCTAGGATGAGAGTTTAAAGAAATCAGAACAAACAGATGCATCTCTGGTTGTGCATTCTACAGAAGAACATGCCAAGGCAGTAGGTTGGCTGTCTAACATGATCCATTTTTTGAAGACAGGACAATGTCCTACAGACCTAGATTCAGCAAAAAGAAGATATTATAGATTACAATCTGTTCCCTTTGTGTTGATAGATGAAATTCTTTTCAGAAAGGATCACAATGGCATCTTTTTGAGATGTATTGATTCAAAAGAGGTAGTAGGTGTCCTATTTAAATTTCATGATGGACCTTCCAGAGGTCACTTTTCTCCTAAGACTACTACTTTTAAAATCATGAGGGCCAAATACTATTGGCCATCTATTTTCAAAGATAGTCATGATTATGTGAGAAAATGTATCAAATGTGCCATGTTTGCAGGCAAAGAAAGGCTTGTAGCTCTTCTCCTTCAACCAATCAGAATAGAACAACCTTTCATGAGATGGGGCATAGACTTTAATGGTGTGATTAATCCTCCATCTAGTGTAGGCTACAAGTGGATAATTACTACAACAGATTACTTCACCAGATGGATAGAAGCAATTGCATTGAAAGAATCAAATGAGAGTGCAGTCTTAAGTTTTTATGATGATATAATTCATAGATTTGGTACTCCAAGCTCCATAATATCAAATAATACATTAGCATTCACAAGCCTTAAGGTGTCAGAATGGGCAATCAAGAATGGAATTTATTTGAATACAAGTTCAAATTACTACCCTCAGGGTAATGGTTTGGCAGAATCAACTAACAAGAATTTGATTAGGATAATCAAGAAGACTCTGCAGGACAACCAAAGCGATTGGCATACTAAATTGAAATTTACCTTATGGTTAGATAGAATTACCCCAAAAAGGATCATTGGAAATTCTCCTTACATGTTAGTGTATGGAAGAGAGGCTAAGTTGTCCATTTCAACTGAATTTCCAGCTTTGGACTTGGCCACTCAATATGTCCTATTTGAAGAGGGAGATCCCTTACAAATTAGATATGCTCAGCCGATAGAGTTAGAAGAACTCAGAGATGAATCTATGAAGGATATGGAATTCTATCAAATACAAACAAAGAGGAGTTTTGATAAAAGATCCAGGGTTAGAGACTTCAAAGTTGGAGATGTAGTTCTAAAATGGGATGAGTTCAGATCAAAGCCTAGTAGACACACAGAGTTTGATTCCTTTTGGGGTAGACCATTTGTTATCACTGAGTGCAAGGGGCCTAATTTTTTTCAGCTATCAAACCTTGGAGGAGATGTCTTGCCTATATCAATTAATGGATTCCACTTGAAGCCTTGTTTTGAAGTTAGTCCTTCCTTGTAAATCACTGTAAATATGTTTCCCTATTTTCTATCCTTGCTTTCTAGGCTAGTTTTCCTGTTTTCCAAGAAGTGCTCATGCACATTTTTGTCCCTCCTAGTTTTGAGTCTATCTCTCTGTCAAGAAGGCCCTTGTGTTCTTGAGATGACTCCTATGCCCAATGGATTGCGTCAAGGTCACTGATCTAATGTCTAGCAAGCTGACATCTAGCAGAAATTGCCAAAATGTTAACCAAAATTTCCTATTATACAATTTTGGCATATTTTTGCTTGCAAAGTATATCCACAAGTTTTTATGGTTTGCACCCTTAGCCCCATATTCTCCAATATGTCACCATGATCCAGTTCTAATTGTATGTGCTGAATCAAAAGGATGAGGGAAATATTCAAGTTTCAAGGTCTGCAAAGCATAGTTTATGTCGCAGGGTTCCAAAATTGCCTAAGTGTAAAACCCTTGATGTTTTCTATTTCTCTGATGCCATTTTGATTTTAAGTGAAAATACTGGTTGTTTTTGACCTTGTGCCTTTTCGCATCTGCACACTTATTTCTAATGTCAGCATTTTTATCTATGTTGTTGCGATCATGTGGGCCAGTTCTTAAATAAGATGCAGTCGCTTGATCTCCAATTTTTCTAGTGGTTAAGTTTTTATTCAGTGATTCGGCGAGCGGTTATGTTGTTTCTGGCGGTTAGGCCACTTAGCAGGCTAAATATCAGTTGAGATCAATAGTTGTCATGATGCCACAAGGAAAATATGCTCAAGGGTTAATCTTCATGACATTACGACCACCATCTGATCTCCTAATTGAAAGGGTCTAATGTCATGGTGGGACCAGTGTCGGGTGTTGTAGGTGAAGCTCATTTTTGATTGGCCAAGCTGGATGGTGATGAGGACATGTCAGTGGGCCCAATTTCTTAGGGGATGATAGTGCAATTAGATCTACAGTTGTCGCATAATTGTAAGGAATATTCTTCCCCTTTGTGATCATGCAACCACTGTTCGATTTAAGTTAGTGAGGCCGTGGGTTCGAGGTGTCGGTCATGGTAAGGTGTTCATTTCTTATTGGTTTCTAACTAGTGATGTAGCTATTGACTTTTCAGAGGACCTTGCGACTATTGTGGATAATGATTTGGGTCATTCGATTTGCCGATAAGGAATGTGTCGATGACCATGTTTTAAACTGAAACCTACTAGCCATTGTTTCAAATCTAAATATGTCTCTGTGGGGTTTCTTGCTAGTTTGTTATTGTTGGCCGTATGCAATGATGCGAGTAGCTTGGAGTTGGTGTTTTTGGGATAGTTGCAGATAGAAAATTGATGAAGAAGATCTAGGTGGCCATCGCATGTTGATTTCTTATTTCCTGAGGTACCATGTCGTTGTCTTTTTGCGCCGAAGGAGAATTGAGGGTTGGCACCACCTATGACCGTTTGTACTTTTAAAATAAAAATATCTACCAAAATCAGATTTGAACATTCTTGATAAACTCGATTCAGCAGAATCAAGGTCATGGTAGTGGTGTAAGGTTTTCAACTTGTAGCGAAGTAGATGGATCGATGTGGCTCATCTGCAGGTAGTTATGGTGATGGAATTGTGTGCATGGATAGGTTTTTGATCGGTCAAGATATTTCAATGATGCATTTATGATAAAAAATGATAGAATTAGGGTTTTATATTATTATATGCAAAATCTATGTAACCCTAATAAGATTTTGGACTCCTGTCTGTGTGCAAGGGAGATGTATATATTAGTTTTAGAGCTCTTAGAGCAAAAGAGTTTTACAATTGTAAAAAAGAGAGTTTTCTTTCTTAGGAGCTATCCATGGCATTCGTTCTACCCTCTAGCTTTTATAGTTTGTAATCTTTCATTGATCTATTAGACTTAATAGAGGCTTTCCAAGGCATCTTCTCTACCCTCAAGTCTTTCCCTTGTCTATATTTCTCTTAATGATTATAATATACTGGCTATTAGAGGAATCTTGGAGTTCCAGAGCCCTTCTTTCTTTCATCTTATTTGTGTACTATTTTGTTTGATTTAATTTGAGTGAGTATGAGGGTATACTTCAACTCCCTATCACTCTGTCTCATTCCTATGCCTTTTTGCTGAAGAGAACATTTGCTTGCAAGTCACGGTCTGAGTCTTTTGTTCAGACCTCTCTGTGAAACACTTATGCAAGCCTGTTTAGGAAGATTGAGTTCTATTAGATCTGAGAGCCTTCATGCTAGTTCGGTCAATATATTATGTTCATGTCACTTTGGTGTATCACCTAGTAGGTAGTTTGCTTTCAGTTATTTCCCTTCAGCATTCCTTTTATCCCTTTTCTCTCAAAGTTTTACTTTCCTATCAAAAATAAAATTAAGGTGATTATCCAAGAGGAACTAGCCTAGAACCTAGAGGTTTCATCTCAATTAGCAAAGGTCCCACAACCTAGAGATGATCCCAAAGTTATACTAGGTTAGCAAGACCAAGAGAGCTTGAAACAAGGATGCAAACTTAATGTATAATAGTTACATATTATGCATGTTGTTCCTTCAACTCTCCATCAAAAAGTTAAGTTTATCTACAACAATTAGATGTACACACTTATGGTAGATGATAGTCCAAATAGTTGTTTTAATGTCAAATCAAGAACTAAACATGCATCTATTACAGAAAAACAAGATCAAGAATCTAAAGATGATCCTCCTACTAGTGTCCTATCAGATGATGATTGGGGATCCTTATATTTCACACCAACTTACATTGGAGAATAGAAAGTCTCAAAATTGAACTTTAAACAATCTAAACTTGACAAAGAATCCAACACAACTCCTATTTCTGATGAGATTAGTAACAATTTTATCATTGCTTCCACTCCTAAAAAATCTTTATAAATTATCAAACCTAATTCTTATGACATAGTGACTTATGAGGCTCCATTAACTCTTTCTGATATGGATTCTCATTATGGTCTTGGTTATCATTTATTAGCCAAACACTAATTCAATGGGAATGGATGTGGAAAACATGAACAAGGAGTCCAGGTTCCCTTAGGAAATGAGGGACATGAACATTCTTATGGATTAGGATTTAATCCTCAAAAGAAGCTACAAATAGTTATTGTTAACACCATTGCAAATGAAAAATTCAAACATGGTTCAGGATGTGTGCAACAAAGTGTGGAGAATACTGAGAAAACTAAGCATGTGGTTCCGAGTCTCCTTATTTGTCCACATCCTCTCTATCATCTAACATTTCTCCTGCATCTACCTTTAATCAAGAAATGGTTTTTCCTAAATTTATTCATGCTAAGGTGATTAATACACCTAAACACAAAAAGAAACATAGTCAACATATTACGAATCTTCCTTTCTACATGTATCACCCATATTGTGATCACTCTACTAATGAATGTCAAGTTTTACATTGCAAAATTAAACAACTCATTGATGATACTATTATTCACGTATCATGTCATAATGATTTATTTTTTAGTGTTTATTCCTCTAAATAATATTTAAGTCCCTATTATGTTTCTCTATACTATGTAACATTGTTAGACTATTCCTTGGAGGCTCATTGTCATGCATGGTGTAACATACTCTACAAGTAGCATAATAGGTCCTCTTTCCCCTTGTCTCCACACTTGGGGGGCAAGGGTGTTGTATCAATATCCTTCATCCTATTCAAAGATCCACTTTTCCATTGGATATGAAGTATTTATCTATCATGTGACATCCAATCTTACATAGAAATCTTAGTTTTCATTAAGGATTTTCATCCTTGATCATAACCCTTTTCATTATTCACAATTGGGTTTCCATGGTAGAAAAATCCCTTACCTTGGAGACTACACAATATGTCATCCTTTACAAGGATCCCCTTTACATTTCTTACATGGTATTCTTTTCATTCGTCCCTTTCATGACCTCATAGAAGTTGTGACCTCTTTGGTTTGGATTGGGTGTTTCTTGTGGATATTGTCTTGGTGTCAAAAGTGCTTTATCTTTGTTCTTATCTTCCTTAAGATGA
Organism: Chamaecyparis obtusa; assembly: GCA_027943335.1. Lineage (NCBI taxonomy): Eukaryota > Viridiplantae > Streptophyta > Pinopsida > Cupressales > Cupressaceae > Chamaecyparis > Chamaecyparis obtusa. Next base: position 877,174 of record BSBK01001410.1, on the reverse strand, counting down.
CAAAAAAGTACTTATTTTTCCATCTTAAAGGGGTAATACATAGCCTCCTTATTGCATACATTCCATTCACTTTAAGCATGATAGAAAGAGTACACTAGCATAACATAATTTGCTAGGGCCAGGCTACTCTCCTTTTTCACATTTTTTTAGGATTGGTCGACTAGCATAAAATAATTTGCTAGACCATTTCACCTTTCCTTTTTAGGAAGAGTACACTAGCATAATACAATTTTCTAGGGTTGGATCGCACTCCAAACATTTTTAATAGATTTATTTGGATACTGCATGATTAGAAATTGGAATAGATTGCATGCATATGAAATAACCACAAGATTCATACAAACAAGCATGCAAAGCAACTCTAATCTACGCATGAGAAACAACTTAGAAAATGAAGAATAGAAATCTATCTAAACTCCCTCCAAGATTTAGTTCCCATGTTCTCCTTTCTTCTCCCAAAGATGGGTTGATGTAGCTCTCCAAATGCCTTGAAATGCACTATATGTTTGAAAGCAATGCTATGAAAATACTAGGAGTGTGGTTTAGAAATAGATAGAAGATAGAATAGAAAAATTTGGATCCCTTAAATCTATAATAACAATGCTAATGAAGGCTCTTTTTGTAAAGGGAAATGAAGTCCTATTTATAGGATTTTTAGGAGAATCAATGGTCAGGATTGAATGAAGATCAAGGGCTGAGATTCTCTCATTTTAATTAGTTAATTCAAAGTGGGTGAGTGGGTGGATCCACTTTGAAAATTGAAACCTACTACCCAAATTCATATGGAATGCTTAAGTGAGATTTTGGAGGGTTTAGGAGGCTTCTAGAGGGTAGTTAGAGTCAAATTTAGCTTCCCCACTTGATATACTTAGGGTAGGGGGTTGAATTTTGGTCACTAGGTGGCCCAAGACTCATAAAAGAGCCTCCAAAAATGACCCCAAAGTCCAAATCCGAGTTTGTGGAGTTTGGATTATTTGGACGAAGTATATTTCTTCCCATGTGGTTATTTTTGACTTAGAAGAAGTGAAGACTTTAGAGGTTAAAGAAACCATTATTTTAATTTTAGTGGGTGGGTAGGAAAGATGAGTTTGGTGAGAATTAGGAGCCATGTGCTCTTATAAAATTAAACATAATATTTAATTCCAAGTGGGTCAAAGGAAAATATGAATTAATTTAAATAGATAAATATATTTATTTAAATTAATAGAAGAAAATAGAATTAAATGTAATATTTAATTCCAAGTGGGTTAAAGGAAAATATGAATTAATTTAAATAGATAAATATATTTATTTAAATTAATAGAAGAAAATGATTTAATGTGCTCAAATAGAATTAAATGTAATATTTAATTCCAAGTAGGTAAAAAAGGGAAATGTGAATTAATTTAAATGTATTTATTTAAATTAATAGAAGAAGGAGATTTAATTAATTAAAGTACTAGGACTTTAAATTAATCAATCATAGGGTTTATCTAGCCATTATATTAAATGTAGCATGTGATTAATACAGATTTAAGGTTTTCTGTATTTGACACTAAGTCGAGTAGAGTCCATTAGAAGACATAATTGCCTAGTATAATAGGACTTTGATGGTTTAGAAGGATCGATATACTGAGGCCAATTTTGGGGTATTACATTTTGCCCCTCTTTGAATTACTGTGTGAAGCGTAGTGGTTCAAAGAATAGTTTGATATGATGATTGATGTCTAGATTGGCTCTTGATCGACCAAAGATTTGAGATGTTGTTAACGATACCAACAATGAACTGATGATTATAAACAAGTGATAAGATGACTGATTCTGAACCTATGATTACAAAGAAGTGAGTGACCGATTCTAGACCTGATTGTCAATAAGAATCACATTGTTATCACATCTGAACCCTTCAGTTATGAAGAATCGAGGAAATAGCACGGATGAATTGATAGTTATGAAAAGTTGATATAGTTAACAAGATTAAAAGAATACCAGATTGATATGAATTTTGATGAATCTGATATGCCCCAAGTGTTGTGTAGATTTCAAGATTATCTCTAGAACAAAGTTTTGATTTCTGGAATCTAGGTTAGGTTTCCCAAATACCAGTCAGAATTGATTTTCAGGGGTTAAGATTAGATTGCCCCGAGCAATGTGCCTCAATGGATTGACAAAAGAGAGATATGATGCCCCCTCAAAAAATTGGGCAGAAATTGATTCGAGGACAATGTTTTGAAAAGATTGAGGTTAGATAAGATTGATGGAAGGAATGTTAGATAGAGAAAAGATGATTGGTGATGATACTTGCTTTCATAAGTGCACTTCATGTCATTAGAGCTTTATTTTGATGTTGCAAAAGTGGATATGTCATACCTAGCATAGAAAGCTAGGACGATGATCCATTTGCATAAACAAACACATAGCAGATAGAGAGTGATCTCATCCTTCCTAAGACATATGAACAAATGCCTCAGGATCTCAGAAGATCGTCCAACAAACAGAAGTTAAAACAAAGCAAGGAAAATGATTATGTACAAATTTATTATAGATTTTAAAAGTATTTGATTTTATTTTTTTTATTTTTTTAGGATTTTTGAAAAAAAATATTTGATGTTTTTACACATTTTTCAAGATATTTTACCCTTTTTTTTTTTGAATATTTTCTGAAGATATTACAGAGATGCACAAGTAAGAACTTTCCCCAGCATCTGATAAGCATGTTCACGGTGACCCACATGTTCACTTCATAGGATGAAAAATAGGACAGAAATTCTCCTTGTATCTCCTTGTATGAAAGACCATTGGTGATTGTTGCGAGGGAAATTCTTGAGGAGAGAGATCTTAGTGATAGTTAGGCAAGAGTTTCCCCTAGGATTTGTTGGAGTATAAGGCTAGATGGGACAAGATTCATGATCAAATTTTACTGCAAGACTGACGAGGATATGTACATTAGATGAAGAAAATCTCAAGATTTTCTGACAAGATTTATTTTTTAGGAAGAAGTGTCGTCGCGCTATATACAATGGTTATAAGGACAAGATGAGCTAATGGCAGTAGGGTGCGTAGGCATGAATGATTGGTATTTAGTAAGGGAAGAGGCCATGGAGAATTTACAAGAGAAAACACAACAAGTGTATAAGAGAGGAAGGCGAAGAAAGAAATATTATCAGTGGGGAGAAGAAAAGGCATTAGGCATAATGGAAGAAAGTAGAAGGAATGAAGATGATGGTGATGAGAGTTCAGATGGTAGACAGGTGAGGCCAAAGCTCATGATAAGACAGCCCCAAAGGGATCCAAGCCCTTTGCTGTTGCAGGCTACATGGAGGGAACAAATAGAAGAAGCGGGTGAGGAAAGGTAGGAGGCCACCTCTCAGGAGAAATATGCTTCATGGAGGCCAAAGCTTAGCGTAAGACGCTTGCAGAGAGACTCAGGTCCTTTGCTATCTTAGGCTGCTTGGAGGGGACAAACAGAGGAAGCTGATGAGAGAAGGCAGGAGGCCAAATCTCAGGAGCAATATGCCTCAAGGAGATCGAGCTATCTGATACTCTCCAGCTTCTTTGAACAAGGTCCACAAGGTGATCAACAGAGATTGATTCCTGTTGTACATCGACCAGTACCGAGGTATCAGATATTCTCTAGCTTCTTTGAACAAGGTCAAAAAGGTGATCAACAGATATTAGATCCTATTGTACAATGACCAAGACCAGAGCCAATGGTTGCAGCACAAGCAGTAGTACCACAACCAGTAATGTGGCAACAATTTGTGCTATCAAAAGACTACAATGCAGTGGTGGAAGAGAGAGATGCCTTGCAGTGACAACTGGCAGTAGAAGAAAAAAGGGAGGATCAAGTGGAAAGTGAGGTGACATGGTTGCAAGGTATGATGGATAGGGTACGGGAAGATAGTGCACGGACTGAAGGATCCCGTATGCAGGGGGTGATAGAGGTAAAATGGGCTTGAATAGATCATGCCCAGGCAGCCTACGACGCATTACAGAGCAGTGTGGAAGCATCCCAGAAGACCATGATAGAGATTGATGTCATGTTGGAGGAGACACAAGAGTGACTGAATGTAGTGATGCAATAGGTGAACAATCTTAGACAACAACTAGAGGATGTGATGGTGAATAGAGATCGATGGAGGTTTGTGGTAGAAGCCTACAAAGATGAGCAAGATACTGCATGATGGGCAGTCACACTCCCAAGAGCATCTCAAATATTGATGGAGACTCTGTCAGTCATGAGAGAATCAACTAGAGTTGGTCAAGAAGCTGCCTACTATATGGGATTGTACCATCAAGCAGTTCCAGTAGATCAGAGGCAAGCAACATTCACAGACAGAGGAAGGGTACAGTGGGTGAATAGGCCAATTGGTGGTGTGGGTGTTCGACCACTGAGACATAGAAGTGGGGGAAGAGGCGGTTCTTCATTAGAATCTCCTCAGGCTGAGCAATGACACAGTTGTTGTATTTTGTTGTTTCCTTATTTTATTTTTTTTATTTTTTTGGTTTTGTAATTTTTTTGGCTGGGCACATGATGTGTTCCAAATGTATTCGACAAATTTATATATATGAAGGGAAGATTTGTATGTGCCCCAAATTTTTTTGTGTTTAGATGTATGTATATGTACATATTATGATGAAATAATGATGTTTGTTTGGACTCATGTTCCTATGCATTTGTCTTCTTGTGAAATCTAATAAATGTGAAACATGTGGAAAAAATTAAGACATGTCATTTAGCTTCATGATTCTGATGAACATTGTAGTCATTTGAAAGTGCTCAACACCAATATATTATCATCTCTATGAACATGAAGGGAAAATAATTCTTGGAAAGAGATGGCTGAACTTCTTCCAATGTATCACATTTATCAGATTGGATAGGAAGACCAAATTAATTATTTGATAAATGACGTATTGTATAATTATCATTACAAAGCATTTGGTATCTTTTGACATGCAAGAGTTCCTCCTTGTGCTAAATGATTGATAAGAAGTTTAAATAATGCTCGTAGTGACCCTTACATTCACTTAGCAAGACAAGCGTTTACAATGTCACTTGTAGCAGAAAGAAGTCACTCAAATAGACAAGGAGAAGAACCAACCTCACCAAAGTGTCCATATAAAAGGATTCGAGGTACACATGGCCATCCAATATGAGATGAAGGCTCTTACAGATGGACACCCCTCTTATATGAAGTCTTTAGATCATTGGAACTAAACCAACAAGCAGAAAGAAAGAAAAGATTGTGCCCCTGGTCATCACTTTCTAAATCCTATAAAGGACATCATTGAAGAGCTCGAAGGGGCACAATATGAAAAAAAAAAAAATCTCAATGCAAAACAGTAAGCATACAAAGAGAAAAAAGTATGTGAATCATAGATTGTTTTGTTGTTATGTGCAAAATCCTTTTCTGGTAAGGAGATAGACTGACTAACCCAGATGAAGCTTCAAAGGACTCTGACTAGATATGACACGTCTAAAGATATACTCAAGGCCATAGGATATGACATTGATTGCCCCCAAGTGATAAGCATTGATAGGATATAGATGCTTGAGTTGATTGGTGTACGGACCGACTTATTGAAAATTGGAAATGTAGAGACAAAACCGGGAGATGTACAAACTAAAGCAAAATTGAAAGTTGGGAAAGACCAAGATTGCGCTGATAGATGGAGCATTTTGAAACAAGTGGCACCTGTTTACCAGGTTTTCACCATCTTGGAAGAGATTCAATTTTTGCTACCAAGGTGCCTATTTCCAGGTTTTCACCAAGGCGCTTTTTCTTTTTTTTTGTATTTTTCATTTTTTCAATTTTTTTTGTACTTTTGATATTTTTTTATTTTTTAAATTTTTTTTCAGGACTTTTTCCAATTTTTAAGATTTTTTTCAGGACATTTTATCACACACTAAATGCCTTAGGCATAAAATTTCTTCAGATGGAGAATGTTGATTGGTTCTCAGAGCTGTTCTCCTTCAGTCATTGAGAGTTGATAGGTACCAGAGCCAAAAATAGAAGTGATTACAAAGGGACCTAGCTAGTTGGGTTCAAACTTCCCTTTGCATTATCAATGTGATTGATTTTTAGGATTCTCTCTCAAGACCAGATCACCAACCTAAAATTATTTGTGTCTGACTTTCTTGTTGTAGCCTCTAGACATTCTTTTCTGATACACTCTGAGATGATCATATGCGGCTTGTCTGCACTCATCTAGTAGTTCAAGTTCTTGCAACCTAGACACTCTGTAGTCATCATCAGTTACTAGACCATGCATTCTAATTCTTAGTGATGGGATTTCAACCTCAATAGGCAGTAATGCTTCAGACCCATAAACTAAAGTGAATGGTGTAGCCCCAGTAGGCATTCTGATACTTGTTCTATAGGCCCAGAGAGTTGGATTGATCATAAGATGCTAGTCTCTTCCTATTTTATTAACTGTACGGTGCAAGATTTTTAATAGATTCTTGTTGGAAGCCTCTACTTGTCCATTCCCTTGAGGATAGTAAATAGATGACCAATGTTGTGTGATTTTGAATTTGGCACATAAATCATCCAAGTCTTTTTTTTTGAATTGTCCACCATTATCTGTGACTATAGAGTGGGGAATACCATATCTGCAAATGATGTAGTTCAAGATGAACATAGAAATTTGTTTACCAGTTGCTTGAGTTAAGGGAACTGCTTCTACCCATTTTGTGAAATAGTCTGTAGCTGTAATTATATGGGTATGTCCATTTGAAGAATGTGGATAAATAGTCCCTATAAGATCAAATGCCCATTGTTGAAAAGGCCATTGTGTTGCAAAGGGGATCAAATCTCTCCTTGGTGCATGTATCAAGTTTCCATGGACTTGACACTTTTGACATTTCTTAGCATATGTAACAGCCTCTTGTTCCATGTTTGGCCAATAATACCCAGCCCTAATAAGTTTTTGAGCTAGTGTTAAACCATTGGAATGTGATCCACATATACCATCATGGACTTCCTCTAATGCACGTTGAGACTCTTCATGTTCTAAACACCTAAGAAGTGTACCATCTAGACTTCATTTGTACAGGTCATTACCAATGATGACATACCGCGATGCATTTCAGATAAGGGAACATTTTTCATGGTGGTTAAACGAATCAGGAATGATTTGATCTCGAAGGAATGAGAAAAGGGGTTTGTATCTGGAAAAATCATGACCAACAACTGTGTAGATCATGCAAGTTTTTGGACAATCATATGCAGGGAATGATAGTGCTTCCACCAGGAACTCATAACGTAGCTCATGTTCTAGCTGCTGTAATAGAGATGATAATGTTGCCATAGCATCAACAGCCTTGTTCTCTATTCTAGGAATTTTCTCAAAAGTGACTGTCATGAAATACTTCTTAAGGTCATCAACCATGTGTTTGTATGCAACTACTTTCTCATTCTTTGTCTGGTATACATCATTGACTTGGTGTATAACGAGCTGGGAGTCTCCTTGAATGTGTAACTCTATCACTTGCCACTCAATTGCTATCTTCATGCCATTAAGTAGAGCTTCATATTCTGCAATATTATTTGTACAAGGAAATTTTATTCTGAATGCTTTAGGTATGGAGTATCCTTGTGGTGTTATGAATAGTATGCCAGTTCTAGATCCATTTTGTGTGTAAGATCTTTCAAAGAAAAGTTGCCAATTCCTTGAAGATATGTGCATGATAGAGGAGTCTGAAAATTCCATCTGTAATGGTGTGTCATCAAACATTGGTGCTTCAGCCAATTGATCAGCAATGACTTGACCTTTGATAGCTTTCCATTCAACATATTCTATGTTGAGTTCACTCAATAGCATCACCCATTTAGCTAATCTACCTGTGAGGGCAGCCTTGCTCAATAAGTATTTTAATGGGTCAATCTTAGCTATCAATTGTGTTGTATGAGCTAACATATAGTGTCAATTTCTATGATGCAAAAATCACAGCTAGACAGGGTTTTTCAATCTTTGAATAGTTCTTTTCATATGCTACCAAGGTTCTGTTAATGTAGTAGATGGCTCTCTCTTTATTGTTGTCATCATGTTGTGCCAGTAATGCCCCCAGTGAGGTATCTGTGGTAGAGACATACAAAATCAATGGCTTCACCTAAATGGGAGGCATCAAAATAGGAGGATTTGAAAGATATTGCTTGATGTGGTTGAAGTTCCTTTCACATTCTTCATTCCATGTAAAAATCACACCCTTATGTAATGTGTTTGTGAAAGGTTGTGATATATCTGCTAACTGAGATATGAAGCGTCTGATAGATTGCACCCTTCCTTGCAAGGTTCTCATTTGACTAATATTTTTAGGAGGTGGCATCTCTATGATAGCCTTGACTTTAGTAGGATCTACTTCAATGACTTTCTTTGAGATAATATAGCCTAGGAGCTTTCCAGAAGTGACACCAAAAGCACATTTCTTAGGATTTAATTTGAGACTAAACTTCTCCATTCTGTCCAGTATTTTGCGCAAATCATTTAGATGTTCTGATCTTATCATTGATTTTGCTAAGGTGTCATCAACATAGTCTTCCATGGTTTTATGCATCATATCATGGAAGATAGTTGTCATAGCTCTCTGATACGTAGCACCAGCATTCTTGAGACCAAATGGCATGACATTCCAATAGAAAGTACCCCAAGCACAAGTAAAAGCTATTTTCTCTTGATCTTCTGGAGCAATCTTGATCTGGTTGTAGCTAGAAAAACCATCCATTAGAGAGTACATTTCAAAGCCAGCAGTCATGTCCACTATCATATCAATGTTCGATAGTGGAAAGTCATCCTTAGGGCATGCTTTGTTTAAATCTCCAAAGTCTGTGCATATCCTGATAGATTTATCTGGTTTTGAAACTAGGACTATGTTTGATATCCACTTAGCATAATCTATGACTCGGATAAATCCAGCTTTTAGAAACTTTTCCAACTCAACTTTGACTTGAAGTGCAATATGAGGATGCATTTTTCACAGTTTTTGTTTGACAGGTTTGACTCCCGGAGCTATGGAAAGATGATGCATGATTAGCTTAGGATCTAACCTAGGCATATCAGAATATTTCCATGCAAAGTTGATTTTCTTTTCTAATAAGAACATAGTGAATGCTTGTTTTTCTTCTTCTGATAGAGATTGAGCTACATGGATTAACTAAGGTTCTTCCGCTGTGCCCAAGTTGATAGATTGAGTTGGTTCAATCAATACTGGAGATCGGTCCTATGAGTGACTCAGAAGGACATCAAATATCTCATCCTTAGGTTCCTCTGAGAGGTTTTCACCTTTGGATGCATCTTTTGTTTTTACTATTTTATGTTTTGAGACTGCCACATAGTGGTTTTTACCCTCAAAACTCTTTTTCCTTTTGTTTTTACTTTTTTGACTAAGATATTTGATGTCCGACTCTATCATGCTACTACTAGATTTATTGATGGAAGTCATCATGGGTTCCACTACATTGAGGTAGTACGCAAGGGTGTAGTTAGTCAAAAAGATATGGACATCTTGGTTTGGGTCAGCTGAGTTTTGGTCTATGAGGTCAGGATGATGGATAGTCAATGTATGGAAAGATTGACTGATGGTGTTTATGCTTATGGTGTTGTCATCATTGGTTTTAACCCGACTCTCAAATTCGAAGATAGTATCACTACTAAGAATGTCTAGTTCGTTAATCATTTCAATGGTGTTAGTGATTCCATTGTTAGTATTAAGTGAATCAGATTCACGAGGTTCATTACTCCGCTCTAAACTTATGTTAGGTGTAGGTGAGTTTTGATGAGTGGCATCTATGACAAGCTCATCTTTTTCTAATTCTTCCTCCAAATCAAGAACATGGGTGAAATCGGGATGAATTCCCCAAGTAGGATTTCCTTCAAATTTTGAGTGGAACTCATATTCATGGGAGTCTGTTTCAGAATCATTGTTGTGTTCAAGCTGTTCAGTCAACATTCTTTCAGGATCAGTCAGTTTTTGTGTGGTGACTGTCTTTTGGGTGTCCACTATACTGATTCTCTTTATGGGATCATCTTCAGCATCAAGGAGGTTTGTTATTTCTTTAGGCAAATGCTCATAAGGAATGAGCTCCTCAGTAGTGTCAGAATCATCACTATTATATTTTTCTATTTCTTCTTTCTCAAGAAGAGTTTCTCTTGGCTTGATTTTCTCTATGACACGAGAGGAATTCTTACTAAGATAGAAAGGCTTCTTCTTGTATCCTAGACCTGTAGTATCCTTATTTGCCTGGCCACAATGTTCAATGGGTGATATAAGACCTTTGCCTCTTATTCCTAGAGGTCCTTTTCCCATGTATCCCATTTGAGTCATTAACTTGCTACCCAGTCCATATGATTCTGCAGGAATCTTGTGTGATTGAGAGCCACAATTTTGAACTATGTGGGATTGGGTCTTTTCATTATATAACCAGGTGAGTACACCTATTTCTTCCTCCAATTCTTGCTTGGACACTTGCTCTATGACAAAGCTCCCATTATAGATGATTTTTGGTGCTTTGATTGCTAGTTTTGTCTTTTCTGAGGGTTGTCCATAAGACTTAGGTGAAATTGGGAGAGAAGTGAGAAACAATACAGGTTCCATTCTATATTCTCCCATGCCAATGTCTTTGATTTTGACCTGCTTCATTACATCCTCTACTTTAGAGTTAGAGGTTGTGTTACTCTTTTTAGTGGTGGATTCCCTATTGTGTGGAACAAGTTTGTCTGCACTTTCTTGCAAAGCATTGCAAGAAGTTGTAATGTTTGCTGGTATAGTGACCTTGACTCCATCATGGGGAAATTTTACACATTGGTGATAGGTTGATGGAATAGCTTGCATGTGATGGATCCAGGGTCTTCCTAGAAGAATGTTTTAGGCTAGTGGGAGATCCAGTACTTGGTAGGTGACATCTCTGATTACAGGTCCTGTTATGATAGGAAAGACAATGGTTCCTTTTGAGGATCTTTCTTGTTCATCATATGCTTTTATGATTATCCTCTTTTTAGGATCAATAGCATTTTCTGACCATCCCAATTGTGTCACCAATTTGTAGGAGCAAATATTGAGGCCATCGCCTCCATCTATCAACACATGTTTGACGGTTTTGGATTAAGACTTCTATATGCAAAGGTTAGTTATGGAGGTGACTTAATGAATTGTCATCTTCTTCTAAAAAGGAGATGTATTGAGGAGATGTAAGATGTCCAACCATAGTCTGGAACCTATCTAAATCAAGGTCTTAAGGAACATTAGATCCAAGCAAAGCTTTGTCTAGAATGGCTCTGTGAGCTGGAGATATTCGAAGTAACTCAAACATAGAGATTTTTGCATTAGTGTGCTAGAGTTGTTGAACAATGCTATAAGATGTAGGCCTTGTATCTTTTGGATTGGAAGATTTTGAAACAACCTTCTATTTGGAAGTAGATGAAAGATTGAAAGGTATCTTAGGGACATTAGATGAATCTAGGATTTGTCCTTTCAAATGTGCCTAAGCTTGTGATCGAGTAACTGCATTAGCTGAGGAGTGATCTCTATCTCTTCGTATAATTGTGATGACATTACAACTCTCAGAGAGACATGGTTCAACCATATTGATGACAACATTATTTCTAGGGTAGGCATAATTGACCTTTGCCCCCATATTAGGCTAAGAAGATGAAACTTCCTGACCATGTTTCGGAAATGGTTCTATGAATGCTATATGATCATTATTGCTCTTATGGTTGTTGATTAAAATATCTTTAGCATAAATTTTGTCTTGTATGAGATGCTTCAAGCGTAAGCAGTTATTAGTTTTATGACCCTTGCCATGATGGAAGTCACAGAACTCGTTCTCTCTCCACCACTTTGGTTTAGGTTCAGGGTCATATTGTTGGATCTTAGGCAGAGATATGATGTCATTAGCTAACAGAGTTTTCATAGCTGATTCCAAAGATTCTCCAAGAGGAGTAAACTTGTGTTTAGGATCTGAAGCCCAAGGTTTATATTTAGATGACTTTTTGTTACCAGGTTCAGGTGTCTTCAGTTCTGAAGCCTTGATGGCCTTGGTGCCAAGAGTGAGATTAAATGCTGGTGCCTTAGATGGGGCATGGAGAGTATCAACAACACCATATGTGACAATGCCTTTGTTCTTATTCTAAAATTTGACATTTTAGTTTTTGTCCTTTGGTTTGGAATTAGAACTTGTTTCAAACTTGTTTTCCTTGTAAAGGGATATGTCTCCCTTACGAACAAGTACATCTTCAATTTTTATGGCATTTTCTACCATCTTATCAAAAGAAGTATGATTTTGTATTTGGAGGTGATAATTGAGTTCTGGAATGAGGTTGTTGATGAATATTTCAAGTTTTTCATTTTCTGGAATCTATCGAGCATAGGGTGAAAATTTCTTCCTCCAACGTTTGAGGAAAGTGAGAAGGGATTCTCTTGACTTTTGTTTCAAATTGCAAATGTCGATCATGGTGACCGGGCATTGGATGTTGTAGGAGTATTGCTGATAAAATAGTTTGATTAACTCCTCAAAAGTCTTGATAGTTGGAGGTATTTTAGAGAACCATTTGATAGCCGCTCCTCCCAAAGATCGAGGGAAAAGATGCATTAAGTAAGTTGGTTCATGCATAAACTCCATGGATTGTGTACAAAATTCTATGACATGATCTTGGGGGTCAGAGTTTCCATCATATTTATCATATTTGGGTATTTCCATTCTTTTTGGGAATGGTGGCATGTACAAGTCTTTATCGAATGGAAAGGGGCATAAAGCCTCCATAGAGAATTCCATGGGTGTTTTCTCTATTTCTATCTGGTTAAGTTTGACTTGCATGGTATGCATTTGTTTCATCATAGCAGTGATGGAAGTTTCTTCCTCATGTTTGATGATATCTTCAACATTGAAATTAGGAGGAAGTTTGGCTCCTTATTGAGCTAGTTGTAAGAAATAAGCCTCTTTCTCTTCTCGTAAGAAATGTCTCATCATTCTTTGAAAGTCATCATTGTTTTGGTGATTGGCTATTTCAGATGGTGTGGGTTCTCGGTCCTCACCATGTTCAGATTGATGACCTTGAGAGCCATGACTGGTTCCACCTTGAGACATGGCGGTATTTTGATTATGTTCTGGTATTGATACTAGAGGGGTTGGTGGGTTACTTTTTTGAACTGATGGCAGAGGGGGTACAGTGTTAGACTCTTTTTTGGGTTTCTTGTGTGAGGATGCTTGAGTTTCAACCATCAATCTTTGGTGAATCCAAAAGAGCAAGATAAGACAACTGATAGATGACATGATTTAGGACAAATCAAATGGCACAACCCCATCAAGATTGGTTTGGTTGATTGGGTGATAAATGATTTGGACGTAAGTGTAGGATACTATGCCCTAGTTGTATGGGTAGATGCCCAAAAGATGGTGAACATGAGTTCACAACACCTAGCCATTGTTTGAGAATTGATTTGAGGTTGTCTTGACAAGGTTTTGACACAAGATGAGACCAAATTCAGATAGATGAATTAGAAGGCAAAATCAAGCTAAAAGGATCTCCTTGGAAAAATGGATTGGAAGCTATTGCTTTCTATTTCATTCCTGACATAGGGTTTCCTAACAGAACTACGTGAAAGCTTGGGATGACCGTGTTTACTAGAAAAGGATTCAACTATTTTGGATGTTTGAATGTTTTGAAACTATTTGTTAACCAGCACATGAGTTTGAACTATCAAGTAGCTGTAAATGTAGGAACTCAATTTTTATTTGTTAAACAAGCACGCAAGATAGCAATCAGGGAGTTCAAGCAAACCATTATTTTCAAACAATGAGCAAGGGACAAAGCAACCTTGCACATGAAGAAAGATAGTGACTTAGTATTTCTACTCCCTAAAGAACTATTTGTGTATGTTCTCAAAATGTTTTTCAATTACACACATAGTCCTAGCAAGAAAAATTTGGTTGCTCTATGGTTCATAGTAATGGTTTGACTCTATGACTTTTGTAATTTCAAGTGGGTGAACGCCAATCCTATCCCACCAGGGTTTTGACACATTCCAAGAATTTAATCAATCGGAGATGCTGAGGAGTTCTGACAGCCCGACAAGAAACTACACCCGTGGAGATTTCTTCCACAAGGACATTTATATAGCGGTTGTCACTATCATGGTGAAAATGGCTATTATTGCTTGAGGTTTCATCCACGTGGTTGACCCAATAAAGGGAATGTCCACTACAGTTAACCCTCTCTAAAAGGTGACTCACAAAAGGAACCACATTGGGACTTGGTTTGGATCCAAGGATTTGAGTTTCTGATACTACCCAAAAAGGGAGTAGAGCATAGTCCTCTAGCCTCTTCAACTCACCAAAACATAGCAAACAAGGTTCATCCGACATGCTAAAACTAAAATGGTCTCACCAAGGTTCGTGATGTCAACAACTCATGGTCTATCAATCTCTCCGAAGAGAGAATGCATCGATCAATAAGTCAATGACTACAAACCTAGTGGAACACAAGATATTTTTAGTATCTTCCCTACCTACAAGGATTATCTCATTGAGAAGAGCTTTGCTGGAAGCCCACTCTCTCAAGAACCACAAATAGTGTTCATAGGGCCTAATTATTATGTGAAACACTTATGCATGGAATTGAATCTATATGCTTTTTAGAGCCCAAAATCGAAATGTGGTTTATGAAAGTATTGAATCACACAAGCCATACACATGACAGGTTTGTTTTATTCCCAAAATTGAAATGTTGTAGAGATGTGATAGAATACCTCAAATCCTAGCAATGCAATTCACCTTTATGTTGTTGTGCGTGAGCAATTTGGAAACATGTATATTTGCAAAAGATTAGAGTTAATTGACCTTAGAATATGCAAATTTGAGAGACATTTGATCAATTTTCACCCCTACTTAGCTAGATTTGAAAAGATTGAAGAACATTAGAGCATAGCTTGAAGAAATGAACGTTGATTTACTTTGAATCCTACTTAGATGAGATTCATTTTCCTTTAGGAAAATCAAAGATGTGAAGTTCTTTTTAGGTACTCTAAAAGCAAATGTGAGGATTCATGAGCATTTAGAAATTGGATTTGAAACAAGTTGAATTCATTTTAGGTACGCCAAATCCAAATATGAGATTTCATTTAGCCTTTAGTGATTGGATTGAAAACTAGTTGCATCAATTTTAAGAGCACCAAATCCAAATGTGAGATTCTTTTTAAGCATTCCGAAGCTAAGTGTGAAGGTTGATTTTGCCTTTAGAAATTGGAAATGGAAGCATTTGAGTTCATTTTATGTGCACCAAATCCAAATGTGAGAGTTCATTAGCTTTAAAACTTGAAATGAGATGCATTAGAAGTTCATTTTAGACCCTTAGAATGGAATGGGAATAGCCAAGAATGAGACAAGAAAGTGGAAGAATGGAAGACAAGAAGAAGTGGAAGAAATAGTCCAATCTTGCAAAAATTGTTGAGGAAGCTTCCCAAGAGCCCTACAAGAACAAAATAATCACAAAAAAAATATATCAAAAAAGTTAGTATTCATGTCATGTTCACCAAAATGTATGATTAGAAATTGGAATAGATTGCATGCATATGAAATAACCACAAGATTCATACAAACAAACATGCAAAGCAACTCTAATCTACGCATGAGAAACACTTAGAAAATGAAGAATAGAAATCTATCTAAACTCCCTCCAAGATTTAGTTCCCATGTCCTCCTTTCTTCTCCCAAAGATGGGTTGATGTAGCTCTCCAAATGCCTTGAAATGCACTATATGTTTGAAAGCAATGCTATGAGAATACTAGGAGTGTGGTTTAGAAATAAATAGAAGATAGAATAGAAGAATTTAGATCCCTTAGATCTATAATAACAATGCTAATGAAGGCTCTTTTTGTAAAGGGAAATGAAGTCCTATTTATAAAATTTTTAAGAGAATCAACGGTCAGGATTGAATGAAGATCAAGGGCTGAGATTCTCTCATTTTAATTATTTAATTCAAAGTGGGTGAGTGGGTGGATCCACTTTGAAAATTGAAACCTACTATCCAAATTCGTATGGAATGCTTAAGTGAGATTTTGGAGGGTTTAGGAGGCTTCTAGAGGGTAGTTAGAGTCAAATTTAGCTTCCCCACTTGATATACTTAGGGTAGGGGGTTGAATTTTGGTCACTAGGTGGCCCAAGACTCATAAAAGAGCCTCCAAAAATGACCTCAAAGTCCAAATCCGAGTTTGTGGAGTTTGGATTATTTGGACAAAGTATATTTCTTCCCATGTGGTTATTTTTGACTTAGAAGGAGAAGTGAAGACTTTAGAGGTTAAAGAAACTATTATTTTAATTTTAGTGGGTGGGTAGGAAAGATGAGTTTGGTGAGAATTAGGAGCCATGTGCTCTTATAGAATTAAACATAATATTTAATTTCAAGTGGGTCAAAGGAAAATATGAATTAATTTAAATAGATAAATATATTTATTTAAATAGAATTAAATGTAATATTTAATTCCAAGTAGGTTAAAAAGGGAAATGTGAATTAATTTAAATGTATTTATTTAAATTAATAGAAGAAGGAGATTTAATTAATTAAAGTACTAGGACTTTAAATTAATCAATCATAGGGTTTATTTAGCCATTATATTAAATGTAGCATGTGATTAATACAGATTTAAGGTTTTCTGTATTTGACACTAAGTCGAGTAGAGTCCATTAGAAGACATAATTACCTAGTATAATAGGACTTTGATGGTTTAGAAGGATCGATATACTGAGGCCAATTTTGGGGTATTACATTTTGCCCCTCTTTGAATTACTGCGTGAAGCATAGTGGTTCAAAGAATAGTCTAATATGATGATTGATGTCTAGATTGGGTCTTGATCGACCAAAGATTTGAGATGTTGTTAATGGTACCAACAATGAACCGATGATTATAAACAAGTGATAAGATGACTGATTCTGAACCTATGATTACAAAGAAGTGAATGACCGATTCCAGACCCGATTGTCAATAAGAATCACATTGGTATCACATCTGAACCCTTCAGTTATGAAGAATTGAGGAAATAGCACTGATGAACTGATAGATATGAAAAGTTGATATAGTTAACAAGATTAAAAGAATACTAGATTGATATGGATTTTGATGAATCTGATATGCCCCAAGTGTTGTGTAGATTTCAAGATTATCTCTAGAACAGAGTTTTGATTTCTGGAATCTAGGTTAGGTTTCCCAAATACCAGTCAGAATTAATTTTCAGGGGTTGAGATGTGTGATTTGTGACCTACAACACAACACTTCAATAAGACATTACAACATTGTTATCATTAGATTTAAATTGAATTAAAGAAACCAACAATGAAATCATCCTATTGCTCTCTAGTTATTGTGAGTATGAAATAAAGATACGATCTACACTAAAATGAGAGATTCAATAATAGATATATGAAATTGAGCTAAATCTAGAACGTAAATGAAAGAATGGAGAAATCAAACAAGAAGACTCCCTTCCAAGTGTAGCTCCTATGTTCTCCTTTCTTCTTTGTTGTAATTGATTTGATGTAGCTCCTTTTGATAATCTTGAAATGCACTATGGCTTTGGAAGCAAGATAATGAGGATATTAGAATAGAAGAAGAAGAGGAATTGGATCCTTTAGATCTATAGTAACAATACTCATGAAGGCTCCCTTTGTAAAGGGAAATGAAGTCCTATTTATAAGATTTTTAAGAGAATCAATGGTCAGGATTTTATGAAAATGAAGGGTTGAGATTCTCTCATTTGAATTATTTAATTCAAAGTGGGTGAGTGGGTGGATCTACTTTGAAAATTGAAACCTACTACCCAAATTCGTATGGAATGCTTAAGTGAGATTTTGGAGGGTTTAGGAGGCTTCTAGACGGTAGTTAGAGTCAAATTTAGCTTCTCCACTTGATATACTTAGGGTAGGGGGTTGAATTTTGGTCACTAGGTGGCCCAAGACTCATAAAAGAGCCTCCAAAAATGACCCCAAAGTCCAAATCCGAGTTTGTGGAGTTTGGATTATTTGGATTATAGGAATTTGATGGTTTAGAAGGATCGATATACTGAGGCCAATTTTGGGGTATTACAGATACGATGTTTTTCATGGATATCTGTGGAATTGATTGAACTAGCATAACACAGTTTGCTAGACCACTTGACCTATTCTGACACCATAAAGTTGTCAGTAGGTGCAAAGACAATTTCAAATTGGCATTTCCAAAGCTACAACATAGTCAAAGCCGCCTGTAGGCACAAACATTTCAAGGTATATTTGACTAGCATAATACAATTTTATAGGCTATTAATTATCCTTCCTCTCTCTGCTCTTTCTCATGGATCACCTAGTGAAACATAAATTTCATATTTTGTGTCATCTATTATTGTCTTGGTCTCTTCTCCATGGTTCCATAGCATAACACTCTTTTCTATTAGATTGGATCATGGAGTCTTATCTTATCTTTGATGTATGCTCTTTCTCTTTTCAGGTGATCACTTGTTCTCTTGCAATAGCTTTCTAAGTGTGATATTAGTGGTTGAGATATTTTCTCTACCTAGGTTTCTTCAACTAGTTGACTTGGAACCATAGTAAGCTCTATGCATTTTTTTTGTTTATGTATCATTGTATATGGAAATACAAGTTAAGATCCTTGGGTTGGGGGCTTATGTCCTTGAAACTAGTGATACCTTATCCCTTTGCCCCCCCCCCCCCTCTCTCTCTCTCTCTCTCGAGCATCAAGTGGACTCATACTCCCACTAAAGTGGGGGCTAAATGTACCATCCTAAAAAGTAAGAAACCTTTTTTGGTGCTCATTTTTAGCCCCATTTTAGCATGTATGGGTTCTCACATTGATTTCAAATCCTTCTATACCTTTTGCATCCTTTAAATCAACATTATTTGTTCAAAACTCAAGAATGTCTCTAATTTATATACATGATTTCTCATTTTTCATCCCATAACATAATTTATCTTCTATCTTGGTCCTTCACATGCATTTTTAGATAAGAATTTACCCTAATATCCTAGTGGGTTGTGGCTTCCAATACCCCTTTTTAGCACATAACCCTAGGTCTTGGGTTCATCTTCAAAAAAAGTGTACCTAGACTAGGTTGAATTCAACCTAGTCCTCGACTATGCTGACCCAAGTTGGCCTATTCCTAGGGGCTCAATTTGTAGTGGGCTTCAGGTCTGATGTGGGGTAATTTCTCCTAGGTGCTTAATCAGGGTCAACCTCACAAAATCTAGGGCCCGAAATGTGTATAAAAGGAGACCTCTTCCCCTCATTTTCAACTCCATGACATCCATCAATTGCATTCACATCTACAAGCAAGCTGATGAGCCCAACTTTTGCCATATTTTAGGTTATGTTTTTAGTATCTTTATATATTTTATTATGTTGAAACATACATTAAGTAGTGATTATGGAAATAATATATTAAATTTTATGCTTAATATAACAAATTTATTATGATAAGTCTTTTTATAGAATTTCCATGGTTATTGCTTGATGTTTTATTAGTTTAATGAAAGATGCATGCCTTGTGACTCTATGAGATAAAATGCCTTTCTTGTAGCCACTATTGTTCACCTTGCTACAACCATATGTGAAATACTATTTGATCGAAGTCAATACCTAATGAATGTATGAATGAGATAATGGATCATTTAATAAGTTGGATGTGTTGAGATGACCCTTTTCCATATGAATAGCTATTAGTTATTGCAGGTACCAAGTCTCAAAGAGAAGATTTAGCCTCCACTAGATCATTGCAAGATTGATTCAAAGCAGACCAATTCAAAAGCAAGACATGAGGAGACAATTGAGAAGTTATCTACCATGCATGGGGAACGCTCCAAGAATCTAGCAGAAGGTATATTAATGACACAAATCTAGGATAGTGGTGCATTAATTCTTTCAAAATGATTTGACTTAGTTCTCTCTCTTGTTTCCACTTCTTCAATGTAAAGGTTGAGATGTAATAAAGGTTTCCCATTTATGTGGGAAAGGTTATTTAGTTGTTAGGTCTTAGATTTAAATAAATAGTTGTGTTCTTTAGAAAAAGAGATGGAATTTTACTGTGTACTAGCTTTAATTGCAAGTAATATAGTTGCAAGTTGCAAGTTACAAGTTTTGAGAAATGTACTTTTCAGTCTCAATTTAATAAAAAAAATTCATGGGGTTTATAGTTTAATCTCTTTTGTACCTGAGACACTACCTAAGGGGGGCCACTTAGAGAAGTTGTCTATCTTTTCCATTTCTGTAATTAGAGTAACTGTACTTCATTTTCCTATAACTTCAGCGTGACTATTCCTATAGCTAGCAGAATTACAGAGCTATCAATTATTCCTACAACCACTAGAGACATAGTAGTTCCTATCTTCAAAATTGGGTTTATTTTTCATTTTGGGAAATAGATGTTAGCTAAAGTTTATTTCCAATAATTTCAATTCCATCATGGTATTTTCAAGAAAGAACACATGTCTAAAATAGGTTGTTAGTGCATATATTGTGAAGACCCATTTCAAGTCTAATGTCCTTGGGTTGACAATTAAATGGTTTCCTTAAGTAGATTATAACTTCCACTTGTGATATCTAATCCATGAATAGAGGAATACATGTGCCTAGTTATCAACCTAATTAAGGATACTACATTTTTGGCACCATTTTTGAGGGTGGTGTCAAACTAAGAACCTATTGTAGGCATGGTAGTAGGAGTTTGAATTTCATTCCTATCATTTAGCTTAGAATTCAGAATTCTAGCATTTTCCATAGTTTAGACTTAATTTTTGATGTATGCATAGAAGAAGAGATCAATTTGGAAGATTCCTTCTTGGAAGATTATATACCCAATAAATTGAACCAAAGATTTTTTAAGAAGGAAAAACATATGTGGATGTTTTCCAAGACTCGCTTACCTCATCTTCTTCCTCAGATTTAAATCTAAACCTATTTGATGAGCCAGATGACCTTAATCCACTTATTCAACATCTAAATAATTTCTAAGCTTTCAACAACTAGGACCCATATAATAATCAACTCACCATTGTAGTTTATTAGCCAAGAGTTAACCCAAGAGGACCACCAAGGATGGAAATGCCTACTTTTCCCTTTCCATTTCCAATGCCTAACCTACATGACAATAAAAACCTCAAGAACATCCTTGCCTCATTACTTCCAAAGTTCTATGGACTTATTACAAGAGAACCTAATACCTTCTTGTTTGAATTTGACATCCTTTGTAGGAGTTATGACTACACCACTAATGCACACAAGATGATTTTTTTTCCCTCTACCCTAAGGCCTCATTTGGTAACAGGAATTAGCATTTTCAAATGCTGAATTAATAAAATGCATTGTTTAGTAACATCATTCGGAATTGGAATTGACCATTTTGAATTCCCATTTTAGCCCATTTTAGCCCATTTTGGGAATTTGAATCTTCCACTTGAAAAGGTGGAATTGGAATTACAAATTCCAATTCCCCTTTTTTAAGCCAAAATTAATAAAGTTTTCAGGTCCAAGCATGCCCGTTGGTAGAAATTAGGAACATTTTATTAAGTTTTTGGTTTTGTGTATGCATGCCATAATAATCAACAATTTGTTTTGTTTGCATCTGTGTGTATGCACGAGTAGGGTTTTCGACCATCTAATCATAAATGAAGAGAATCTAATGGTTCGTGGTTGCATGATATTTTTATTTCATTATTTTGTTTGTGTCTATGGCTTCATCTGTCTATTGGAGTTTGGTTTGCATCCTTTGGCATATTTAGGCTATGTTTTTAGTATCTTTTATTATGATGAAAAATACATTAAGTATTTATTATGGAAGTAATATATAAACTTTTATGCTTAATATAACAAATTTATTATGATAAGTCTTTGATAGAATTTCCATTGTTATTGCTTGATGTTTTATTAGTTTGATGAAAGATGTGTGCCTTGTGACTCTATGTGATGAAATGATTTTCCTGCAACCACTAATGTTCACCTTCCTACAACCATATGTGAAATATTGTTAGATTGAAGTCAATACCTAATGAATGTATGAATGAGATAATGGATCATTTAATGAGTTGGATGTGTTGAGCTAACCCTTTTTTGCAAAAATAGTTGTTAGTTATTGCAGGTAGCAAGTCTCAAGGAGAAGATTTAGCCTCCACTAAATTGTTGTAGGACTTATTTAAAGAAGATTGATTTAGCAGAAAAAATGAGGAGACAGCTAAAAAGTTATCCGCCATGCAAGGGGAGCATTCCAAGAATCTTGTAGAAGGCGTCTTGATGACACACAAACCTAGGATTATGGTGTATTAATTCTTTCAAATTGATTTGAGTTAGTTCTCTTTGTTGTGTCCACTTCTTCAATGTAAAGGTCAAGATATAATAAAGGTTCCCCATTTCTATGGGAAAGGTTAGTTAATTGTTAGGTTTTAGCTTTAAATAAATAGCTACATTCTCCTTCAGAAAAAGAGTTGAAAGTTTATTGTTGTATTAGCTTTAGTTGGAAGTAATATAGTTACAAGTTGTAAGTTGTGAGCAATGTACTTTTCAATTTTAATTCAATAAAATCATTTCATGGAGTTTACAGTTTAATCTATTGTGTACTTGAGACACTACCTAAAGGGGCCCACTTACAGAAGTTGTCTATCTTTCCCTTTTTTGCAATTAGAGAAACTATACTTCATTTTCCTAGAACTTCAGTGTGACTATTCTTGCAGATTGCAAAATTATATAGATGTCAATTGTTCCTGCAACCACTAGGGATAGAGTAGTTCCTGTCTTCAAAACTTGGTTTAGTTTTCATTTTTGGAAGCAAATGCTAGCTAAAGTTTGTTTCCAGCAATCTCAATTTCAGCATGGTATTTTCAAGGAAGAACACGTGTCTTAAATAGGTTGTTAGTGCATAAACTATGCAGGCCCATTTCAAGTCTAAAATCTCTAGGTTGACAATTAAATGATGTCCTTAAGTATATTATAACTTTAAGTTGTGATATCTAATCCTTGAGTAGAGGAATATATGTTCCTAGTTATCAACCTAATTAAGGACACTACACAAGCTATTGTGCATTCAAGGAGTTAAAGTGCAAGAAATTATCCATTAGTTCAAGCATCCATCCATTGAGGCAATCATCATCAAGCATTCAATCCCATCAAACATTCAAGTGCAAAGAAGCCATCAAGCATTCCAAGTCTTCAATCTATCATTTCTATAATGCATTTAAGGAATTTTGTTCTACAAATCTAGCTTCTTTCCCCATTGGAGGCCAAGAAAAGGAGTTTTAAATCAAGGAGGAGATCTACATTCATCCATTCAAACCTTATTCTTCTCTTTCTTCCTCATCCAACATTATGGAAAACTAGAAAATTTATCATTTAAGGGTTTGGTTTCACAATTTCCTATTGGATTTTTGTGGAGTCCAAGTTATTGCATCAACATTTGTGATCATTTTCAAAGAGGCATTGCATCATCGAGGTATAAGGTAATTTATGTTTCAGATATAGATTACATTTCCTCATGCAATTTCAATTATATTTCAAGGTTAATTAATATATAGGGGTTTGATCAAGACAAGCCCCTACCCGCAACAATGTTACCTTCTTTCTTATCTGTAGGAATAGGTGGCATAGTTATAGATCCATATTTTTAGGGTTTAGAACCTTGGATTGATCCTCTATAGATTTTACCAATTTTGGTACCTCTAGGACTAGGCTAACTTGGGTTAGCCTTGTCCTTTGAATCTGCAAAATTCACAGTCAAGAGTTATAGGTCTTAGAGTTTCAGATCTAGAACAGTTTTCAATTTCAACAAGTTTTTAACAACCAATTCTAGATTTGAAGTTTGTTCCTCCTCTCCTAGCCTTCAAGGTGTGTTCATTCTTCTTATTTCATTCCTTAGAATTTTCTTTGATACATTAGATCTGATATTACATCTTGTTAGTTATCATTTCCTTAGTCATAGCATAAGCATCTTTCTTGTGTTTGCATATCATAATCATACTTTCTGTCCATATAGGGAATAACCAAATCCCTCTTTATCAAGATCTTGCATTTGCACCCCTTTATCCTTTTAAGTTGTGTAAATCAGATTTGGTTTAAGGGCGGGTTTAGTATTCTAATGTATATAGAATTTGGCATTCTACCATTGATCACCATTTTCTATATCACAATATATATGTTATTTTAAATTGTGGATTAGTGAATAATTAATCTAGTGATGAATGGATATATATGTTGTGATGAAGGGTACTCCTTTTATTAGCAAAAACACACACAATAGAATTGAGAATAACAACACGTTGCAAGGACAATAAATAGGCTTTCTATTATCTCCAATGAAATGGAATTACAATGTTCAAAAATATAACATGCACAACCACATGAGCATTTTTCATTATAATATTTTGAAAAACAGAGCCACTAGATGCCTTTTCCAAAAACTTCCCTAGATAACCCTATGAGCCTTCATTATATAGGCATTTTTTACCACACAAGAGGGTTATAGAAATAGTAACCCTAAAATTTGAGGTCGACCATCCCTAAGATATTATTATTCACTTTTATTACATTAGAATATGACCAAACAACTTTTAGAACTCAAAAAGAAATTTTGAAGGAATTTTATTTTCTTCTATTTTAGGTAGCGCAACTTCTAAAGACCATAACTCATCACTTGTTGACCTGATTGGCTATTATACCCCATTTTGAAAATGGTGTGAACTACTCTACAATAATTAAATCTTGCAAGCTTCAATCAACTGAGATTTCAACCCCTTTCAAAGCTTCTAAAGCCTTCAAAATTGAGTTCAAAGTTTCTATACTCTGTTGCCAATACCAAAAGTTTTCAATATCTTCAAAACTAGACTTGATCTTGCAATGAGACTTTACTAGCAGGCAAAAAATAGAACATTCTGAGCTCAAACAAAAAAAGTTACTAAAAATAGTAAATTTCCAAAAATAGTAGTTCTGCACAAGATAGCCCTTATTGAAAATAAACCAGAAGTATTTTTGGGTGATGCAAGATTGCCCTTACACCCAGGATGCTCCTACATCATGTTGCATGTTTTATTTTCCTATTAACATTTATGATGCTGAAAGATTAAATAAAGAAGTGATTAACAAATGGTGCTCAAGCATGTTATGCCTTTGAAGACCAAGTCCATGCAGATGAACAAGGATCACCATTTGAAGAAATCCAATGGTGAATTAGTTATAGTTCATGTTGAGAAATTCAAACGGTTACTATCAATGTGGAATCAATCTAGGAGATAGTGGAAGCTATATCTACTCTTTTTGTAGATGAATGCATTTTTGTTCCTCATTTAGTGGATAGTTTTCCTCCTTTTTTGTGTTGTAATAATTCTGATCTACCCATTCTTTTGGTGTTGATCTATTAGTGATAAATTAGTTAGTAAATTTATGTTATAAATAAGAAGCTATAACTTCTTCAGAGGTTAGCTTAGTTAGACTAAGGATTCTATGTAATATAATTTCTAGTTTTTAATATAGTTTCAGTTATTTTCAGCAACAAATTGTAATCAGTACTTTTGCAACATGAATAAAATGATGAGGTTTTGAGTTCACAAGTGTTTAACTAAGTTTTTGATACTCACTCAAGGGAGCCCACTTGGTGAGTAGTTCCTTTCAAATCTAGCATTAGTTTCATTCAACTTTATTTACAAGTTTGGAGTTTGTTTATTCCTACAACCACTGGAAGTGATTCCCTTTGATCGATCTTGCAGCCAAAGCAGATATAGTAGTTCATGTCTACACATCTTGAACTTTGTTGCATAATTTTTCATAGATCCAGCTTTAGCATTTGAATTCTGTTATGTACTTGATTTAAGTTCAATCCCAAGAATTTACGTTTCAGCATTACCTTCCTTAAGTTGTAGGATAGCATGGATTTAGTTGGAACTTAGTGCACATATAATGCATACCCATTTCAAGCTCACATACCCTGGGTTGATAAGTAAATAAGCCTTCACCATGAGAAATATAGTTGCTCAATTTATATGTCCAATTCCAGAGTTGAGTTTTCTAACCTAGTTATTGTTCCAATTGGGAAGTCAAGCATTTTTGGCATCCTTGTCGTGGATGATGTCAAACTAAGGACCTATTGGAACTATGAGTTAATTTTTTAGTTATTTAATGTTATCTTTAGTTTAATTTAGTTCATTTACTTTTAAAAGTTTCATTTCAGTTGAAGACTATTCAAATTCACCAAAAGTTGCATGCATAGAAGAAGAAGAGAAGCCTTAGCGAGATTCCTTCCTAATGATCCTTACCCTGGTGACTAATTAGGTGAGATTTTTGTTCACTGGTATCAAGAAGAAGAGGAGGAGGAGAATTATGTTGCTAATGTTGTTCCAAATTTACCACCCTCTTCATCTTCTTCAAAAGAAGAACCAGTTGATTAAAACCCTTTTGTTGATATATTTTCTAATCTACATATACCTCCACTAGTGAATCTATTTTTTTCTAGACCAAGTTGAGAATCAACTAGCTTTGGTAATATATCAACCAAGGTATCAACTAGTGAATCATCCAAGAATGGCTCAACCAACTTTTAAATTCGCAATTACTGATCAAAATAATTATAATAATCTTAAAAAACATCCATGTTTATGTATTTCCAAAGTTTTATGGCTTGATAATTAAGGATCCTGCTACATTATTGTTTTAATTTGACATCCTTTATAGAAGGTATTATTATACCTATGATGCTCATAGTATTAAGTTATTCCCTACTACTTTGAAGGAATCAACATAGATATGGTTTATGATCTTAGGAAGGGATGATGTAAGAACTTGGGATGGTATGAAGGAAAGGTTCCTTCTTAAGTATAAATATTATTGCATAGGGATAAAGGGAATGACATCTTAAAATGCAAAAAAGAGAAGATGAGAGTTTGGAGGACTACATTTCAATATTCCTATTTAGCTTGAAGAAGTCTCCATACCATGAGCTTAATAGATAATCTTAAAATTTATTATGTCTAAGATGAATCAATGGAGGTTGTACTAAAGCATTGGACCTAATAGGAGGAGATGACACGAAGCAGATTGGGACAATCAAGAAGATATGTATGAAATAATTTAGAGAAGCTACCAAGAAGGGCAAGGGTTATCAAACTACTATGAGAAAGTCATCTACCAATAGAGTCTCAAGGATAGAAATAACAAACTTGCTTTCAAACTTCAAGATATCATAAAAAATATGGCTACATAGTTGGATACAATTAAATCCAAGAAGAAGCATGAGGAAGAAAAGCAAATGCTGGCACAATATTGCCCTCACTGCAAATAGAAGAAGAAAGACTGGAGATGCAAGATGGTGGCCAATATAGAGAGAAAGCCAATTCCTACTGAATAAAAGCCAGTAGAAGGAGATGATGACCAAGTTTTCTTCATTTCTCAAAGGAGACCATGGGCTCTAAGACAAGGTATTCCACAAGAACCATTAAATTTTAGTAGTCATTATTAAAATTCTTATAATAATTAGTGGTAGCCCCAATATAATTAAAACCTTGGAGGTTATCCCCCTAAACCTTGGAATAATCCCCAAAGTACATGGACAAACTAATAGAACCATGTATCCCAAAGGCCATCTCCTTAAGGTAATTGGTGGTAACCTTAAGAAATTTGGGAAAAACCACAAGGGTCATGGAAACCACATACCTTAGGGTAATTGGTAGCAATCCCCACAATGGAGAGGTGGTCAACAATGGAAAAATCCACCAACTGGTTATCTTCAACCACCTCAATAACCTCAACAACCATCAATAATGCCACATCCTAAAACCAACGCTAATGCTCCTAAGCCCACTTAGATTCCTTCTCAACCTATTCCTAATCCTAACAACAAGCAATAGTACCAACCTATTTACTCTACAAACCCAAACCAATACCATGCTTATGCTCTAAATATCACTGATATTCACGTCAAGTCTTGGACAACTTTTCCAACACCACCTCCTCCAGTTATAACAGAGATACCTGCTAAGGAATTAGAGCAAGAGAATTTTCTTTCTACACCTACATAGCTTGAGTTGATGCAAGAAACCAAGGTACCTAAGCAATCTAATCCAATTCCTCAATTTCCACAAAGGTTAGAGGTTGAAATAGCCAAGAATAAATAAGAATCAAGCTCTGAGATTCTAGACCAGCTGAAGCATATATGTGTTAAGATACCCCTCTTCCAAGCTATAAAATATGTTCCAATCTATGACAAATCTATTAAGGAATCTTGTCTAAAGAAACTAGATATAAAGAAGAAAGATCTATAGACAATCCATGTTCTTGGTCAACTAGAAGATATTATGCATGGTAAGGTGGTAGTACCCAAGTATTCTGATCTTGGTATCCTTGTAGCTGGAATCATTGTTAATGGTATTCAAGTAAAAAATGATTTAATATAATTAAGGGAAACCATAAATGTCATGACAAAGGATACCATGTTTGTGTGTGAATTTTGTACCTAGCTGTAGACACAACACTTTAGTAAAACATTAGAGGTTAGCAGAAATCAAAATCATGCAATGAAATGGAAACTAATCTAACCAAGTGATTTACTGCCTTCTAGTAGATGCGAGTATGTATTCTTAGATTATACTGAGATCGGTGACCTTGACGATACCTAAATGAAGGATTTGAATGCAAAATCTAGATATGGAATGAATGCGAATTAATCTATATTTTTGGATTTTTTATGCAATAAGATGAAAATATGGGTATGAATCTATTCTATATGGAAAACTGATATGCAAATTAAGCTAACAATGATATGAAATATGAAACTTAGAATGAATTGAAAACAAGATTGATCTCACAAAACACTGATTCGCAAGAAGCTCAATGATTCCTCTGATGTCAATTCGCTAGAGTAAGTATGCAAATTCTGTGGATGAATTATGAAGAGCTGAGTCTTGATTTTATAGAAATCCAGGGCTTTGGAGATGGATGGAAAAGCCATAAATCACTCAAGTTGATTTTTGAGTCAACAAGAGATTAAGAATATTTAATTCACAAAAATCATGCAAAAATAGCTTTTTAACTCAAATCAGAAGTTGAGATCAACTTTCAACTCAAAAGAGAGTTGAGTTTATTTTTAAAACAACTTGAATTGCTTTTCTGATTTAAAGTTTAATTGCTTTTTGAATGTGCACAATTAATTATGAATTAATTAAATAAATAAAGTGATTTATTCTCAACTTAATTGATTTTGAAAATTAAAACAATTGATTTATGGGTTAACCAATTATTAAATCAAACTTTTATTCAAAAACTATATCATTAAATTTGAATTGACTTTAATTAATTAAATAAGAATTTAATCAATTAGTCATAGGATAAATGATTTATTGTTAGAATTAAATAATACAATTTAGGAATACATATAATTAAATCTAATTAAATAATTAAGTGGCAGTATTAAATCTAATTAATTAAATATTTAAAATATTCAATTAATTAAACTTTAGGATAAATAGGATTATCGCCAAATAATTATTAAATTAAAGATAATTAGGATAGATAGGAATAAGGAATATTCCCCGATGCAGAATTTAGGATAAAATCAATTAGGATTTGATAATGTGCCGATGTGCCTTAGGTTAGGACTTTGATGTCGATTTCGTTCGATTTGTAGATGTAGGAGGTTAATGAACCTATAGCCCATTTTTGGGATATTACATTTTTCCCCTCTTTGAATTACTGTGTGAAGCACAATGGTTCAAAGACAGTCTATGTTTGATAAAGAATCTGATTGAAATTGATATTGATATTAAACCAAAATCTGGATATGAGATAGAAACTGATTGAAAGATTTGAAGATATTAGGTCTTGAATGACCAAAGATAATGTTAACTATAACAACAATGAATTGATGATTAAGAAGTGTCAAAATACCTAATTCTAAACCTTATGATTACGAAGAAGTGAGTGATCGATTCTAGACCCGATTGTTGATAAGAATCACATTGGTATCACATCTGAACCCTTCAGTTACGAAGAACCAAGGAAATAACACTAATGAACCGATAGTTGCGAAAAGATGATACAGTTTACAAGATTAAGAGAATACCAGATTGATATGGATCTCGATGAATCTGATATGCCCCAAGTGATGATTGATTTGCCCCAAGCGATGAGGTCTTTTGATGAATCAGCAACTAGATGTGGTTATTGTCTTGATTACTAAGGAAAGATATAATTTCAGATTTAGATTACAGATTTTGAATGATTTGCAATATCATGCCCCTTTCGGGATTAAAATCAAAATCTGACAAGAAAAGTCAGTGTTGAATGGTTTAGAAGCATGTTAATTGATTTGAGAAGTGGTTATACACGTCTGAGAATGCATTCTGCATCATTTCGAGGTCCTAGAGACCAAGTTTGACTAGGTTTGACCATGAGTTGCCCATAGTTGACCAAGTTGAAATTTTGATCATTTGATGTGAGATAATCAGTTAAGTTGAATACTAGATTTCTTTGATTATCAGAAGGTCGATTATGCAAGCAGTAGACCATCCTGGGTCCAAAATTTTAAATTACGATTTTGACATAGTAAACGATCTCAGATTTTGATTTTGATCCCGAAAATGGGTTCACAATGTCGAAATTAGCCAAGGGTGCAATTTTCATGAAAAATGGAGCACTTTTGAAAATTAGGTCAAAAGCTATATAAAGGCCAGAAGGGTCATTTTCAATTCATTTCAACCTTTTGACTTTAGAAACCTTGTGGAGCCCACTGAGCAAGAAAATGGTGGAGATGAAGGTACCTATGAGTTCGCACCTATTTGAGCGCAGCCAGAGACACCAGAGACCCCATTAGTATGGACATTTGGTAGGTGGACCTTTGTGCCTTGCTAAAAATTCAATTTTTCCATGTTTTATAGCATTTTTAGCATTTTTTGTAGGTTTTTCAATTTTGAATTTTTAGATGCATAGGAAATCGTACAAATTTTCAACTGTAGATAGGTTGTCATTTCATGAACCCCCAAGACTCGTATCAGAGGGACCCAAGACTCGTACGACATTTCATCGGCTCCCTCATAACTCATACGATGAGGGGTGCAATGTCGTGTAACTATGCTTTGTCGTATGGTCTGATGTAGAAACTCGTATGACTTTTGATGCTAGTCTCAAGTGTCATATGAAAAACAGTGAGCCAAAAACTCATCACTAGGTCAAATTTTTGAATTTTCTAATCTTTTAGCCTAACTGCTGACCTTTTAACCTACACATTTCTCACCTAGCTGTGTGTGTCTGAATGTGACCTCTAAATCAGGCACAAATGCAACATAGTCATTGCTCAATCATGAGATTGCGAGTATGAACGTGAATTATCCATCTCACAACATTGATTGAATCAACCCATTGCCTCCTATGTGGACAAGGTGTTAAATTACTCTCAGAATGAGAGCCAACAACCATAGACTAGTCCTACAATGGAGGATTTTTTAAAATCTATGAAGATTGAACAAAAACTGAAATTAAGCTAAGATGAATGCAATTTAATCTAAGATACTTTGAAAGAAATATGGAGATGCAGATTATTCTAAAGAACTTAGAAAATAACAATGATATAAAACTATGAGTAATTAAGTAACTAAGATAATGAATATGCAATATTAACTAAATGAAGAAGATACTAAAATGCAATAAAAGCTTGGAATTAATGAAATTGAGACACAAAAATACTATAGTTTAGTTACTCTCAACAATTGCCTCCTTTGAATGAAGAAAATAGGTCCATTAAATAAGCAAGCCCAGGAAGAGAATGAAGGGGTTCTTGATTCGAAACTCCTGACTCTTCATTTCCATTTGAGATAAAAAAAGCATGAATTACTTAATTAAAAGAATGGAAAATGCCACATAGGTGACCCTTCGAATATTATGAATTATTAATTCAAAAAGGAGTGGCCATTCAAATAACAAGTAATTATTAATTCCTTTTTATGGGTGATTAGACAAATGGGGTGGGTTTAATTTAATTCCAAGTACTTAGGACTTTAGGATTAAATTAGCTTATCATAGGGGTAATTTAGCTAATTAAAGTCAAAAAATTTAGGAATTAATTTTGATTATTTGATTAGTGCAATTTAGGGTCTTTGCAATTGACATCAAGTCAAATCAAGTCAGGTAGGAGAGAGAAAATTGCCTAGGGAACTAGGACTTTGAAGATGTAAAATTGTCAAAAATGCACCAAAATTGGTTGAATTTAATAGGTGCCAATTTTGGGGTATTACATTTGCCCCTCTTTGAATTGATGTGTGAGTAGCGCGTTGATTCAAAGAATAGTCTGAAGTGACATATGAACAGATCAAAGTATGAATTTTCCGAAGTCTAAGTTAGATTGCGAAGACAACGGTCTTGAGAGAACCGAAATCAGGGTTAGATTGCCCCAATACCAATTGATGAGAGATGCAGAGTTAGGACTATCTCTAGAATCAGGGTTAGATTGCCCCAATACCAAGTTCAACCTTCTGAAACCCAGGTTAGATTTCCCAGATAATGGTCTAAAGAGATTTCAAGAGCTATCCCCAAAATGAAGATAGACTCCTAGGAATTAGGGTTAGATTGCCCCAATACCTAATAGGTTTCGAGAACCATCTCTAGAATGAAGCTTGATTACTGAGGATCTGAGTTAGACTGCTCAAATACCTAAAAGATAGATGACTAGATAACAAGATGCGAGGCACAAGATGCCCCTAGCAATGAGAACTAATAATTCAAATCAGACTGACTCAAGAATAGATTCAACAAGATTCAAAATGATCTAATCATCATGCCCCCTCAGGAGTGAAATCAAAAGATGACATGTCAGAAGGATGATAGACACCAAGAGATTGTAGAGAAAAAGCATTTAGACTAGATTCAAGAAGCTGCAAAAGAAAATCAGAGCAATGCAGAGGTCCTACTGACCAAGTTTGACCATGGTTGACCATGGTTGACTAGAGTTGACTATGAGGAAAAGAGAAAAGATCTAGAGAACATGGTGCAAAGATGAAGATCTGGCAAGAAGATGATGCCAGAAGGTTGACTGCACAAGCGTCCAATCCCAAAGGGTCCCAGAATTTAAAATGAGATTTTGAGCTAACTAGAGATGTTAGATTTTGACTTCGATCCCAAAAATGGATTCAGATCAGTTGATTTAGCCAAGGGTGCAATTTTCACGCAAAATGGAGCACTTTTGAAAATTAGGTCAAAAGCTATATAAGGCCCAAAGGGGTCATTTTCAATTCATTATTCACTTTTGTCTTCTAGCTGATTTCTGAGCTCTAAGAGAGAAATGGAGGGTCTTCCACTGCACATGCATAGATTTTAGCACTCTCGATGACACGCCTAGCCACTGGAGTATGACGCACCTATAAGTAGTTGATAAACCTCCTTTAATTTCAATTTGTATAGCTGTCTAGGTCAATTTAGGGTAGATTTAGCAAGTTGTAGGTCATGTTCTTCCAATCTCACATGAGGAAGTAGTTTCCTTGCATGAGTTGGGTCTTCTTCACATGGGGCTCTGGTTGAAGGCTCACATGAGATGAAAGTTGGTCTCACATGAGATTGTAGCATTTCATGCAGGGTCAAGTCCTGTCTCATGCAAGAAAATAGTTTTCTTGCATGAACAACTGCCGCAGAATTTGAATTATTTCACCAAAATTTGTCTAGTTTGCGTAAAATCTGCCAAGTAGAGCATCATAAAGTCATGTCTAGGATAGATGTCTTACTATAGTTACTGTTGTTTGTGTAGAAAACCATCATGTTGAGGTACTAATCTAGTGTCATTGCTTGCTTTGTAGGTTAATTTCCCTGATGTTACCTTTAGGATGCATCATCCTGTCATCACCACACTAGTGCAGAGACTTAAAGATGCAAAGGGTGCACATATTGATGGACTTGGTCTTGGATACTTGCATCATCTACCTGACATTCAGGTAAATCATGGTCTTCTTGGTGCATTTCCATTCAGAGACAAACACTTTCCACTTTTCGATGGGGGAGATGACTGTGACTCCTAAGGATGTATATAGGATTCTCTGGATACTTGTCCATGGTACGTGAGTGGAGTACAAGACACAGCCCCGACAGGGTACAGTGGCCTTGAGGATGATCTTCAGGGATGATCTAGTGATGGGCCAGGCTATTTCCTGGAATGATCTGATCAACAGATATAGTGGTACGCACCCATTAGCTATTGTTCTGGTGATGTTCTTGAGCTGCTACCTTGTTCCAAATCAAGGTTAGCATGGTTTAGAGTGCGGCTGGGGCAAGATGCTACAGAGGATGCTGGCCAGACCAGTATTTAGATTTGGCTAGGGTGAGTGCATGCTAGCATAGATGTACCATGAGGTCCATGAGATCACGTACTGAGGTGCAAGGAAAATGGCGGCAGGAGTCTTCATCTTGCAGATCTGGGCCTGGGAGTATCTTCCAATTTGCAAGCCCATCTTCCATGACACACGATAGCCACTTGAGCCATACATTTATAGATATGTCAATCTGATGACTTAGCCTTTGTTGGGTAAGATAGAACAGTGGAGAGGACAGCTAGATGATATGGCAGCTGTAGTATGGAGACCATGGATTGCTATGGAGCCCTGGGATGATGCTCAAAGGGAGCTATCACACATGTTTGTATCGCGACCATTGATCGGATGTAGCATTACCATCATTGAGAGGTTCCTAGTTACACATGTCTTGCACCAATTTGGTAGACCTCATGACATATAACATGAGTGCTACCCTTACGCCCGCTTCTTCGATGAGGAGAAGAAAGGGTGGCATGCATAATTAGACCTTGGACAATGTGTGATTGAGACACACATTCCTCCAGTGAGATGGGATTACATGGTGGGGGTTACCAATGCAAGGGTGACACCTGCATATAGAGATCACTTGATAGCTCACCCACATCTGAGGTTTATAGATCCAGTCAGTGTAGGAGCTTAGCAGCAGCCTACATAGGAGTAGCAGCAGGCATAAGATCAGCAAGCACCGGTGCAACAACCACCTATTTAGCAGCCTGCACAATAGCAAGTTGTACATCAAAGGGTACTGAGACCATGATTAGGGAAGATTAGCATTCCTATGAGGATGATGGGTTTAGATGCGGGTCTAGGAGTAGCGGGGCCCAGCAAAGGTCCACGAGGCAGTGGACAAGAGATACTTCACAGCAGGCTCCTCCGGTCGATGATATGGATATGCCTAACATTCCAACAGGAGCAGGGACACCGCAGCTATAGGAGGCTCTTAGGAAGAGCTGTGAGAGGGTACGGTAGGTACAATGAGAGCAGGATGATTATCATACCTGATTCATTTGAGAGGAGACCTGTGTAGCTAATCAAGATGTGGAGATTAGATAGCTGCAAGACAAGCTAGCACAAGCGAGGCTGGAGATGAGATATGAGGCTTCTTAGGTAGCATATTATTATGTGGCTTACTGCGGAGCTGTTCCAGATCTTTCAAAGCAAATACCACCATTTATTGATTACACTAGAGCTTCACAAGCACCACCATAGCAGCAGGCTCCTCCGTAGGCACCACCATAGGCTCCACCATAGAGACCTATGCCGCCACCGCAAAGACCACCACAACAGGCACCGACACCCCAATCACCTCCACCTCCACCAGGTGGTAGTGGGTCTTGATATATACATTGTTGTTGTAGCCCATTTTGATATTGTGCTCAAGTAGCACTCTCTTTTGTATATGACATTTTTGAGATATATATATATATATATATATATATATATATATATATATATATATATATATATATATATATATATATATATATATATATATATATATATATGAGATCGACCATTTTGACATCATTATACTTGTTGTATATTGCTTTGATATTGATATATTGAGATGTTTTATATGCTTAGATGTATGAATAGGAATGTATGAAATGCACATGCTTTCTTTTTATGAATATTTAATGTGAAATGCAATGATAGATGGATAGAATATATGCATATGTGTAATGAATGATTTGATTTATGCTTATAGTGGATGCACATGTATATGTAAATGCAAATGAGTAAATGCAATGAAATGAAAATGCAATGGATATGTAATGTATATGGTACTAATCATCTCATGCAGGATTGTTGCAATATATGATAGGTACTAATCAAAGAGATTATGTTTCAAAGATCGAGAGCGAGGACCAGATACTTGTGCAACCAAGGTAAAATCAGGATAGAGGATGAGAACCTTTGATGAACATGAAGCAATCAAGAGAGTAACAAGATATCACTCCAAATGCAAGCCTAGCATGAACATGCAAGCCTAAGCTAAAATGCAAGCCTAGAATGAAAAAAAGGCAAACCCTAGGACTTGGTTGTTCAACTCATCATATTTATCATCATCGAGTTCATTTAGGCATGGGATGATTGCAAGATGCCATACAATCTTCACTAACATTACAATCATGAGAATATAAATATGACATAAGTCTTAAATTTGTCGGAATGAGATGTAAGCATTTAAGGCATAAGAAGCCATAATGACATGAACACCTATTCCTTGTAATTTAGCAAGTTAACATAAGCATCAAAGCACAATTTTTAGAGTGACCTAAATGTTACTTGCGAACAAACACACCAAACATGCGAGAGTTCCTTCTTTTTCCAAAGAGTGCTCGCAGTGACCCCTACATTCACTTAACAAGATGAGCATTAGCGATTTCATATGTAGCAGAAAGAAGTCACTCAAAACAAACAAGGAGAAGAACCAACCTCACCAAAGTGTCCATATAAAAGGAGTTGAGGTATGCATGGCCATCCAATACAAGATGAAGGCTCTTATAGATAGACACCCCTCTTATGTAGATTCTTTCAATCATTGGAACTAAACCAGCAAGCAGAAAGAAAAGAAAATATCATGCCCCCAGTCTTCACATTTCTCAGTCAAGAAAGTCATCTTAGATTTTCTTGAGGGGAGATGATAAAGAAAACAAACAAACAAGCAAAGGAAAATCTCAGCACACTTCAAAGGAACACACAAAGAATTTTAGTTTCAGTTTAAGTTAGTGTGTAAGCAGATTAAAGTCAAATTAGAAGCGTATAACATTTGAAGTCTCGACGGAATAGCGACAGTAGGCAAACACAGTGAGAACCACTAGTGACCGTTGTGAGAGATAAAGTCTTGAGAAGGTATCAGAGTGTGAACCAAGTATTAGAAGGTGAACGTAGTGAGAACCATTGGTGACCAATACAAGGAAGATTCTCAAAAGAGAGAATAAAACACAAGAGAAACATCAACAGATAGATGTAATGAGAACCACTGGTGACTGATGTAAGGAAGAGATCCCAAAAGAGAGAGGTTGAACAAAAGCTAGGTATTAGTAGGCAGGCATAGTGAGAACCATTGGCAACCGATACATGAGAGATCCTCAAGGAGAGAAATCTCAAAAGTAGCTAGGCATCAATAGGCAGACACATTGAGAATCACTGGTGACTAATGCATGAACAAAACTTTTGAAAGTGATAGGATAATGCCCTCTAGACCAGGAAGATGCCCCCAAGTGTGAACCAGTTCCAATCCATGATGAGTTGAGGAAAATCTTGAAGACAACTAAAGGAAAGTGCATAAGCTAGCAAACCAAAGCAGGGAATGGACTAAAGTAGGAAAGCGGGAAAGAAAACTAAAGCAGGAAAGCAAGGAAACTAAAGCAGGAAACTAAGAGCCAAGCGACGCTGAGATGAGATGTAA
Organism: Chamaecyparis obtusa; assembly: GCA_027943335.1. Taxonomy (NCBI): domain Eukaryota; kingdom Viridiplantae; phylum Streptophyta; class Pinopsida; order Cupressales; family Cupressaceae; genus Chamaecyparis; species Chamaecyparis obtusa. The sequence goes on along the minus strand of BSBK01001410.1, from coordinate 839,481 downwards.
CTTTAGGAAACAAGAGGTGCCTGTTTACCAGGTTTTCACCATCTTGGCAGAGATTCTATTTTTGCTGCCATGATGCCTGTTTACTAGGTTTTCATCAATGGCACATTTTTCTCTTTTTCAATTTTTTTGTTCTTTTCCCTTTTTTGATTTTTTTTTGTATTTTTTGAATATTTCATTTTTTGTATTTTTTATCTTTTGAACTTTTTGTATTTTTCAAATTTTTTATTTATTTTTAGTATTATCAAGGCACATGTTTACCAGGTTTTCACCAGGATAATAGATACATCAAAGCGCCTGTTTGCTAGGTTTTCACTAAGATGATCATTTTTTCAAGACATTTTGCAATTTTTAGGATTTTTTGCAATATATCAATTTTTAGGATTTTTTCAGGACCAATAAGTATGTACATGAGCATGTTGGGAATGTCATCTGTAGAACTTCTTTAGATGAAGAGTGTTGATAGGCTCTTTGAGTTGCTCTCCTTCAGTGGTAGAGAGTCGATAAGCATCGGACCCAAATGTTGTAGTAATAATATACGGGCCAAGCTAGTTTGGTTCAAATTTGCCTTTCTGAACTCGCTGCTACTGATTCTTGGGGTTCTCCCTCAGAATGAGATCACCCACTTGAAATTATCTTTGTCTGACTTTCTTATTGTAAGCTTTGGACATTCTCTTTTGATATGCTCAGAGATGATTGAATGCCACCTTCTGACATTCATCAAGTAACTCAAGCTCTTCAAGCTGAGATATTCTATTTTCTTCATCAGTAATGAGGCCCCTCAGGGAGATTCGCAAGGTAGGAATCTCAACTTCAATAGGTAGTACATCTACCCCATAGACCAAGGCAAAGGGTGTGGCCCCTGTTGGTGTTCGGATACTAGTTTTGTAGGCCCATAATGCCATATTAATTTGGAGATGCCAATCTCTACCAAATTTATGAATTGTTCGGTGCAAGATTTTTAGAATTGTCTTGTTATAAGCTTCTACTTGTCCATTACCCTGGGGATAATAGATAGATGACCAATGTTGAATAATTTTGAATTTGGCACATAAGTCTTTTAGGTCCTTAGTTTTGAATTTTCCCCTATTGTCAGTGATAATGGATGAGGGTACACCATACCGGTAGATAAGATAATTTAGTATGAACATAGCAATGGTCTTGCCATCAACTATAGCTAGAGGTACAACTTCAACCCATTTGGTAAAATAATCAATAGTCATGATGATAAACTAATGTCCTCTTGAAGAAGAAAGATGTATTTGACCGACCAAGCAAAAGCCCATTGCTGAAATGGCCAAAAACTAATGAGAGGACTAAGCTCTTGAGCAGGGGCATGAATCAAATTCCCATGAAATTGGCATTGCTTGCAAGTCTTGGCATAGTGAACAACTTCTTTTTCCATGTCCAGCCAGTAATATCTAGCTCTAATAAGCTTATGAGATAGTGTCAGTCCACTTGAATGAGACCCATAAATACCTTCATGTACCTCAACTAACGCATGTTTTGACTCATCAGGTTCTAGACACCTAAGGAGGGTATTGTCTAAGCCCCGTCTATACAAGTTGTTTCCTATGAGAAAAAATTGTGAAGCAGTGCAAATGAGGTGATGTCTCATTCTAGGTATAGGTGTCGAGAATGATCTACTCACAGAGATTGGAGTAAATGTGATGGTAGCAGGGTGAATCATGTCTAATGATTGAACAAATCATCTAAGATTCAGGTATATCATAGGCAGGGTAGCGCAATGTCTCCACTAGGAATTCATGTCTGAAATCATTTTCTGGCATCTGCAATATTGAAGCGAGCGTGGCCATAGCATCGGCTGCTTTATTTTCTACCCTTGGAATTTGTTGGAATGTAATGTGTGCAAAATATTGCTTAAGATCATCCATCATTCTTTTATAAGGGACAAGCTTGTCATCTTTTGTTTGGTAGACATCATTGACTTGATTAATCACCAGCTGAGAGTCTCCAAAGACCTTAAGATCATCCATACACCATTCAATGGCTATCTTTAGACCATTAATAAGAGCTTCATATTCAGCTATGTTGTTTGTGTAGGGAAACAACATTTTATAGGCCTTGGGTAATGAGTATCTTTGAGGTGTGATAAACAAAATGCCTACACTTGATCCTAGTTGAGTAAATGATCCATCAAAGAACATGCTCCAAGAGTGATGTGTGAGAAGCATGATGGATTCATCTGGGAATTCAATGTTTATAGGTTGATAATCTTTCAAAGGAGCTTCTGCCAACTGATCAACAATCTCTTGTCCTTTAATAGCTTTTATTTCTACATATTCAATGTCAAATTTGCATAGCACCATGACCCATTTTGCTAACTTGCCTGTGAGAGTAGCCTTGCTCAGTAAGTATTTTAGCGGATCAATTTTTGCAACCAACCTTGTAGTGTGGGCTAGCATATAATGTCATAGTTTCTATGAAGCAAACACTATAGCTAAACAAGCCTTTTCAATTACAGAATAACTCATTTCGTACGAGACCAAAGTTCTGCTAATGTAGTATATAGCCCTTTCTTTATTGTTCTAATCTTCTTGAGCTAAGAGAGCTCCCAAAGATGAGTCTATAGCTGAGATGTAGAGTATCAGAGGCTTTCTGTGAATAGGAGGCATTAAGATAGGTGGATTAATAAGATATTGTTTTATTTGACCAAGTCCTTTAGCACATTCTTCATTCCACTCGTATGTCACACCCTTATGTAGAATTTTAGTAAATGATTGTGACTTGTCAACTAGCTATGTGATGAAACACCAAATGGATTGCAATCTTCCTTGAAGCCCTCTCATTTGACTAATATTCTTAGGTGGAGGCATTTCCATTATAGCCTGAACTTTTTCAGGATCAACCTCTATCCCCTTAGCTGAAATAATATATCCCAAGAGTTTTCTAAAAGTAACTCCAAATGCACATTTCTTTGGATTGAGTCTGAGGTTGAACTGTTCCATTCGATCAAGGATGAGACCCAAATCTGCAAGATGAGTTCTATGTTGCATTCTTTTAGCCAGAGTATTGTCCACATAGTCCTCCATTGTTTTATGCATTATATCATGGACAATAGTTGTAACAACTCTCTGATATGTTGCTCCAGTGTTTTTAAGCCCGAAAGGCATGACATTCTAGCTAAAGGTGCCCCAAGCATAGGTGAAAGTAGTTTTTTCTTAATCCTCTGGCACAATTTTTATTTGATTATAGCAAAGAAGCCATCCATTAAGGAATACATTTTGTAGCCTGCTGTCATGTCTACTATCATATCAATGTTAGGCAATGGAAAATCATCTTTTGGACATGCCTTATTCAAGTCTCTAAAGTCTATGCATACACGAATGGATTTGTCATGTTTTGTAACTGGGACAATATTTGAAATCCATTCTACATAATTAATTGCCCTTATGAAGCCAGCCTTGAAGAGTTTTTCCAACTCTTCTTTAACCAAGAGTGCCATGTGAGGGTGCATCTTTCGTAGCTTTTGTTTGACAGGTTTGACACCTGGTGCAATGGATAGATGGTGCATAATTAGATTGGGATCCAATCCAAGCATGTTAGAGTAGGTCCATGCAAAGTTTATCTTCTTGCTTTGAAAGAATTTTGTGAACTCTTCTTTTTCTTTCACAGATAGTGACTGAGCTAGGTGAATGATTTGCGGATCAGCCTCTGTACCCAAGTTTTCTAGTTGTGTCAGCTCAATCAAAACTGATGATCTCTCCTGAAAGTGCTTGGGAGAGTATCAAGTATCTCATCGTTGGGCACCTTAGAGAGGCTTTCACCCTTGGATATGTCTTTAATTTTTACTATTTTTGGCTCTGATATTGCCACAATGTGGTTTTCACCATCAGAGCATCTATTTTTTCTTCTTTTAATTTTTTGACTAAGATACTTGATATCCCCTTTTGTCATGCTGACATTGCTTTCACTGGTGGAAGACATTATAGGTTCAATAGCATGGAGGTAACAAGCTAAAGCATAGTTATTCTGGAACTATAGGACTTCATTGGATGCAAAGGGGGAGTTCCAGTTTATTAGCTTGGGATTTTTGAGTGAAAGAGGAGTAATGGCTAGTTCGATTGCATTCATAGTATAATTATCAAAATATCACACAAGTAATTCAAAGCCTAAAGTGATTTCATCCAAAGGAGTGTTCAAATCCCTATGAGACTCTACGTCAAAAGTAGAGGATAGGTTAACACTGATGGCATCAAATTCACGTGTCCTAGCACTTGACCCTTCACTCCCTATGAGACTCTACATCGGAAGTAGAGGATAGGTTAACACCGATGGTGTTAGATTCGTGTGTCCTAGCTCTAGACCCTTCACCTATTTTGAGAGGGTTTTCAAATGTGTGCAGTGTGTCTATGTCTACCTCAAAAGTAGCATCAGATAAGGAATCCCATTCATATTCATTTGAGTCATCACTTGACAAGAGAATTTCATTAGCACTAGTTGTATTACTCGACTCATCTTCATTACTTGTGGCATTGATACTTTGTTGGAGTTGTTCTTGTTCAAGATACTTTTGAAAATGTGGTGGCCTATATCATTCTCCTAAGAAATTAGGATCATCATTCAGAGTTGCTTTCCATTCCTCATATGTGAATTGATGCATAGAAGAGGTCTTATCAGAATCAGTGTCAGTCTCTATCATATGAACAGGTATGATAGGCTCATCAGGTTCTTCAAAGAATGTTGCTAATGTTGGCATTAAGCATGATTGTCATTAGTGACAACACTTATTTTGAATAGTACATATCGAGCAGATCAGTACATATCAAGCAGAACAGAGCTTACCGAGCCGAACAGAGCTTACCGAGTAGAATAGTGCATACCAAGCTCGCAAAGTTTCACAGTGTTTACCGAGTGTTGCACGGTTAAACAGGAAATTTAGTTTCTACCGAGTAACACTTTTTCTACCGAGTCTCCAGTATTTACCGAGTTTGAAACTACAACTGAGTGGTTAGTATGGATTGAGTTTCCACTTCTACCGAGTGCATGAAAATGTCGAGTAACGCAGTGGACACCAAGTATCAGAAAATCACCGAGTTAGTTTGCAGTAACTGTGTAACTATATTTGGGCCGACTCAGTAATATTTGTGTTTACTTGTTTAAGAGCCAACTTTGTAATTGTTTTGGAATTGACTTAGATTGATATATAAACAATGTTTTATGTCATATCCAAGTATGAAAAAAAAAGAGAAGTATGAAAAAGAGAGAAAGGCAGAGATAAGCGAATTACAAAGGGCTACAGCAGTATAAGAAGCAAAAAAGATCTATCTATCACAGAAGGTGATCAGTACATCAGAGAATCTCAATTAGCAAGTACAGTTGCATGTAAGATATCTACTATTTCATCCTAACAGGTGAATCAGCTTGAAATCCTTTAACCGGGTAAACTTAACGGTCTTTGTAAAAATCTCTTAACCGAGTGCATACTTCATTGTATGTTTGTAAAACCTCTAACAAGGTGGACCTAGCAGTCCTTATTACTCCTAACAAGGCAGATCATCAGAAGTGATCATTGTAAGCCTTAACTGAAAAACTTTATACTACAGTATTGAAGTTTTGTGGGCATCATCCCCACCCCAGTTTTACTTTCTACTTGGAAGGTTTCTGGGTCACCAAATCTCTGTGTTCTAAGTGTTATGAATGTTTTATTCTTTCTGTTACTCATGCATGCAGTCAGATTATCAATCTAATATTATTAAGATCTAAATCTGTTAAAATTTTTGAAGTTACTGATTCACCCCTCCCCTCTCAGTAACCTAGATAGTCTTGAATATTTCCAACAATTGGTATCAAAGCTCAGTGGATCTCAGAATAAAGTTTGACAGCTTGAGAAAAGATTCAGGATAATGGAGATATTCAGACTGAACAAAGTAATTAAGAATGAAAAGCTAGATCTGGAAATGGCCATAACTCAACTCAAAGAAGCAAGAGAGCATCTTTTCCTTTCCCTAAAAAGAAGGAAGGAACTCACAAATCAGATCAATGACCACCAGTATGTTGAAGAAAAGATTGAAGACTTTTTCCCTTCAAGCAGCTCAGATGAAGCAAACAATGCAATCAAAGAACTTCTAGAAAAGAATGGATCTCTGCAAGAAGAAGTAAGAAAATTGAAAAGAGAATAGGAAATTCAGTCAACAAGATTCTGTGAAGTTTTGGAACAAAGAAACAAGATGAAAGATGAAATAGATGGAAAGAACAATGAAATCCAGAATAAAACTCTTCAGCTAGAAAATCTTATTGATCAAATCTCCAATGCAAATGAAGAAATCTTGACTCTAAGATCAGAAAATGAAAATATGAGAGAAGAGCTGAGATTTGAAAAACAAATCAATTTAAGAGTGATGAGTGAGCTAGATTCTAAAAGGCAAATCAATGAGAGGATGTTGAAATCTCAAGAAGATATGAATCAGGTGTATGAACAAAACCTTCATAGGCAAAAAGGAAAAGCAGGACTTGGATACAAAGAGGAAGGTGAATCCTCCAAACAAGGTACTCAAAAGAATCAGAAACCTACCTGTAATCACTGTGGCAAAATTGGTCATACTTCAAACAAATGTTGGAGCAATGGAAAAGAAAAATTCAATGGAAAATGCTACAATTGCAATTAGCTTGGTCATAAAGCAAATGAATGCAAGGAAAAACCAAGATTTAAAGGCATATGTCACAAATGTATCAAACAAGGTCATAAGGCATCAGAATGCAGAACCAAAACACCCAATCTAGTGGAACAAATTATTAAATCAATGTTTGGTTGGGATTACAACACTTGGTGTAGATGTCATTACTGTGGAGAATATGGACACATTGGCATGAATTGTGTAAGGCACCACTTGAGAAAAAGGGATTCTACCATAAGATGTTATAATTGCACTAAGCTTGGTCACATAGCTAAAAACTACATGAATTTAGGCAAAATTGAAGATGAAAAGAAAGCAAAAGCAAATAACATTAGGAAGCAGATGAGACAGAAGTGGATTCCTAAACCTACCGAGCAAACCAATCCTAAAGTCACTAATGAAGGGAGTGGCTCTATGAGCTCTAACTAGTCTCCAAGAAAGCACTAGAACTATATCTTCATAGACATATTACAAAATAGTTCCTGAACTGAAAGGAAGACAGATCCAAATTAGTATGCAAGATACAGCAGGATCACAAGAAGGTCGATATCAGTTATCACCGAGCAAGGTCAAGAGTAACCTAACTTCATTTGGTTACTGAGTAAGGTCGGAGAAGTATGAATTCATATGATCGCCGAGTTGTGGAGTCTTCACCGAGCAATTAATTCATAGTGGATGACAGCTTGTCTAATTCTATACCCTAATTCATACTGAGCATTAATGACAAAGTTTCAACAAAAGGAGTGAAATCAAGTTCACTATTCACCGCGAACAAAAGTCTCCTAGTGCAGTCAAGCATTTCGAAGCATATTTCAGGAAGATATTATCTTTCCTCAAAAAATTTATTATGTTCACCGAGCTACCATGGCATCATCTAGCGCTAAAATGAAGAAATATTCAGAAATGTTGGTTCATGGAGAATGGAAAGCACCACAAACTCGTGCCCGCAGTTGCCGGAACCCTAGACCCGAGTGGAGCTCAATCTTGGATTCCTCCTAAGGTACTTCTTATTAACGATATTCACAGACATTTTAAGTGTACAATTCAAGAGCTTGGAACCCTAGAGATAGATACTATCCGTGAGGAACTATGTGTCGATGGTGTTCTCAAACTGGAGCATCAACATTTGGAAGATAAGGGTTTAGTTCACATCACACACTTGCCTTGGAGCTTTTAGATAAAATGGATTAGATATATTCTTAGTTGAGTACATGAAGGTAAAATATGGCTTGAGCAACCAATAGAGATTATGAAGAAGATGATTCACCGAATCACTGGTCTTCCCATGCTCAACAAGGCAAAATCTACAAAAACCCTAGGTCAGACGGAACTAGAAGAGAAAACCCTAGCCGAGTGGGACGGTAGAGGTATGAAGATAAGTAGAATTACTGATGTAGAATTAAAGTTTGGTATACATATCGTAGCTCACAAGATATACAGTTCAAGTCGGCAGAATAGTGTTCCATGTGAAGTAGTTGACCTAGCGTATAAAATTGTAAAAAATAATCTGTCATTTGACCTAGCAGATCTTTTGTTGAGATAGTTCAACAAGAACATGGAGAGCATAAAAACTTCAAAGAAAAATCCATGTAAGTTTGGCTCACTGTTGGTTTGTTTATTTTTCTATGCTCAGAAGTTTTTCCCATCAAAAGGCATGGTAGTATGGAGAAAAGATGTGCCGGTTCTTTATCAGATGAATGAATACATTTCAGAAATGGGTGAGAATTTTGAAAGCATAATGGATAACTATTTTGAATCATTTAAAGAGAAAATGAACAATAGATTTTGGATTCCACAGAAATTGGTGGAAGATTACAAAGATGATATTTGTTTTATGGTGGATTGTGATAATCTATATATACAGGCAGCAAAACCAAGGATTGTACATGTGAAACCTCTTCCCTATGAGGTAAATATTGATGAAACATAGAATATTATTAAAGCCCTAATTAATCAACCTGTTAACCCAAAGGCACCATATTTTGGGGCATATGAAGAAGCTAAGGAGAGAATTGAGCTTAGTATAAAGCTTCCACAGGTGGTTAACAAAGGAAGAAAGAGGTTGGCCAAAATACAAGCTAGCACACCTCTAATGTCAACCAAGGAAAAAGGAGAGGACTTTGAAGAAGAAGAAGAGAAAAAGGATGAGGAGGAAGAAGAACAAGTACTAGAAAAGAAGAAAGGAAAAGTATTTATCACCAAGGCACCCAAGCAACCCTCTGCAGTATTTACAAGAAGGAGTGCAAGAGGCAAGGCAGGCAAAGATAGTGAAGAAATAGTATTCAAAAGGCCTCCTCCTTCATTAAAAGAAAAAATCAAGGATATGAAAGAAGGATCTGGAATTGAAAACTTCAAATCTCTAAGATATGAAATCAGATCTGAGGAAGAGCAGTAGGAAATTGAAGATGCTGTTATCGAGAAAATAGGAAGATGGAAATACTCACCTGAAGAGATAGCTTCTCAAATCCCAGGAACTCTGCTGAAAAAAATTAAGTTGAGATGGTCCAATGCAAGACAAACTGTCAAGGACATCTATGCTCAAACCTTGAGGCAATTAATGCCAAGTTTGAAAAATGCTGAAATTAATAAGGCATTGATAGATAATGAAATTAAGATGACACTCAAATTCAATAGTTTTTTGATTTTGATCAAAGATATTGATTCGGTTGTGAAGAGTGCCACTACCACTTGGAAAAACATCTATAATCTTCACAAACCGAGTGTCGAAATAGTGATAATCAAGGATATTGATGATGACAGTGATGAACATGAAGAAGATACCGAGGTAGACAAGCAAAGTGATGAGGAAGATAATATTGTTCGGATAGCTGCAAAAGTCATTGCCTCACTTCCTCACTCTCCAGCAAAAGTTGCTACACCTAGTACGGAGATAACTTCAAGTATGATTATGACAACTTCCACAGATACATCAAATGTCAAATCATCACTACCACAACTCAATGAATCATCGATAGAAATGATTACCACCTCTTTTACCGAGTTGCAGTCTCCTGTATCTACTTCAGTACCTACTTCCATATCAAGTTTTCCAGTAGTAAGTACCTCAGTTTTGGATACTTCAGTAAGTATTTCAGTTTTTGATTCTACAATTGTGAATACTTCAATTTTGAGCCCTTCAAGTATTCCAATCGATAGTCTATCATTTTTCACAGCTAGTCCTACAATGTCTACAATAACTTCTACAAAGGCATTAAGTGCAATAACAGTTGATCCTAAGGCTCAACCAAGTACAAGATTTTTGAGTAAGAATGTAGAAGAGGATATAGACTTAGATGAGGAGATAGAGATTCCAAAATTAGACTTTGCAAATCTTTCAGCAGACCAAATGCAAAACATTGGTGAACTCCTTCAAAAGAAATCAAAGCAGAAGAAACTAAAAGAAGAAAGGGACAATGAATATAAAATTATTGAAGATGCAAAGGATATTTTGTCAGAAGCATTAGGTATTAAAGTTGATTCCTCTCAACATATTTTGTTACAGTTAGCTGCGGCAATAAACAAGTTCCATGAGGATTCCTCTGCGTTAGAGAAGATTATTGAGAAAGCTGAGAAGAAATTTGACTATAAAGTGCTTGAGCATGTTGCTCAGCATATAGCTATTAATTAGGTAGGATTATCTTCATTTTTGATAGATATTGAATCCTCCTATTCCTATATTACCTCACTTGTTGCTAAGCTATGTAATGTTGTCGAGTTCACTAAGGAAGTCAAAGAAAAATTGAATAAGATTGATGAGGATCTGAAGGATAGTGTACAGAAGTTGCAACTTGAACCTAGTTCAAGCTCTGTACATCATATGAAAATCACATTCCTATCAAATAGGCAGTCGGAATTATTAAAAGAAGATACAAAGATCCGGTCAACATTGCTAGATATTCAGAACATGATCCTTCCCATCATGGACATAATGCAAAAGCACATTGTTCACTCAAAAGCATTACTCCATGACAATCAATTTTCCATTGCAAACCACATGATTGAACTCTCTGTAGAAGTCCAAATTGCACTCCAAACATGCAAGATTCTACAAGAGAATTGGGACAGAACTCTGGCACTAATCATGAAGGTACATTCTGGTTTTCTTTCACATTTTAGATTCTCCCTGTAAAATACTTGTATATACACCTTTGGCATTATTGTCAAAAAAGGGAGACAATGTATAGGAGAAAGTGTATAATACGAAAGGGGGAGAAAGTACTCTATATAAGGGAGTCATGAAATATATAAACAACAGTTTGACAAAGATAAATTTTGAAAAATCAAAAAAAGATTCAGCATGATTCTTGTATATAAGTTTTGACTATAAGTGTTTTTGTCACTAATGCCAAAGGGGGAGGTTGTTGGCATTAAGCATGATTGTCATTAGTGAACACACTTATTCTGAATAGTACATACCGAGTAGATCAGTACATACTAAATAGATCAGTACATACCGAGCAGAATAGAGCTTACCGAGCCGAGTAGAGCTTACCGAGTATAACAGTGCATACCGAGCTCGCAAAGTTTCACAGTGTTTACCGAGTGCTGCACGGTTAAATAGGAAATTTAGTTTCTACCAAAACACTTTGTCTACCGAGTCTCCAGTATTTACCGAGTTTGAAACTATGACCGAGTGGTTAGTATGGACTGAGTTTCCACTTCTACTGAGTGCATGATGATGTCGAGTAACGCAGTGGACACCGAGTATCAAAAAATCACCGAGTTAGTTTGCAGTAACCGTGTAACTATATTTGGGCCGACTCAGTAATATTTGTGTTTACTTGTTTAAGAGCTGACTTTGTAATTGTTTTGGAATTGACTTAGATTGATATATAAACAATGTTTTATGTCATATCCAAGTATGAAAAAAAAGAGAAGTATGAAAAAGAGAGAAAGGTAGAGATAAGCGAATTACAAAGGGCTACAGCAGTATAAGAAGCAAAAAAGATCTATCTATCATAGAAGGTGATCAGTACATCTGAGAATCTCAATCAGCAAGTATAGTTGCATGTAAGATATCTACTATTTCATCCTAACAGGTGAATCAGCTTGAAATCCTTTAACCGGGTAGACTTAACAATCTTTGTAAAAATCTCTTAACCGAGTGCATACTTCATTGTATGTTTGTAAAACCTCTAACAAGGTGGACCTAGCAGTCCTTATTGCTCCTAACAGAGCAGATCATCAGAAGTGATCATTGTAAGCCTTAACTGGCAAACTTTATACTACAGTATTGAAGTTTTGTGGGCATCATCCCCACCCCAATTTTACTTTCTACTTGGAAGGTTTCTGGGTCACCAAATCTTTGTGTTCTAAGTGTTATGAATGTTTTATTCTTTCTGTTACTCATGCATGTAGTCAGATTATCAATCTAATATTATTAAGATCTAAATCTATTAAAAGTTTTGAAGTTACTGATTCACCCCTCCCCTCTTAATAACCTAGATAGTCTTGAATATTTCCAACAGCTAAGTCTGAAGGCATGGGATATGGGAATATGTCTTCATCAGAGCTGGCCTCCAGATTTATCTCTAGAGTAATATTTTCAATCTCTTGTTTAGGTTTAGGTTCAGGCTCAGGTTTCATCACAAATATTTTTAGCCTAAGATGAAAAGGAGTCTTTTTAAAGCCTAAGCCAAAAGTGTCTTTTGTGCGACAGCCTATGGCTTCAATAGGTTTTAACAAACCATTGTCATTCTTGCCTACAGGACTACTTCCCTTATAACTAAAGCACTTCATGATCTTGAAAACTTCTCTATATGGTTCTTGTTCTAAATTTGGAGGTGGAGTAGTCATTTTAGAGTGTTCCTTTCCTTTGTAGATCCAAGCCCTGATTGCTCTATCTTCATCTTCATCTTCTAATGGCATATAGGCTCGCAAAAAGGTGCCATCATAAAAAATTTCAAGAGGATCATTAGAAGGTCTATTATCCTTAGAAGGTCTCCCATAAGAGCATGGAGATGGGGGAAGAGCAGCCAATGATAGCACAGGCTGAATCTGATAGTCACCCATTCCTGTATCCTTGAGTTTCAAAGTTTGTTCCATCTCTTTTAACTTAGCATCATAAAACTTAATGGATTCTCTATTTTCTAGAACAAAGCTATTAGTAGATTGGTTCAGTGTATTGCAAGAGAAATTGGTATTTGTAGGTACAGTGACTTCTGCTCCATGAAATGAAAACTTGATGCACTGATGATATGTATAGGGCACTGCCTGCATCTCATGAATCCAGGGTCTACCTAACAAGATATTATATGCAAGCAGGATATCCAAGACTTAAAAAATCACATCTCTTTCAATGGGTCCTACATGGATAGGCAGCACAAGTAGGCCCTTAGACTTGTGCTCTTCTTTGTCATAAGCCTTAATGGTGATCTTTTTGCAAGAGTCTATACAGTCTTCATCATAACCTAACTGAATGAGAAATTTGGCAAAGAAAATATTAAGACCAACACCATTGTCTATAAGCATGTGGCAGACACATTTGGGACCTATCATGACCTCTATATGTAAAGGAGCATTGTGCGGGTGACTCAGGGAATGATCATCTTCTTCAGAGAAGGATAGATAATGTGGTGAAGTCAAATGACCCACCATAGATTAGAACTGATTAAGCTCAAGATCCTTGGGAACACTTGCCTCAGCAAGGGCTTTGTCTAGAATCTACTTGTGACCAGGTGAGATTTTTAATAACTCAAAAATAGAAATCTAAGCATTAGTTCATTGAAGCTGATCCAAGATACTATAGCTTACAACACTAGAGGTAGGAGCCGATTTCATGTTCTTGTTGTCAGGGCCAACAATAGTCTTATCCACAATCTTTTTCGAAGCAAATGTGGAAGTATCAGATCTCTTATCTATAGTTTTTTTTGGAGTAGATGTAGGAGGGTCAAGACCCTTCAAAACAACTCTTCCACATGAGTGAGTAATGATGTTAGCACAATCTTGAGGTTTGCCAGATTCAGAAGTATGAGAGGTAGAACTTTGCAAGATGAAAGGTGTCTTAGGTTTGGGAGTCTCACTACCCCCCTTGAAGTAATCATGTTGCAATATTCAGTGTCAACAGGTTCAATCATGCCAATAACATTGTCATCATTGGTGTATGTGTAGTTCACTTTAGCATTAGTATTCTTAGTCTGCGAGGATTCACCCTTCTCATGACAAGGGAAGGAATCTTTAAATGCTTGATGATCAGAATTCTAGTTGGGATTGTCTATAAGGATATCACCACTATCAATCAAATCTTGAACTTTGTGCTTTAGCTAGAGACAAGTGGTAGTCTTATGTCCTTTATTTTGGCCATAGTCACAATAGGCATTATCATTCCACCAATAAGGTCTCGGTTGAGGATCATAAAGACACTTTTCTAAAGGAGTAAGCACTTGATGTTTCACCAAATTCTAGAAGACTACATCCATTGGTTCCCCAAGAGAATTGAATTCATGCTTAGGCTAAGAAGCCAAGGTTTATTACTAGAGAACTTTGAAGGTTGTTGATTACTTGTCGTATTCTTCTCAATAGCTTTAGCTTCTTGTATACTTGACGTAAGATAAGAAGACTTTGGAGGTTTTTCCATAATGTTATCAACCACTCTGTCATTCACAACATCCCTATTCTTGTTAAAAGCCTTTCCCTTGTCTTTGTTTGAGGAGAATCCTTGCTTATTATCCTTATTTAGAACCAATTCTCCTTTCTTAATCATGAAAGCCTCTATCCTCATGGCTTGTTGGATCATATTATCGAAGGTCAAAGGACCTTGTAGCTAAACTTGGTATCCAAAATTTGGGACAAGATTATCCAAGTAGATATCAAGTTTCTCTGATGTAGGTAATTTCCAAGGATACTTAGTACAAATTTGTCTCCATCTCTAGAGAAAAGATGAGAAAGGTTCTCCTTGCCGTTGTTTTAGATTACACAAATCACTGATGTTGACAGGGTGTTGCATGTTGTGAGAGTAATGTTGAAGAAAAAGATTAGCAATCTCATCAAAGGTCTTGATGCCATGAGGTAATTTGCAAAACCATTCCATAGAGGATCCACCCAAGCTACAAGGGAAAAGTCTCATAAGATATGTCTACTCATGTATAAATTCCATAGACAATGCACCAAACTCTTTGAGATGGTCTTGGGGATCGGTGGTACCCAAGTACTTGTCATATTTTGGCAACACTACTCCCCTTGAAAAAGGAGGCATGTGAATACTTTTGTCAAATGGAAAAGGGCATATGTTGTCCATTGTATTTATTGCATTGGTTTATCCTTGTCTCTTGTGAGTTGACCAATCTAATCTTGCATATCCCTAATCATCTTTTGTAGCTTGGCGGTTTCATTCTCTTCCTCCTTGGCTACAAGTGTTTCTACTTGGAAGTTCAGGGGTAACTTAGCACCTTGTTGAGCTAACTCAAGAATGTACTTCTCCTTGTCCTCTAAGAGGAGGATCTCCATCATTTTGATAAGACTTTTGTTAGCTTTAGCAGCATTTATGTCATTTTGACTTATCACATCATCTTCATTACCAAGAATCTCATAGATGCTAAGAACTTGATCTTGTTGCTGATCATCTTGGTTTTGGTCATGCGGAGTAGGGCGATAGTGATACAGTTGTTGATCACCTTGAACTTTGCTTTGAAATTGATCATCTATGTGAGTCTGATTTTGGGCATTAGAAGATTGACCATGATATTGATTGTTTTGAGATTGATCATATTTTCCCGATTGGAAATCAAATGGATCCACCATTTTGTTTGTATGGCATGGAACAACATCTTCCTTAGTAAAATGATAAGAATGATGTCAAGAATATTCTGATTAAGTAGCTTTGGGAGCACAAATAGGATCAGAGGTATCAATAGCTTCAAGATCATCGATAGGATTAGCCTCAAAGTTTTGTCACTCTTGGAAATAAGGACCAGGTTGTTCTCAAAATGACCACTCCAAATAGGAGTTAGATGCTTGAAGAGGATCCAATGGGTCAACAGACTTGCATGATTCAATATTCTCAAGAGGATCAATGGGTTCAATAATAGGACCGGTTCGAGGAAGAGATCTCTCAAGGTTGTCGAATAAAGAATTGCTTTGAAAGAATGAGTTGTCTTGATCTTGAAATGAGAAACCAAGTTGTGATTCAAATAGCGGATTGAAACATTCTTGAAAAATTAGAGGTGATGATTGAAGCAGACTATCTTGCATAGTACTTAACAAAGAGTTCGAGGATCCTTGACAAAGTATAGATTTCTCAACAGATTCAGGATGATCTATTTCTTGATTAGGAGGTTCGCTTCTACCTTGATCAGTATTATGAATGGGATAAGTCTTGCCACTTCTAGTTGTGACAGTCATAGATGAAGATGAAATGAGAGAGGACTCAAGATAATGCTAGACTCTATCTCTAAGAGCAATGCAAGGAGATAAATGGCTAGAACAGCCAAGGTGCCAGATGAATCTAGTATGAATTGTCAAAAGAGAATAGCTAGAATAGCCAAGATAAGATTATCGCAACATGAGATACAAAAAGCATAAAGAGATAAGGTAAACCAATGAGAGACAACATGATTCAAAGTGAAGATCAATCAATTCCTAGCTCAAGACAACCAATTTCTAACAGAAAATGAGAGGAAAGCAGAAAAATAGACCTTAGACAAAAGGCAGATCAGATGAAAAGTCAAACAATCAATGGAAAACAAGTCTCTATTTTTTAAAACTGGGCTACACTCTCTTGCAAGAAAGTACTAGGACACGCGAGAGAATGCAAACCTTCGCATGAGAAAACAAAGTCTTGCATGAGAAAGTTCTTTGAAGGTGAAACCTCGCATGAGAAAAGTACAAAATCTAATAATTCGACATAGTTTTTGAGGTTTGAGTTGAATTTTGAGGTACAGCCTGAATTGATGTCTGACAAAAAATCCAGTTTCCTGACAGGTTTGAAGAATAGTTTAATCAGCAATCTCATTTTGGGATTTCAATCACTCGTTTAAAGACACAAAGGTTCGAATCAAGCAATTGTGATACAAGAAGTAGTCATTAATAGACCTATTAAGGACAAAGAAACTTGATAGCATCAGGGGGGTCTTTGTTTGATTATGATTGGACAATGTTTAAGACTCGATAACAAACACATAGCTTAGTCCTACAAAGAAAATGGGGCAAAGCCAAAACCTTTTCCCCATTGCTTGAATGCATACGTACACCTCACATAGCCATGTCACCCCCTAGAGGGCACCCGTGTTTTTGGTTTTTCCAAGGACTCAATAGTATATGTTCAAAGGTTACCCTTGAAGCAAGGGCCAACATCGTATACCACCTTCAAACATCCAGGTGTATGCCTATGATGGGAATCTATGAGAGGGATTCTTCCCCCTCCCTGCGCAAAGATTATGACTCCTTTCGGAGGTGAACCGGGTAGGACACTAGCTAAGGAGAGTTTTTAATAGGCTTCCATTCATGCTAACCTTCAGTGCCTTTGATACAGGGTTGAGGCCTCATAGCCACACTAATACTTGAAAGTCATACACCCCCACAAGTAGGACTAGGAGCGGCACCACTCAGTATAATAGACGGAGCCTCCTCAAGATGATAGTCAAACTCTTGAGAAGGAAGCTAACATGGTTTTGCAGTCTTTAGACTCAACAAAACATTCTTTATTAAAGTGAGGTGGAATCACTGGCAAAAGGTGCATACTCACTTGGGTTGTTCCTGGAGGTTCAACTTCCGACAGGCCCTCTAAAGGTGACACTGGACTTGGTTTAGATTTGGGGGTTGGATTTTATGATTCTCCCAAAGGGAAAAGAGCATACTTCTCTATCCCATTTCCTCACCCAAACACATCAAGAAGATTCATCATTGAGTTAGCTTCACTCCACCAAATCCACATGCTTTTGGGTTTCTGGTTCTCTCAAAGAGAGAAGAGCATAATCCCCTGTTGAATAGAAGTGCTAAAGATTCACTAGCTTTCTCCACTTCCCCAAGAATTTGTCATATTAGTAAGATCATTAGGATTTCGGGTTCATTCATGGTCATCACCTCCATGTAATGAAGAGCCAAATTCCCTACTCACTATCAAAATCCTCAAGAAATTTTAATGGAGCCCTATTTAAACTATGTGAATGAAAGCAAGAAACAAACACAATGTTTTAGCAATTCTTCGACTACTGTCCTACAATCAAACCATTAGCATGTTTCAAGTTCTTCGACAAATGTCTTGCAAAAAATTGTTATGCTGTGAAAATAGAAAAAAAATGATAATCAGCAGTAAACACCAGATGTCAAAAAAAGAATCATAAATTTGCAAAATTTGGAAGTTTTAACTATCTGACAGAGAAACTTCACGCAAGGAAGTACCAAACAACGTGCAAGAAAGTGCAGTATCGCGCGAGAAAGTACCAGGGTCCACATGAGACAGTACAACTTCACGTGAGAGAATGCTATAGGGAGAAAAACTTCACATGACATGCTCTGAATTCTCATTGGAGAATCCGTACACAGACAGTACGGACTCACAGTAGAGCATAAATTTCTTGTCAAAAAAAATTTGAGAATGAGGCCAGAAATCAGATTTTCTACCCCACAGTGGGTGCCAAAATGTGTGTGTTTGAATGTGACCTCTAAATCAGGCACAAACACAACATAGTCATTGCTCAATCATGAGATTGTGAGTATGAACATGGATTGTCCATCTCACAACATCGATTGAATTGACCTGTTGCCTCCTATGTGAACAAGGTGTTAAATTACTCTTAGAACGAGAGCCAACAACCATAGACCAGTCCTCCAATGGAGGATTTTTTAAAAGCTATGAAGATTGAACAAAAATTGAAATTAAGCTAAGATGAATGAAATTTAATCTAAGATACTTTGAAAGAAATATGGAGATGCAGATTATTGTAAAGAACTTAGAAAATAACAATAATATTAAACTATGAGTAATTAAGTAACTAAGATAATGAATATGCAATATTAACTAAATGAAGAAGATACTAAAACGTAATAAAAGCTTGGAATTAATGAAATTGAGACCTAAAATACTATAGTTTAGTTACTCTCAACAATTTCCTCCTTTGAATGAAGAAAATAGGTCCATTAAATAAGCAAACCTGGGAAGAGAATGAAGGGGTTCTTGATTCGAAACTCCTGACTCTTCATTTCCATTTGAGACAAAAAAGCATGAATTACTTAATTAAAAGAATGGAAAATGCCACACAAGTGACCCTTCGAATATTATGAATTATTAATTCAAAAAGGAGTGTCCATTTGATAACAAGCAATTATTAATTCCTTTTTATGGGTGATTAGCCAAATGGGGTGGGTTTAATTTAATTCCAAGTACTTAGGACTTTAGGATTAAATTAACTTATCATAGGGGTAATTTAGCTAATTAAAGTCAAAGAATTTAGGAATTAATTTTGATTATTTGATTAGTGTAATTTAGGGTCTTTGCAATTGACATAAAGTCAAATCAAGTCAGGTAGGAGAGAGAAAATTGCCTAGGGAATTAGGACTGTGAAGATGTAAAATTATTGAAAATGCAACAAAATTGATTGAATTTTAAAAGGTGTTGATTTTGGGGTATTACACCAGCCACCCAGAGATTATGTGTGTCACTACCAGACCCTATGAGGGTACACCTTGTTGCTTGTGGTTTTGAGTATTTGATTCATTTACCTGAGATTAGGCTAAACCAAGGTTTGTTGACAGCTTTGATAGAGAGATTTCACTCAAAGACAGAGGCATTTCATCTTCCTACTGGAGAGGTCATTGTGACTCCAGAGGATGTGTATAGGATTTTGCATATTCCATTCCATTTAGGTTAGCATCCATCTTATGTGAGTTCGGGGAACTCTGGTATATTGGCATTCTGACGTCTCTTTGGAGATGATACTCAAATGACTGCCTCTATTTCCTGGGAGACTTTGGTATAGCATTATGGACAGATGCACCAGCTAGAGTATATCATTGTAGAGATGATAGGAGGGATTATCATGTCAAACCATTAGTAGAATGGTATTTTGATGGGCTAGGCCTTGATGGTTGCACATCTGATGGCAACTCCTTCTGAGTTGGCATGGGATCAATGTCTGTTGGCCCATATGTTCTCCGAGATGCATGAGGTAGTGTATCAGGAGAGAAAGTCTTTCACAGCTAGAGCTTTAGTTTTATAGATCTAGGTGTGGGAGCATATCCCTATATTGAGACCAGTGTGTACTTCACAGAGGCAACCACAAGAGCCAATGATATATATATATATATATATATATATATATATATATATATATATATATATATATATATATATATGATGGATATGTTATACAAGGGTGGATGGGCCATGTAGAGTATTGGAGGAGATGTCTTGATGACATGACATTTGTTTGATAGAGACCTTATGTAGGTATTGAGCCATGGCCTACTACATGAGAGCATTTTAGTTTCTTCTTCCAAAGTCATGTATTGATAGGGAGGTCACCTTCCACTTTAGAGAGATTTCTTATTACCAGGGTATGGATAGGGCATGAGCTTGGACTCGAATGGACCACAAGGCTTTCTTATGCTTTGTTTTCTTAGGAGTACATTGGTATCATTGGTAGAGATTGGGAGTATAGACCAGATGTTCTTAATGCTAGAGTGAAAGATGGATTCATTGTCTGGCTTGCTAACCATCCCATACACAGGTTCTCAGATTCAACAGAGCTAATACCCTCCATGGAGGAGGTGATGGATGTCACAGGTGCATTGATGAGATAGGGTCCTAGACCCACACAGGTTTCAATTGTACATCCCACACCTTCAAGACCTAGATCGATGGCTCCTCCATAAAGACCA
Source organism: Chamaecyparis obtusa (assembly GCA_027943335.1). Taxonomy (NCBI): domain Eukaryota; kingdom Viridiplantae; phylum Streptophyta; class Pinopsida; order Cupressales; family Cupressaceae; genus Chamaecyparis; species Chamaecyparis obtusa. The sequence goes on along the minus strand of BSBK01001410.1, from coordinate 819,031 downwards.
TCAGGACAGATGAGGCCCCCTCATTCCACTACTTCTACAGCAAGTAGAGCTGTAGGTACACATAGATGGACCAGGGGAGAGGGTGGTATGCTAGAGAGTGTCAGTGCTTTTGATGAGGTACTGGCAGTTGAGCAGGTTGTAGGTGGTGATGCTGATCCGATACAGGATGATATAGGTTTTGATCTAGGTGTAGAGGTTAGACGTCGTAAGGCACAGAGAGTAGAGACCACTGAGCAAGTTTCCCCAGATACTGAGATGCCAGCATTCTATGTTGATTCTACTATTCCTCTTACTCCATAGGAGACCATCAAATGGCTCAGATTATAGGTCAAGGACCTATAGGTTCATAGTGCTTAGTGGGAGGAGAGATACTTGAAGGCAGACAGGTAGCGTACTGAGCTTCGTGCATAGGTACAGAGATTACAAGAAGAGGTGATTCATCAGAACTCATGGGTGGCCTATTATGTATCCACATATTATATAGTTGTGCCTACTGCATAGAGATTCCCTACATACTCTTAGTATATGATGGCATCAGAGGGAGCCAGAGCACCTAGAGTAGAGGTAGTACCAGAGGCACCACCACCACCCCCACTAGATGGCGAGGATCGGGCTGATAGCTGATCTATGTTGATATATTTGGATACTCTTTTGATCCTTTGATTTTGATATTGTTCTAACTTTGATAGCTCACATGAGCTCATTCTTTTGTATACGGTGCTAGTAGTGCACCCCTAACTAGTTTTGAGATTTTTGATATATATATGAGATCGAGATTTTGGTTATGACTTCATGTGTACTTGTCATGTTTTTTATTTATGATGATATCATGTGATGTTTATGCTATGAGTAGTTTGTAGAATGTATGTATGGATTAATGCAATGCAATGATTTCTTTCATATGTATCGATGTTATGGAAATGTATTTGATTATGGAAAGATGTATGTATGATTTATGATTATGCACATGGATGTATTTGGAATGCAATAGATGATTATGATATGCAAATGCAATGATTCACATGATATTTTTTGCAGGAATTGATGAAGACAAGTACTCAATCTTATGTCAAAAGGGATGTTTAACCTAGGAGGGTAACTACTTGCAATTATATGAAGAGACCTTCGAGTTAGGTTTCAGCTCTTGTTAGATTTGAAGAGACAATTTGGAAGAATTTTTTAAGCATTAAAGTCCATATAGCCATTTGTGAGATCATGCAAACATGCAAAAATGCCAAGAGACATGCAAAATGATATGCAAACCTAAGACCTAGGACCTAGTCACTGATCATGTGTCAGTTATTCTCATCATTGAATTTTTAGGTAACCGGATAAATCAATACAATTCCCACTAGTTATGAAACCATAGACATATGAATATCAATTTGTGTACACAAGAATCAATACAACACCCACTGGTCAAAAAACCATGGACATATGAATATTGATTTTATTTCAAAATGTTGGATTAGATATAAGCACCAAGGCACAAATGCCAGGATCACCTGAATATCATGTCCATTTTGATATAGCAATTTGTATAAGCATCAAAACATAAACGTCGTGATGACCTGAATATGCCTTGCTGTACAAACACATCAAGAAGTCAAGAGATCATTCTAAGTCCAGTGTGAATTACCCATACTGACCCTTTATCATTCATATCCTTAGGTAAGATCATGTTTCACAGTAGGAGAAAGAACTCACTCAAAAAGACAATAGTTAGATCAAACTTCCTTGAATTTTCCAGGTATCAATGGTTGAGGTACGCATGGCCATCCAATTCGAGATAGAGGCTCTTACAGTCGAACACCATTTCAATCCAGAATTTCCAAAGTTGTTAGATTTTCACTCTAAGCATAAAACAAAGAAAAGATTATGCCCCCAATCATCACTCTCTAAATCCTATAAAGGACATCATCGAAGAGCTCAAAGGACACAATATGCAAAAATCTCAATGCAAATTAGTAAGCATACAAGGAGATAAAAGCATGTAAAAAGCATAGATTATTTTCAATTTGAGTTGATGTTTGATTGCGTTGTTGATGTAAAATCCTTTCTAGAGAGGAGACTGACTGACTGACTCAAATGAAGCTTCAAAGGACTCTGACTGGAGATGACATGTCTAAAGTATACTGGAGACCATAGTATATGACATTGATTTCCCCCAAGTGTTAAGCATTGATAGGATATAGATGCTTGAGCTGAGTGGTGTACAAACTGACTTATTGAAAATAGGAATGCAGAAACAAAATGAGAGATATGTACAAAGCAAAACAAAACTGAAAACTAGGAAAGACCAAGATTGCACTGATAGATGGAGTGTTTTTTGTACTTTTGATTTTTTCAATTTTTTTGTATTTTTGATATTTTCAATTTTATTTTATTTTTTTGATTTTTTTTACTTTTTTTGTGAATCATCAAGGCACCTATTGCTAGGTTTTCACCAAGATGTTCATTTTTTTTTCAAGACTTTTTCCAATTTTAAAGATTTTTTTAGGACATTTTACCATACATTGAATGTCTTAGGCATAGAATTTTTATAGATGTAGAACGTTGATTGGTTCTCAAAGTTGTTCTCCTTCAGTCATTGAGAGTTGATAGGCACCAGAGCCAAAATTAGTAGTGATTACAAAGGGACCCAACCAATTGGGTTCAAACTTCCCCTTGCGTTCTCGATGTGATTGATTTTTAGGATTCTCTCTCTAGACTAGATCACCAACCTGAAATTCTTTGTCTGAATTTCTTGTTGTAGCCTCTAGACATTCTTTTCTGATATACTCTGAGATGATCATATGCTACTTGTCTGTGCTCATCTAGTAGTTCAAGTTCTTGCAACTTAGACACTTTGTAGTCATCATCAGTTACTAGACCGTGCATTCTGATTCTTAGTGATGGGATTTCAACCTCAATAGGCAGTACCACTTCAGACCCATAAACTAAAGTGAATGGAGTAGCCCCAATTGGTGTTTTGATACTTGTTCTATAGGCCCAGAGAGTTGGATTGATCATGAGATGCCAATCTCTTCTTATTTTATTAACTATACAGTGCAAGATTTTCAATAGATTCTCATTGGAAGCCTCTGCTTGCCCATTCCCTTGAGGATAGTAGATAGATGACCAATGTTGTGTAATCTTGAATTTGGCACATAAATCATCTAGATCTTTGTTCTTGACTTATCTACCATTATCTATGATTATGGAATGAGGAATCCCATATTTGCATATGATATAGTTCAAGATGAACATAGATATTTGTTTTCCAGTTGCTTTTTTCGAAGGGACTGCTTCTACCTATTTTGTAAAATAATCTGTAGCTTTAATGATATGGGTATGTCCATTAGAAGAATGAGGATGTATGGCTCTAATAAGATTGAATGCCCATTGATGAAAAGGCCATTGTGTAGTAAAGGGAATTAAATCTCTCCCTGGAGCATGCATTAAGTTGCCATGTACTTGGCACTTTTGATAGTTCTTAGCAAACTTGATAGATTCTTTATCCATTTCAGGCCAATAGTACCCAGCCCTAATAAGTTTTCAAGCTAGTGTTAAACCATTTGAGTGTGACCCACAAATACCCTCATGGACTTCCTCAAGTGCATGTTAAGACTCTTCCTATTCTAAACATCTAAGTAGCGTACCATCTAGACCTTGTTTGTAAATTTCATGACCAATGATGACATATCGAGATGCATTACAAATTAGGTATCTCTTCTCTGGTGGTTAAAGGTAGTGGGAATGATTTGGTCTTTGAGATAGGAGAATAGGTTTTTGTATCTGGATGAATCATGACCAACAATAGTGCAGATCATGTGGGTTTCAGGGGAATCATATGCAAGATAAGATAGTGCTTCCACTAGGAACTTGTAGCATAGCTTATGTTTAGGCTACTACAATAAAGTAGATAGCGTTGCCATTGCATCGATAGCCCTATTCTCTATTCTAGGTATTTTCTCAAATGTGATAGATATCAAATATTTCTTTAGATCATCTACCATTCTTTTGTATGGAATGAGATTTTCATCTTTAGTTTGGTACACATCATTGACTTGATGGATAACAAATTGGGAGTCTCCATGAATGTGTATCTCTATCACTCTCCACTCAATTACTATTTTCATGCCATAAAGAAGGGCTTCATATTCAGCAATATTGTTTGTGCAAGGAAACTTGATTCTAAATTCTTTTGGGATTGAGTATCTTTGAGGAGTTATGAACAAGATGCCTACTCTAGATCCATTCTATGTATAGGAGCCATCAAAGAATAACTGCCATTCTCTAGAAGAAAGATTCGTGATAGAGGAATCTGGAAATTCCATTTGCATAGGTGTGTCATCAAACAAAGGTGCATCTTCTGATTGATCAACAATAACTTGACCTTTAATAGCTTTTCTTTCAATATATTCAATGTCAAATTCACTTAAGAGCATGACCCATTTAGCTAATCTACCCGTAAGGGCAGCTTTGCTTAGTAGGTACTCAAGTGGATCAATTTTAGCTATCAAATGTGTGGTATGTGCCAACATGTAATGTCTCAATTTTTGTGATGCAAAGATCATAGCTAGACAAGATTTCTCAATCATAGAATAATTATTTTCGTATGCCACCAATGTCCTACTGATATAGTATATAGCTCTTTCCTTTTTGTTGTCATCATGTTGTGCCAGCAATACCCCCAATGATGTATTTGTTGTGGAGACATATAAGATCAATGGCTTCCCTTGAATGGGAGGCATCAAGATAGGTGGATTTGATAGATACTTTTTGATATGATCAAAGTTCTTTTCAAATTCTTCATTCCATGCAAAGGTTACACCTTTATGTAATGTTTTTGTAAAAGGTTGTGATATGTCCACCAACTGAGATATGAAGCATCTCATAGATTGAACTCTTCCTTGCAATGTCCTCATTTGACTGATATTCTTTGGGGGTTGCATTTCCATTATAGTCTTTACTTTAGTTGGATCAACTTCAATGCCCTTCTTTGAAACTATGTATCCTAAGAGTTTTCCAGAAGTGACACCAAAAGCACACTTCTTAGGATTTAGCCTGAGACTAAATTTTTCCATTTTGTCCAGTATCTTGCCCAAGTCATTCAAATGTTCAGATCTAATCATAGATTTCTCTAAAGTATCATCAACATAATCCTACATAGTCCTATGCATCATGTCATGAAAAATAGAAGTCGTGGCTCTTTGATATGTAGAACCAGCATTCTTAAGCCCAAAAGGCATAACATTCCAATAGAAGGTGCCCCATGCACATGTGAAAGCAATCTTCTCTTGATCTTTTGGAGCAATTTTTATTTGATTATATCTAGAGAAACCATCCATTAAAGAATACATCCCAAAACTTGCAGTCATGTCCACTATCATGTCAATGTTAGGAAGTGGAAAATCATCCTTAGGGCATGCTTTGTTCACATCTCTAAAATCTATGCACACTCATATTGATTTATCTAGTTTTGAAATAGGTACAATATTAGAGATCCATTCTACATAATCAATAACTTGGATGAATCTAGCTTTTAGGAGCTTCTCTAATTCAGCTTTTACCAAGAGTGCAACATGAGGATGCATCTTTCTCAATGTTTGCTTAACTGGTTTGATGTTTGGAGCAATAGATAGATGGTGCATTATAAGATCAAGATCCAACCCTAGCATATCTAAATATTTCCATGCAAATTTGATCTTTTTCTCTGTTAAGAATGTTGTAAATTTTTGCTTTTCTTCTTCTAATAAGGATTGTGCTACATGGATCAACTATGGTTCCTCTTTTGTTCCCAAATTGATAGATTGAGTGGGCTCAATTAGAACTGGAGATTTATCATGTAAATGACTCGGAAGGACATCAAATATATCATCCTTAAGCACCTCAGAGAGGTTTTCACCTTCGGATATGTCTTTTATTTTTACTTTTGTAGGTTCTAAGAATGCCACAAAGTGATTTTCACCCTCAGAACTCCTTTTCTTTTTATTCTTATTCTTATTTTTCTGACTAAGATATTTGATTTCCAAATCCATCATGCTAATGCTCGGTTCACTGATGGAATTCCTTGTAGGCTCAACTATATTAAGGTAGCAAGCAAGGGCATAGTCATTCGGGAAGGTATAAATACCATGGCTTGGATTTGTGGAGGTTTGATCAAGAAGGTCTAGATATTGGATAGTCAAAGTGAGGGAAGATTGAGAGATAGTGTTCATGGATATGGATCTATCATCATTGGTCCTAACCTAACACTCAATTTCAAAGGTGATATTACAACTTAAAACATTCAATTCGTGAATAGGCTCAATGTCATCCTGGAAGTCCACTTCAGCCATAGGTGGGTCAGACTCATTTAGTTCATCATTTTTCTCTAGACTTAGTTGGGTTTAAGTGAATATTTGTGAACAACATCAACATGTTTCTTAGTAATAAGCTCATTTGGTTGTGGAATGGCTCCCCATTCATTAGATTCTTCATCTATGCCTCTAGGAAATCTAAGAACATGAGTGAAGTCAGGATGAATACCCCAAGAAGGGTTACCCTCAGATTTTGATTTGAATTTTTACTCATGTGAATTTGTCTCAGAATGACTACCACCTTCTTCCATTTGATTTTCTTTGAGATTAGTTGGTTCTTGTGTTGCAACTATCTCTTGATTTCTAATAGGTTCTTGTGTTTCTACTACATTGATTCTTTTTATGGGATCATCTTCAGCATCAAGGAGGTCTTTGATTTCTTTGGGAAATTGTTCATAAGGAATAAGCTCTAAGCTATCTGAATCACTATCTGATGGCTCAATTTCTTCCTTCTCAAGGAGGGGTTCTCCTGGTGCGATCTGCTCTATGACATGAGAACAATTACCTTTGAGGTGGAAGGGTTTCTTTTTAAATCCTAAGCCAATAGTATCTTTGTTTTCCCTACCAATATGTGAAATAGGTGTCATAAGACCTTTTCCTCTGACTCCTAGAGGTCCTTTACCTGTATATCCCATTTTTGCTATCAATTTGCCCCTTGGGCCATATGATTCAGAAGGGATTTTGGAGACTATAGAGTCACTAGTTTGAACAATTTGAGATTCAGGTTCATCCTTGTATAGCCATGCAAGCACAGCTTCATCTTCTTCAAATTCTTGCTTGGAGACTTGTTCTGCCACAAAATTTATTTTATATGCCTCAAGAGGTTCTTTAGGGTCTGGTTTAGGCTATTTTAAAGACTGTCCATAAGACTTAGGTGAGATAGGGAGAGATGTCAAAGATAAGACTAGCTCTATAGTATATTCTCCCATACTATTTTCTTTGATATTAACCTCTTTTGCAATGTCTTCCATTTTAGATGTGGATGTTTCTTTTGTTGACTTACTGGAAGATTCGTTGTTATTAGGCACAAGTTTATCTACACTTTCTTTCAATTTATTGCAAGTGGTGGATATGTCTATTGGAATAGTGACCTCTACTCTGTCATAAGGAAATTTCAAACATTGGTCGAATGTAGAAGGAATAGCTTTCATTTCATGTATCCATGGTCTCCCTAGGAGAATGTTGTAAGCCAAAGGTAGATCAAGAACTTGACATATGGTATCTTTGATAATTGGACCCGCTCTGATAGGTAAGACAATAGTGCCCTTAGAAGATCTCTCTTGTTCATCATAGGCTTTTATAGTTATTTTCTTTCTAGGATCAATAGCCAATTCTGAAAATCCCAATTGTGTGATCAAGTTGTAAGAACAAATGTTTAGTCCAGCACCCCCATCTATCAACACATGTTTGACTCTACGATTCTAGATCAAGAATTCTATATGCAAGGGCTGATTATGTGGGTGACTCAAGGAGTTTTCATCCTCCTCAAAAAAGGAGATATATTGTGGAGATGTAAGATGTCCAACCATAGTCTAGAACTTGTCTAAATCAAGGTCATCAGGAACATTGGATCCAAGCAAAGCTTTGTCTAGAATAGCTCTATGAGCTAGTGATATTTGAAGCAACTCAAACATGGAGATTTTTGCATTTGTTTGTTGGAGTTGTTGAACAATGCTATAAGATGTTGGCCTCATATCTTTAGGATTGGAAGATTTAGAAGCATCCTTCTATTTGGAAGTGGAAGAAAGATTGAAGGGCATCTTAGGGACATTTGATGAATCTGGGATTTGTCCTTTCAGATGTGCCTGATACTGTGATCAAGTAACTATGTTAGCTAAAGGATGATCTATGTCTCTTCACACAATGGTGATGACATTACAACGCTCAAAGAGATAGGGTTCAACCATATTGATAACAACATTATTTCCAGGGTAAGCATAATTGACCTTTGCCCCCATATTAGGTTGAGAAGATAAAACTTCTTGACCATGTTTCAGAAATGGTTATGTGAATGTTGTATGATCATTATTGCTCTTAGGATTATTAATCATGATTTCTCCATTATCAATCTTGTCTTGAATGGTATACTTCAAGCGCAAGCAGTTATTAGTTTTATGACCTTTACTCCAATGGAAATCACAGAATTCATTCTCTCTCCACCATTTTGGCTTAGGGTTAGGATCAAATTGTCAGATCTCAGGAAAAGAGATGATGTTACTAGCCAATAGGGTTCTCATAGCTGATTCCAAAGATTCTCCAAGAGGAGTGAATTTCTATTTATTATCAGCAGACCAAGATTTGTATTCTGGCTTCTTTTGAGATGATTTGGGCACCTTTTTTGTTGAAGCTTTGATGGCTTGGGTACCAATAGTCAGATTGAAAGTAGGTGCCTTAGATGGGGCATGGATATTATCGACAACACCATTTATGATGATTCCCTTATTCTTGTTCCAATTTTTGTTCTTATCCTTGGAACTAGATTCATACTTGTCCTTTTGAAGTGTGATGTCTCCTTTTTTTACAAGTACTTTTTCAATTTTGATTGCATTGTCTACCATCTTATCAAAAGATGTATGATTTTTCATTTGTAAATGGTAGTTGATTTCTAGAACAAGATTGTTGATGAAGATTTCTAGCTTTTCAGTTTCTGGAATAGGTCTAGCATATAGAGAGAATTTCTTTCTCCATCTTTTGAGAAATGTCAAGAATGGTTCTCCTGGATACTTTTTGAGATTGCAGATGTCAATCATGGTGACTGGATGTTGGATGTTGTAGGAGTATTGTTGATAGAACAATTTGATCAACTCCTCAAAGGTTTTGATTGTAGGAGGCATCCTAGAGAACCAATGGATGGTTGACCCTCCCAGAGATCGAGGGAAAAGATGCATCAAATAGGTTAGTTTGTGCATGAACTCCATAGATTGAGTAAAGAATTCTCTGACATGATCTTGAGGATCAGAGTTTCCATCATACTTATCATATTTCAGCATTTCCGCCCTCTTAGGGAATGGTGGAATATACAAGTCTTTATCGAATGGAAAAGGACAGAGGGCCTCCATGGAGAACTCCTTAGGTTCCTTTTCTATTTCCATTTTGTTAAGTTTGACTTGCATGGTGTGCATTTGTTTCACCATAGCCGTAAGAGGAGTTTCTTCCTCGTGTGTAATGATATCTTTGATATTAAAATTAGGAGGAGGTTTAGCTCCTTGATGAGCTAGCTCTAAAAAGTATGCTTCTCTATCTTCCTTCAAGAAATGCCTCATCATTTTCTTGAATTCATCATCATTTTGATACCGAGAAATTTCTTCAGGTGTGGTTTCTTGGTTTGCACCATGTTGAGATTGAACTCTTTGAGAACCATGGTTTGTCCCTACTTGAGACATGGTAGGATTTTTAGGACTCCCTAGAATAGATCAAGGATTACCTCCATGAGTTGATGGTGGAGGTATGTAACCAATTTTTAATCAACAATTCCCAAGACCGTCATCTTCGTAAAGACCAGAATTGTAGAGTTATTCAAGAGTTGGACCCTGGATATGAGTCAAAGGTAAGATATGAGATGTTTCTCCTAATTTCTTGTGTGAGGAAGCTTTTGTTTCCACCATTGACCTTGGGTGAAGCAAAAGAATAAGATGGAGAAAACTGAAGAATGAATTGATTCGAGAAGATCAGATGATGCAACCTTGTCAAGGTTTGATTTGATTGAAGCTTATATTGAGACTTAGATGAAGGATACTATGCCCTAGATGTGTGGGTAGACACCCAAAAGATAGCGGACATGAGCTCACAACACTTAGTCATTTTGAAGATTGATTGAAGATTGATAGTTATGACAAGGTTTCGACACAAGATGAAAAAGACTCAAATCGATTAAACAGAAGGCTGAATCGAATTCAAAAGACCACTTTAGGAAAATTATTGGATTCTCAATAGTTGTTTCTCTATTCCTAACACAGTGATTTTTTTGATAGATTCTGGAAATAGATTGAAAAAGCTGGGTATCTAGCAATTCTGACAATTTTTCAAAATTTCTCAAATGACTTTCTGCAGGTTCATACGACAGTGGGTAGGGTATGAAATGACAATTGAAAAACTCATACGATTGTTTCAAAACTCACACAACAGTTGATAGCATGGTTTTTGACTTTTTTGAATTGACTAGCAACAAAACTCGTACGACACTATACAAGCTATCATACGACAATCCGAGGGTTCTGAAATGACAATAGTCAAAACTTGTACAACTTTCTAAATCTATGGGATGAGTTTTGACTCCAGAAAGGTGTTTGACATTAGATTTTGATATTTTCAAATTTTTAGTTTCAATTGGTTCACAAAAATGTCTATCCAGATTTTGAAGATTGTACCGGATTGATTCATTCTTAGTAACCAGATAGATAAATAGGCACGCAAAACAACAAACAAGTGATTTCAAGCACATCTAAAAATACTGAACAGGGGACAAAGTAACCCCGCACATGAACAAACAAGTGACTAAATGTGCTAATCCCTAGGAGTGCTAATAGTGTATGTTCCAAAAAGTTTTTCAATAACACACATATACCTAGAAAATAAAAATTTGGCCTCACTAGGGTTTGTAGTAATGGTCTGACTCTACAACTTTTATGATCTCAAGAGGGCGAACTCCAATCTAGGTGCACCAGGGTTTTGACATAGTCCAAGAACTTAATCTTCAGGATCTGCTAGGGAGATCTGATAGCCCAACAAGAGACCACACCTATGAAGATTTCCTCCACAAGGACATTTATATAGCGGTTGTCACTACCATGGCAAAAATGGCTATTACCGCTTGAGGTTCCATCCAAATGGTTGACCCAATTAAGGGAATGTCCACTATGATTAACCCTCTGTAAAGGTGACTCACAAAAGATACCACATGGAGACTAGTTCCAGATTCAAGGATTTGAGTTTCTAATACTACCCAAAAAGGGAGTAGAGCATAGTCCTCTAGCCTTTTCACTTTTAACCAAAACAAAGCAAACAGATTAATCTGACATGCTAAGACCAAGATTATCTCACAAAGATCTATGATGTCAATCACTTATGATCTATCAACCTCTCTAGAGAAAGAATGTATCAATCAGAAGTTGAAGATGCACATATCTAGTAGAATGTGAGACTTTCTTAGTAACCTCCTTACCTACAAGGGTTCCTTCATTGAGAAGAGTTTCACTGGAAACCCACTCTCTCAAGAACCGCAAATAGTGTTCATAGGGCCTATTTACTATGTGTAACAAAGATGCTGAAAAGCAAATCTATGTTCATTTTTATAGCCCAAAATGAAATATATGATATGAAAGCAATAAAAGGTCACACAAGCCAGACACATGAGATGTTTGTTTTAGTCCAAATTGAAGTGTTATCATCTGAGAAGATTACCTAAATTCCTCACAAAATGCTTAGTAGATTTTTACCTATTTTTAGCAACTCTCACACTTTTCCCAATCAAAATTAGCAGAAATCAATCAGAAACAACAAATTTCAATTGTTAATGTTAGCTGTCAGCCCAAAACTGGAAAACAAATCTGGCAAACTATCTAAAAAAGTGAAATGACAATTGAAACCTGGCACTAAAAATCGTACGATAGTGGGTCACCTCCCAAATGATAGTACAAAAACTTGTACGACACTGGGTACCTATTCATACGACAATCGAGGCTTTCAAACAACAATGTGTACACTCTGACATGAGCCTCGATCAAATAAACTATCGTATGACAGTGGGTATTTGTTGATACAAGTTTCTGACAAAACTTGTATGAAAATTGTATGGACATAAATTAAAAATCATAGTTTGGAATAGAAAATGACAAGAAGATGATAGAAATTGAATGGAAACCCATTTCAGGGCCCCACGGTGGGCGCTAGAAATGTGTGTGTGAATTTTGTACCTAGCTGTAGACACAACACTTCAGTAAAACATTAGAGGTTAGTAGAAATCAAAATTGTGCAATGAAATGGAAACTAATCTAACCAAGTGATTTACTGCCTTCTAGTAGATGCGAGTATGTACTCTTAGATTATACCGAGATTAGTGACCTTGATGACACCTAAATGAAGGATTTGAATGTAGAATCTAGATATGGAATGAACACAAATTAATCTATATTTTTAGATTTTCTATGCAATAAGATGAAAATATGGGTATGAATCTATTCTATATGGAAAACTGATATGCAAATTAAGCTAACAATGATATGAAATATGAAACTTAGAATGAATTGAAAACAAGATTGATCTCACAAAATGTTGATTCGCAAAAAGCTTGATGATTCCTCTGATGTCAATTCGCCAGAGTAAGTATGCAAATTTTGTGGATGAATTGTGAAGAGCTAAGCCTTGATTTTATAGAAATCCAGGGCTTTGGAGATGCATGGAAAAGCCATAAATCACTCAGGTTGATTTTTGAGTCAACAAGAGATTAAGAATATTTAATTCACAAAAATAATGCAAAAACAACTTTTTAACTCAAATCAGAAGTTGAGATCAATTTTCAACTCAAAATAGAGTGAAGTTTATTTTTAAAACAACTTGAATTGCTTTTCTGATTTAAAGTTTAACTTCTTTTTGAATATGCATAATTAATTATGAATTAATTAAATGAATAAAGTGATTTATTCTCAACTTAGCTGATTTTGAAAATTAAAACAATTGATTTATGGGTTAATCAATTATTAAATCAAACTTTTATTCAAAAACTATATCATTAAATTTGACAATTGACTTTAATTAATTAAATAAGAATTTAATCAATTAGTCATAGGATAAATGATTTATTGTCAGAATTAAATAATACAATTTAGGAATAATATAATTAAATCTAATTAAATAATTAATTGGTAGTATTAAATCTAATTAATTAAATATTTAGAATATTCAATTAATCAAACTTTAGGATAAATAGGATTTATCACCAAATAATAATTAAATTAAAGATAACTAGGATAGATAGGAATAAGGAATATTCCCTAATGCAAAATTTAGGATAAAATCAATTAGGATTTGATAATGTGCCGATGTGCCTTAGGTTAGGACTTTGATGTCGATTTCATTTGATTTGTAGATGTAGGAGGTTAATGAACCTATAGCCCATTTTCGGGGTATTACACCATGCAACATCTTCAAATCACAAATCTAAGGTCTACACCTACTATCCTATAGCTAGCTGATAGATACACTATCAAACCTAATGGGATGGTAGAGGACATAGTTATCACCTTAGACTCTTGGGAGTATCCAGATAACTTAATGATACTTTCTCCTAAAGACACATTGGGTCGATATCCTATCATTCTAGGAAGGCCTTGGTTAGCTACAATTGATGCATACATTGGGTGTTGGTCAAGGGATATGACTATCTAAGATGGTATGACTATAAAGAAGCTTTCCCTTTATCCTCCTACACAGCCCAAACTTGACATAGTCCAGCCAGTATCGCCAAACCTAGGGGAAGAAACAAACAAGGTTAACTCGGTTGTACAACTTCTTATGCTAAACAAAGATAATTTCTTGCAACTTCAAGAAGAGGATGGGTGCTTGGGAAAATTATGCATAGTAATTATGGAATGAGTGAGAAACCTTTTGGTTGTTCCTCACATCAGGAGTGTTCCTTATAGTCCATCCTTCATGTATCTGGTTTATTAGCCTTTCCTGCACCTGAAGAAAAATTTTAGAAATTGTTTCCACATGAATTCCAAATGACATATGTCACTAAAATATCCATGATAGATTTTAAAAATAAAGTAGAAGTTTCACCAAAATGGTTCTTGAATATCATCAATAAACTTAGTCAAGAGAACCAACTATCATTATCAAAATTATTTCAAAAATACAAGCAAGTCTTTTCTTGGGACCATAATGACATGAGGGGACTAGATCCTAAGTTATGCACTCATATAATTTATGTTAAAGAGGACAATATGTCAGTCAGAAAAGCCCAAAGGAGAGTGAATAATGCCTTAAGATAAATAGTTAAGGGAGAGTTACAAAAATTGTTAAATGTTGGTTTTATATATCCTATATTTGACAGCCAATGGGTGTCCACTTGTCATAGTTCCTAAGAAAGGTGGAAAGTGGAGGGTGTGGGTGGATTGTAAAAAACTTAACACTGAAACCAAGAAGGATCACTTTCATCTTCCATCCATAGATCATGTCTTAGAATCTCTCGAAGGAAAGAAATATTTCTCATTTTTGGATGGGTTTAGTGGCAGCTAGAAATAGATAATGATTGCACCAAAAGATCAGGAGAAAACCACCTTCACTTGCCCACAAGGAACCTATGCTTATTTTGTTCTTCCCTTTGGCTTATGTAATTCTCCAACCACTTTTCAAAGAGAAATCAATAGTATATTATCTAATATTTCACATGACTGCATAGAGATATACATGGATGAATTACAACCTATGGTACTAAATTTGAAAAGGCCTTGAGAAACTTAAAAAAAGTGTTGCAGAGATGCGAGGATCACAACCTATCCTTAAATACTGATAAGTGTGTTAGGATTAACAAGGTAGAAATAACAATTATGTGCAAATATAACTAATATCAGAAAACAATAAACCACGCAGAAGAGAACACAAGACACAAAGATTTAACGTGGTTCACCCAATCCCTGGGCTACATCCACCAACAGCGAGTCCAATATTATTATTATCCAGTGATTACAACCTGATTACAATCCATAATCCCTTAAAGCTCAATTCTGCTGCAAGTACTAAAATCGTACATACGAAAAAATCCCTAACCCTAAGCCATATTATACAATATTTTTGTTTCTTTAGGGTTAGAATGAATTATAACATGTCGGCCCAAATAATCAAAAAGTAGTCGGGAGGAAAAGTGTACAGTACTTTCCTAGATAGTACTTTCCTAATTAGTCACCACAAGCTAACAAAGTGTTTCCTGATGATGTAAGGAGTAGTGTTGGGACACTATATTTCACAAGATGGAATACAATTTGATCTTGCAAAAATTGAATTTATTCATAATCTTCCTATTCCTACAAAAAAAATGATGTTAGAATATTCTTGGGTCATGCAAGATATTATAGGAGGTTCATTAAAGAATTTAGTAAAATGGTAGGACCTGTCTATACTTTGTTGATTAAAGATATAGAATTTGAATGGACATCAATAAGTGATGAAGCCTTCTTGTACCTTAAATTAGTCGTCACTCAAGCACTAGTCCTTAGGAGACCTAATTGGTCTCTACCTTTTCACATTCATACTAATGCATCAAATTTTCCATAGGAGTAGTATTCGGCTAGAAAGAAGGAGCCATTGAGAATGCAATTTACTTAGTTAAAATCTATAGCGACCTAAATTAAACTACAATGTCATAGACAAAGATTTTTTAGTAGTCATTTATGTTCTTAACAAGTTTAGGCATTATAAATTACTAGATATCAAAATTTTGTACACACTAATCATGTAGCAATTAAATATTTTGTGAACAAACTTGTAATCAATGGGGAGGTTAGCAAGATGGTTACTATTGATGCAAGAATTTGATATAACAATAATATATAAGCTAGGTCAAGCTAATGTAGTGGCAGATTTTATGTCTAGGATCCTAATAGAGGAAGATTTTGAGGTGATTGATGATAGTTTCCCTTATGAACACTTATTATCTATTGTTGTTAAGACACCTTGGTATGTAGACATTGCTAACTATCTAGCTACAAATAAGATTCCTTCTCATTTCTCCCCCAAGAAGAAGATATTACTGGTTGAGAAAAATCTCAACTTTTCTTGGATACCTAACTACTTGTTCTATACAAGGCTAGATCAAGTTATGAGACAATGTGCATGGGAGGATGAAACATGTGAAATTCTTCATGCATGTTATGATGAATCATGTGGTGGTCATTTTGTAGAAAAAAAAAAAACAATGAATATATTAACTACAAGACACTATTGGCCTACTTTGCACAAGGATGCAACTCAATACACAAAAAATGTGATAGGGTGCCAAAGGATGGGTAGACCTACTAAATTTGATGAGATGCCCCTATATCCTCAAGTTGTTGAAACACCATTTCATAAATGGGGTTTGGACTTTGTTGGACCTACTGATCCTCCCTCAAATGGAAACTCGTATATTTGGTATGCACTAACTATGTCACAAAATGGGTAGAGGTCGAGCCTATGAATCATGCTAGGGACAAAAAAGTTACAAAATTTCTTTATGAGGAGATTTTTACAAGGTTTGGAGTACCAAGGGAAATTGTGACTGATCAAGGGGATTAGCTCACCTCAACATTGATAGAAACTTTGATCAATGAATACAAAATTAAGCACAAAAATCAAGTCCCTATCATCCACAAGCCAATGGTCAAACTGAGGTTATAAACAAGGAGACTGAGTCAATCCTAGCAAAAATAGTGCAAGTTTCATAGGAGATTTTGGGCAAATAGACTCTTTGAGATAGTATGGGTGTACAAAACAACCTGGAAAATAATAATGGGTTTCACACCTTTTGAAATTTTATATGGTAATGAAGTTTTCATTCCTATTGAGTTCAATCATAAGACCCTCATAATTGCATTACAACTTGAAATAGATTTATTTGCAGCACAAAAAGATAGAGTCATGTAGCTTAATGCCCTGGATGAAATTTGAAAGTTAGCCCTCCAAAAAACTGAGTTAGTGAAAAATCAAAGAAAGAAATGGCTCAATAAGAATATAAAGGAGAAGTTACTTTTCTCTAGTGACTGGGTCTTTCTCTATGATTCTAGATATGAAGATGACATGGGAAAATTAAAGACTAGATGGTTCAACCCATATGAGATAGTTGATGTATTTGATAATGGTGTTGTGCAGTTATCGATAATAGACCTTGTAAGGTTCAAATTACTGGTAAATGGTCATAGACTCAAATTATGTCACAAGCCTACCACCAAAGAAGAGTTCTTGCAAAAGTTTGAAATTAAAAAGGATAGTGAGGTTCCTACAGTATAAGTTGAAAGACTTCGTGCTGCATTATCTCTTTAAAATATCTTTTGCATGAAACCATAATAAATATATCCATGTCCCTTGGATGTACTTGTTCTTCACAATAAATTTATACCACCATTTCATGCCACCTATCTTCCAACTCCAACTCCATCTCCACTTCATCGAATAATTCCACCATACTTCAAGCACAGTTGATCTCAACATGAGTACTGCTTGGAATGACCTTTATTGATATGCATTTATTACTTTAGTCACATCTGTATTTATTATTTTAAAAAAAATTGAAATGTATATAACGTGGCTAAGACATTCCCCTGACCTCCACTATACTTGCACATGTGTCCACACATGTGAATTGAATGGGGCAGGTTGGACTAAGCAATATATATATATATATATACATATATATATATATATACATATATACATATATACATATATATATATATACATATATACATATATATATATACATATATACATATATATATATATATACATATATACATATATATATATATATATACATATATATATATATATACATATATATATATATATACATATATATATATATATACATATATATATACATATATATATATATATACATATATATATATATACATATATATATATATATACATATATATATATATAGATATACATATATATATATATATACATATATATATATATATATACATATATCTATATATATACATATATATATACATACATATATATATGTGTGTGTGTGTGTGTGTGTGTGTGTGTGTGTGTGTGTGTGTGTGTGTGTGTGTGTGTGTGTGTGTGTGTGTGTGTGTGTGTGTATGTATGTATGTATGTATGTATGTATATATTGCTTAGTCCAACCTGCCCCATTCAATTCACATGTGTGGACACATGTGCAAGTATAGTGGAGGTCAGGGGAATGTCTTAGCCACGTCATATACATTTCAAATTTTTTTTTTATAATAACGTCAAATCATGAGTTGATTCATAATTAAGCCTTCTCTCAAAATATTGAAATGTTTTTGATGTGACATTCTGAAGCATTTGAGATCTTTTCATATATTTTTGTATATGCCTACTAATTGATTCTTCCTGCTACCAATAAAAGCTAGAAATGACTAATCTTTATTCACTATCTTTAGGCACCTAAACTACATAATCCAAATTTAGAAATAATGGAGGGTTTGTAAGCCATAGAAAGTTCATATTGTAGAAGAAATTGGTTGCAGGAAGGAATTGAGGTTTGTTAGAGCTTCATTTTAACAATCACAAAGGTTTTGTGTTGCCAGGCAATTGGTCTTTCGGCTCTTGAAAGCTTTTGAGAAGGGTTGATTATTTTCAGTTGAAATTTGAAGTAGAATTCTGGTATACACTATGGGTGGACCGCATATTAGGCATGAACTTGTGGTACATACAATGTTGCTCCAAGACCAAGTTTGTATAGGGTCATTTAAGAATTGTGGATGGTTGGACTATTTTCTGAAGTTGGACAATTATGATGATAACAATGCAAGAGAATTCGCCAACAACTTTTCTAATGGAGAGCCCTAGGTGAAAGGATTAATGATTATAGCCACTGAAGAAATAATTGTAGAAGTAACACGACTCCTATCTATGGGAGAATAGTTTCCTGAAGAGCATGATGCTAGGATGGACAGGGCTCAGTTCAAACACCCTCGAGACCCTCCTCTTGAGGTTAGTAAACAAGGGACTAAAATAATCTCATTACCTTGTGTTTGGAATGAAATGGTAGTGTACATCATCAAGTATTTGACATGTGAGGGTAGGTTCACGTGTTTACATTCTATGCATTTCAAGTTGCTAAGACATATGCATCATGGGAAACATGTTAATGTACCAAATTACCTCTACAATCTTCTCACCATCAGTGCTGGAGAAATGCAAAGAGGTTTTCCCTTATTTTGTTACTCATCATGGTTTGATTAGGTTGTTGGTAGAGAGGTCATTAAGGGATGTTACCCAGATGACCTAGGAAGAGCTTGTAGTTGTTAGAAGCTTTTAGATGGAAAATGTAGGACCTAGTGGTAGGATCCTTATGCAAAGAGTTAGCACTCCTAAGGGGGTTTCAAAAGTAACAATGGGAGCCTTGTCTTCTAGGGCTTCCCCTATTGTCAAGTCTCTGGCAGCCACATTATCACATTATCATGAGTCATTAGATCCATCAGCTGCCAATATTGATAAAACCCCTGTAAAAAAAACCCTATTGCTAGTAATTCATCTCAAACACCTATAAGGACTAGGGAAGCTCTCAGGAAAGAAAAGGGGAAATGAAAAATTGATGAGAGTGTTACAAAGGTTGAAGAAGAATAGACTCTTGAATTTGTAACCCCTAGTTCCAAAAGGAGGAAGAAGGAAAATACACCTCCTCCTACAACTACTTCTCTTGTAGCCAAACCATCATGTAAAACAAGTAAGAAAAATGCTCCTACAACCACTAAAGTGTCTCCTCAAAGGAGAAGCTCTAGGATTAGGAAGAAGGCTACAAAGAAAAGAGAAGACCCACTAGCTGCCAGTATTCCTATAGAGTCTTTTGAATCCATTCAAGAGATTCCCTAGGAAGAAGAACATGTAATTAACAGTATAGAGGATCAAAGATCATTGAATTCATCTCCCATGCATCCAACTGAATCTAAGGAAGAAAGAGAAATTAAAGGAACTAAAATAATGAAAGAATGTCCTCCTAACTCATATGCATCACAAGTTAATGTACCAAGAGAAGAGAATAAGTCCATATCCACATCTGATGAACAGATGGTTTCCCTACTGAGGAATGTGAAGTAAAAGAAATGGAAATGCAAAAGGAAAGTTTCTTAAGAAAATCTATTGAGCAGGTTGATGAGAGGGAAAAATTACATGAGGAAGTAGTAAGAGAAGAAACTCCTTCAGCTCAACAAGATATGAAAAACCAAGGAGTAGAAGAGGAAAAAACAAAAGGTATGGGTTTGCAAGCCCTTGATAACCTCATAGCTACTATGGAAAAATTAGAAGAACAACCAATGTCACAATCATAACAACCATTGTCATAAGAAACTGATGTTGCAGTTGGTACAGCCTGAGTCAAGCACTAGTCAGGTAGGTAAGAGGCAAATAATATCTAAACATAGCCCCCTAGCACTCTTACTTGTCATTTAGTATCTTTGGATTTTTGCAAAATGCAGTATAGGAAATTTGTATGGGAAATTGAAAAGGCTAGGATGCAAAGAATAATTGATAATCAAAAAGTAGAAATTGACAATTAGAAACAAGAAATTGATTATCTCAAGCATAAGGTAGACATCATATCAGGCATGGCCCCTCAATTGATGGAATTTAGGGCTCCACCAAGAGTTCATGCCTTATGTTTGAAGGAGAAACAACTATTGTTTCAACTAATGAGAGTAATTAGAGACCTAATTCTCACATTGGACACTCCACAAGAATTTTACCATGTGTATCAAATCTCTCCTAATGCAAGTAGAAATATACCATGTGAGTTCTATCTCCACAATTATGCAATACCTTTTGACACTGAATGGAACCTGCCCCTTTATATTGGAAATATTTATTTGAGGGCACTAATGTCATGGATTAAGAATGAGATTAGTATGGGGGAACAACTCTGGGCATATACAGACCATGAATGAAATATCAGATTGCCCTTAAGACCTGAAAGTAGGAAGCCTAAAGTGCTATATTATGATTGGTTGAAACTAGTTTATGGCTTGTGTCTTGATAGTTACAAGAAAATGATTCTACCTCGAAGAGAGGAAGCTCACAGGGAGTTTGAGAGAATGACACAAATTGAAGGCCAAATTGTGATTGGAACCCTTGTTTAGCAATGGAATAGTTTGCCTATGGAATCTAAGAAATCAAAACCTCACAGCCTTATTAACTATAAAGAAGCTATGTAGCAAGCACCTAGGTATATTAATCTGGACATGGTGATACAAGAGAATTGGTTCCTTTGAACTTTCAACCACCTACATTGTTGTGGCCATTATATAGCTGCAACAATGATGAGGTTGGTTATGACGAGGAAGCATAAAATATTAGGTGGGAAAGATTGGAGAATAATAAAGGGTTTGTTGAAATCTCGCACAAGGAGGCTCTAGCAAAGGCAGCATTGGAGACTTTTGGGTACATGATAGGATCAAGAACTTCTCAATTGTTGGAGGACCAACAATGGATTAAGTGGGGGGGGATGATGAGATTAAATATTGGCTCAAGTGTTATGTCACTTTGTTGTGTTTAATCTGTCTTTGTAAGAATTTTGATATCGTTCTGATACCATGTAAGAATTTTCCTAAGGCAAAGAATAAAATGCCAAGATCTAGAAGCTCAAGAGATAGCACAAGAGAGATAGGAAAAATAATCAAATAATTGATTATATCTAATTGAATTGATTACAAAGTAGGAGTGCCTGAATATATAGGCAATGTGATAAGACTACATGATAAGGAGATGATAAGATATCAACCACACAAGATGAAATCACATGTCCACCAAAGGTGGATCATCCTCCATTGTACATCAAAGTATGTGCAACATGTGAAACAATGAGAGGATGATAATGTGATAAGAGCACTAAAGGTGGATCTCACACACAAAGAGGTATGTGATAATAACTATCACACCTAAAGTGGAAATTATCCTAACCATGTGCTAAAATGAAATGCAAACTCCTAGGTGTCACAATGACAACTAATATGAAAATGCATTATCCTAAGTAAACTTAAGTAAAGTGTAATTAGTAATATTTAATTACACCAACACCCCCCCTTAAGTGAAACTTAGGGGGATGCACTTAAGCTCACAATGCAAGATGGGTCCCGAATACTAGGTCATGTTAAGTACCCATGTACAAAATGCAAGAACAATGCAATCTCTCATAAAGTGGAGAAAGAGGGAAAACCTCATGGGAAAAACCCTCCCCCAAAAAGAGAGATGAATACAAGATGCATGCATGGATGGAGTAATCAAGACCCCACAATTATGACATACATCATGCATATACAATAAAAAATCCCCCCAAAGGAAGGAAACAAGGAGATATTATATCCCCACAATAATTAGTAATCTCCTCCAAGGATGGTAAGTGCTTGAAGAAAAAACATAGTCCAATGCCTACAAACAACATTTCTCCTCTTAGGAAGAAGATACACCAAGTATAGATGTATGAAGGCTTCCCATTGCGAATAGGAAGTAGGAAGGGGAATCCAAATGAATTATGATGTCTCTGAAGTATGCCCAAGTGTCGCCATGTCCTTAGTTGATGAAGATGCCACGAACCAATTAGGAAAAATCCCAATAGAAGGTGACAAACAAGGAACCAATGGTAACTAATCCATGTAAGAATTTGGATCAAACTCCAAAGACAAAGATGTCTCCTCAAATGAAGTAGGAAGAGAAGCAAGAAAGCCCCCCCTCAATGTAGAATGTACACCCATGATAGATGCACCTGGATCAATGTAGAAACTGCACCAAGAAAACTAAATGATGAATTCCTCCCCTTAGGAAGAAACAAGTCCATAGGTGGATCAATGAATCCTCCCCAATCTCTAGGAAGAATACTAAAAATGTATGATGTCTCAGGAAACTGAATAGGAATCTTCAACACTTGAGTATGGTCAACGTGAACCATGCAATGTGACATCTCAAGTGAAGTTTGAGACTCATGAAAACCAATCTCAAAAGACTCAAATGTCTTCTCTGAAGTTAAACAGACCTCCTCCAAATGTTGTATCAAAGGATCCACAATCATGTCAATCTCGAAAGAAGGATCAAGTGGAGAATGAAGATGAGGATCAACATACTCCCTCAAAAAAACTAAAGAAGGATCATCTTCAACAAAGAGAAGATGAATGTCATCAATGAAGTCTCCCAAATCTAAAATGTAGGACTCCACAAACAAACCTGCAATGTCTATCAAGTAGTCATCCCATGGAACTATAACTGGAAGACAAGGATAAGCTTTCTACACTAAATCACAAGAGTCAATGTCTATAGGAAGACCAACATCATCAAGAGATGTGATCTCAGTAGGAGGAGAAGGAGCTGCAACTGGAGGTTCTAGACCTTTTGGAAGTGGAGGAATATGTGGATCTCTATACATTTCCCAAATAATAGTCCAAAGATTATTCATTGTTTCATCTTCATAGTCATCAAGGGAATCCATAATATACATATCCATATTCAAATAGATAACCTTAACAACTTCTGAGTAAGAGTCACAATTGTAAGAAGGACTTTTAGGTTTATACTCATACAAATAGGACAATAGGTTATGCTCACTAAGATGAGAAAGAACCAATTCACTCCATTGCTTATAATTTCCTCTTGTCAACTTAATTAAACCGTCCATGATATACTTCTCACATGAAACAATGAGACCAAAAAATCAATGCACCCGCCAAAATGCAATGAGCCAAAGAACCCCCCCAAAATAGATGATTTTGGCACTTTATATATAGTGCATGTACAATTGCCACTTGCCAAAATAAATCAAAGTGGACTTCTAATTTTGATAATTACAACAGAAAATATGAACCTATAGTAGACTCAAAAAAATAAGACACAAGATCTCTCAAGGATCTAACAAATTACAAGTGTAAAAAATAGGCCAAAATAGACCAAATTCTGAAAGTACTATGTCTACTCAAAATTTTTCCAAACTGATACCAGATCTAGAAAGTAGACAAAAAATCATGAACTTTAAAAAAAATAGCACATGAAAATGTGTCCATATGAGCCCAAACGAAGCCTCTAAAGTTGTAAAAATTGGGATTTTTTATTTTTAGAAAACATCAAAAACAGAGATCAAAAATCACTTGCACCATTGTGTAGATCATGAAATTCTACCCCAAAACAAAAAACATTGCTCAAAAAAAGGAGTCTGGATGACTGAGATATCGTTGATTGAAAATCGCCTCTAAAATTATTTTTTTTTAATCATTGCCGTCGAACCTTGAAAATTCAAATGGCTCTAGATTTGGCTTCAGATGTCCGATTTGGATGAAACAAAATTTGATTTAGGGGTATCTGGACCTTCTCAATGTGATTCCAACCTCTGATTTGCAGTAGCAAGCTCCAATTTTGACCTGCAATAAAAATCTCTCAAAATAGGCTATAATGAAACTCCTATGACTCTGATACCATGTAAGAATTTTGATATCGCTCTGATACCATGTAAGAATTTTCCTAAGGCAAAGAATAAAATGCCAAGATCTAGAAGCTCAAGAGATAGCACAAGAGAGATAGGAAAAATAATCAAATAATTGATTATAGCTAATTGAATTGATTACAAAGTAGGAGTGCCTAAATAAATAGGCAATGTGATAAGACTACATGATAAGGAGATGATAAGATATCAACCACACAAGGTGGAATCACATGTTCACCAAAGGTGGATCATTCTCCATTGTACATCAAAGTATGTGCAACAATGAGAGGATGATAATGTGATAAGAGCACTAAAGGTGGATCTCTCACACAAAGAGGTATGTGATGACAACTATCACACCTAAAGTGGAAATTATCCTAACCATGTGCTAAAATGAAATGCAAACTCCTACGTGTCACAATGACAACTAATATGCAAATGCATTATCCTAAGTAAACTTAAGTAAAGTGTAATTAGTAATATTTATTTACACCAACAGTCTTGTTCCTAAGTTGTCTCGACAATTTAGTCATAAACTTTAGTTTTTAAATGTTTTAAGTTAGTCTCATGGACCTAATTTCATAGACCTTAAGCTTATACTTTCATATTCATGTTATGGGAAAAAGACACTCTTTTATGGCTGTGTGTGTGTGTGTTAGTTTTAATTTTGGATTAGTAAATAATTAATCTAGTGATGAATGGATATATATGATGCATGTGTTTTGTGTCTATTAACATTTATGGTGTAGAAAGATTAAATGAAGTAGTGACCAACAAATGATGCTCAAGAAGGTTATGCCTTTGAGGACCAAGTCTATGTAGCTCAGCAGGGATTGACAATTGAAGTAGTCCAATGGTGAACTATTTACAGTTCATGTTGAGAAAGTCAAATGGTTACTATCAACATGGAATCAATCTAGGAGATAGTGGAAGCTATATCTTCTCTTTTTGTAGTTGAACAAGTTTTTGTTCTTCATTTAGTGGATGGTTTTCATTTTCCTTTCTAGTGCTGTAATAATTTCAATCTACCTATTCTTTTGGTGTTGATCTATTAGTGGTTAGTTGGAACTTATTACAACACTAGAAAGGAAAAGGAAAACCATCCACTAAATGAAGAACAAAAAGGAAAACCATCCACTTGCTTAGTTAGTTAGTAAGTTTATGTTATAAATAAGAAGTTAGAACTTCTTCGAAGGTTAGCTTAGTTAGACTAAGGACTCTATGTAATATCATTTCTAATTATTAATATAGTTGCAATTAGTTTCAACAATGACTTGTAATTAGTACCTTTTGCAACATGAATAAAATGATGAGGTTTTGAGTTCACAAGTGTTTAATTAACTTTTGGGTACTCACTCAAGGGGTCCCACTTGGTGAGTAGTTCCTTTCAGTTCCAACATTAGTTTCATTCAACTTTATTTACAAGTTTTCTAGTTTGTATATTCCTGCAACCACTAGAAGTGATTTATTGGGACTATTCCTACAACCAAAGCATAAAGAGTAGTTCATGTTTGCACATATTGGACTTTGTTGTTGTAGTTTGCATAGATTCAGCTTTAGCATTTGAATTCTATTAAGTACTTGATTTAAGTTCAATTACAAGCATTTACCTTTCAGCATTGCCTTCCTTAAGTTGTAGGATAACATGGCTTTAGTTGGAACTTAGTGCACATACAGTGTAGACCCATTTCAAGTTCATGTGCCCTAGGTTGACAAGTAAATGAGTCTTCACCATGAGAAAGATAGCTGCTTAGTTTGGATGTCCTATTCCTTAGTTGAGTTTTGTAACATGGGTATTGATCCAATTGGGAAGTCAAGCGATGATATCAAATAATTGAATATTTTTAATAATCTATCTCCTAACTCAAATTTAACATGTAGTAAAGAAAAGACCAATACAAATAATGCTTAGGATGACTTACAGTGTTGCAATACTTATCAAATCCTTATTATAATTGTGCCTACAAATATGACAAGGAAATCCTAAGCTAGGAAATTTGTAACAATAGAAGTTTCCTTGAAGATCTACAAATGACCAAGAAGGCATTCAATTATACTATTTAGTTACAAATTTTCTATCTCTTCAATATTTACAAATCATGATACTTTATAGGTGGCTATGCTTGTAGGATTTAAGTTTTAAACAATTCTCATTAGTTGTAGTTGAATGGAAATGTAGAAATGACCAATATTTTAAAAGACAAATGAACTGATCTGCATAACATTTTATTTAGCAATTTGATTTCTTGTTGAAATTCAACTAATTATTGGACATCATTAATGTGGTGTGAAACATATTGAAATCCCATAAAATCCATTGAATTAATGGCCCAAGCCTTGTAGGAAGACTAAATGCATCTAGAATTAACAATCACATTAATGAAATCATGCCTTCCCTTATCACCCACTATTGATTTTGTAATAAAATCCACACCTTTTTAGATGGAAAGATTTTTTGGCAAGAAAAATTATTTAGAGTAGTTGCAAGGTCAAATGTCATTAATGGCATATTGGGAAGATCAGGAGGGGTTGAAGGGAACACAAGGAAACACATGGATATAATGCAAAGTGGGAGATTAGGATTGGACATAAAAAATTATGTCTATCAATCCATTGAGTTGAAATTAGAAAAGGAATGTGCAAGAAAGATGAAAAACTTAACAAGTGAATGAAATCTCTAGGTGAAAATTTGAATGTCCAAAAGTTAGCTTAAAATTTGCACACGACAAAAAAAACTAATGGAAGAAGCACTAGGAACCTTGCATGTGTTTGATGTGGAAGTGGTTGTTAGGACGAGATATTTAAATGGAAGTCTAGAGAAGTCCACTATAAGTCTACAAAAAAATCTTGAAGAGAATGTATGAAAATATGTGGGGAAATAATTTAGAACTAGATGTAAGAGCATCTGAGGCTCCAAAGAAACTTTGCAAATGGATGAAAGGCATGACAAGGTCAATGGGAAAATTTGGAAGGAATTGGTGTGGGATCAACAAAGGGAAGTGAAGGTGGAGAAAGGGAAAGTTTAAAACTACAATAATATTCTATGAAAAGGAAATTGGTAGGAATGTAAGAAATGATCAAGGAGTTGGAGGTTGGAAGGTTTGGAAGTGGAATGGAAATGTAAGGAATCAATTAGAAATTTGAAATCTATTAAATATTGAAATTGAATATTGTAGGGAATGATAAAAAATTGGGATGATTAAAGGTGAAAATGGATGAAATAAGACAGTCATCAAAACTATGCAAATCCATAAAGGGAAAATAAACCAGAAAGATGAAAGGTGGGATTTGATAGGAGGTTGGGAGGCTAGGAGGTAGAGAAGGATTGGAAGAATTCTAGAAGATGTTTGAAAGATTGCAAGAGGAAAAATGAAGGAACCAAAAGTTGCAAGAGTTCGGAGTGGAGAAGGATTAGAGGCTAGGAGAAGAAGAGAATGGGAAGAAGTTTGAACGAACTCCAAAATTTTGCAAAGCACATAAAACTTGACAAAATTTGAGAAAGGAAGAAGGCGGAAATGTGAAAGAGGGCCCAAGGCCAAGACATGGAAATGAAACTGAACAAGTTTGGATGCTCATTGAAAGTTTGCAAATTGATAGATTGAAGAAAATGAAGGAAGGAAGAAGGTAAATATTGGAAGTCGGGGTATCAAGAATACTAAGGAATTCATGCCATAGGGAATGTGGGTAAAAGAATGACCAAAAAATTAACTCTAGAAGGTAACATAGTGTAAAATGTTAGAGTGCAAAGGTCAAAGGGAGATGCTAGGATAAAAATGCCCAAAATCTTGACAAGGAAAAGGGAAAAGATGACGGCTAGAGGAAGAGTATGTTAGGATGAGAAACTTTGAAATATCACAACTTTGTCTAATTTGACCAAAATAACTCTAAATTAATTTTTTTAAATGGTTACAACTTCTAGTACTTGATAAGAATAGAGAGAATGAAGAGGAACAACACTTACTCAGATTTGAAAAAGAAAACCCAAGCAAAAGTTGACACTATCACTAGTGCATTAAAGTCTTGCACAAGTTTGATCCCTTTGAATGTGTACATTCTTGATGAGTTATCTATGCATCTCAATTATCCATCATTGTTACTTAAGGCTCCTATTTTGTTTAAGTAGAATAATGAACAATCTTCCTTCAATCCTCCATTGTCTCACTAAATAAGTCCAAGTATTTGATTTATTTCTTTACCCATCTCACTATTGACATCACTTTGACCTTCCAAGCAATGAGGTGATGATAATCCAATGAAATTTATAGGCCAGACTGACCTTGAGTAGTCCTCCAAGCTATGCAATGGAAAAGCCAATGACTTGGGAGAAGAAATAGACAATGTAAGGACAACTCCTTGTTGTTGACAAGTCTTAGATCCAGCAGGGGGGGAGGGGGGGAGGAGGGTGTTTGGCACGAAACCTGTCCAAAATTAATGGACTCCCATCATTGTAAATGGATTGTTTCTGATGTATATGTTGCACTAGGTTACCATTCTAAATCATGTTCCCCATGCCAAATTCAGAATATTTTTGTTCAACAAACTCCATGTTTTTGGTACATGCGGAAAATGAAATATCTATGAATCAAAGATTTCCCATGAAATGTCTATCTACTAATGCAAGCAATAATGTATCAGACAATCTTCATTGTCTCCTTGCAAATGCCAGTAATGAAATATTAATTTCAAGGGTAATTATCTCATAAACATCACTAAGTTCCCCTGTTATATCCTCAAGATGACTCCAAAGGGCTCCCAAGCATAGGCTACCCAAGACCGTGCACTTCAATTTAGGTGCACCTGTGAATTATCACCGGATTCACAAGATCATAAACTCGGTCTTGAACATTGTAATCAAAAGTAAGGGATTTCCCTTGATTCATTCTTCATATCAAAGTAGAAACTATCAAGAGGTCCATAACCCACAACAAAAAAAGATGTGAAAATCTGAGAGGATGCACCAAGCGTCTTGGAGTCTTAGCCATACAGCCTCTAGAGCCTTTTGATTTATTTGGTCTTTTCTATCAACACTTTGAGGAGAATAGATTTAATTGTAAAGAATTTTTTACTATACCTCTGACCAATGATTGTTAATAGGGAGGTCTCTACTCACTTGTCCTATTTCACCTAGGACTTGATCTAGGTCCTTCTCCTGACCTTTCTAGGGTTACCTTAGACCCTATTCAATGAGGGATTCTTGATGACAATCACCTCCACTCCACTAGACCTCTCTACCAAGTTTGTGTTTCCATTCCTTCTTCTTAATCCCTCACATGAACTCATTCCCTCAAGTTCATCACCTTACCAGAAAATTGTCATTTCAATGTCATTAGGATAGAAGACTTCCTTTTGGAAAATCTTGACTTGATTTGAGGTGTTCTAACCTCTATCTACTCCATTTCACTAGTCAATCTCCTTGAAATAGGCCTAAAGTCCTATTAGGCCTTTCTAGGTCTTCAAACCTCCTTTTTGGGGTATAGCTCTCAAACCCTCCACACAAGTTGTAGAACTAACTTCATATTCAGACACCCTTTTCGAAGTTATTTAGGATTTTCTGGTTCTTGGGTCCTCAATGTGTTTGTATAGTACTTCCTACAACCATGCCTATTTTCTAGGCCTAATTAGGCTTCTCTAATTTTCAATGAAGTTTTCGCTTCCACACCCTTTATCGGATTGTTCATGGGCTCTCCTTAGGATTGAGTCTTTGACATGTTAGGAATGAATGTTTGGCAGTCATTCTGTAGCAGTTGTTGTTGCATTAATGACTATGATTGTCATTGATGTCAACACAGTGATCTTCTAGAGACTTGCAGAGAAGCAGACAGAATTTGAATTAGCGCATGTGGGTTATTATAGCTGGAGCTATGCAATATTGAGGATATACTCTTTGATATGTTATATGTCTATGGTTAAGAGCACAAACAGTAATTCATTTATTCATGAAAGTTATGAGCATTTTGGTAGAAGCAGTATTCAGGCAGTGTTCCTGAGTAGCAGTTTGTGGAAATCGGATGATATCTCCTAATCGGGATGGAATCTGGTTTTGTGCAGTTAAAGGGAAGTTGAAGACACATATATAGTGATGTGGATGATAGCGCAAACTTCAAGGTCACACGAATGAAGATTTATTGTATTTGGAAGCTGACAGTTTTGTGTAATTCTGATGTAGCGTGTGGAAACTTTTATTTTATAATTTTATGCCGACTCATTTGTAATTATTTGAGTGTGTTATAAAGGAAGGAATGTGTTTCCTTGTTGTAATGAGAAAGAGGATAGTAGTGTATGAATATGAAGTGAAGAAAAGAGCTAAATGTGAAAGAGAATCGTGAAGGAAGACATGCGAAGTACAAAGATCTGAAATTGAGATCAGGTGTAACAGTGAGTGCAGTTTGGCACAGTCAGAGAAGAGGTAACATATTATTATGTTGAGTAATACAAATATTATTTGGACAGTGTGTTCAGTGATCTTACCCTGAAGTTGTTTGGACAATGGGTCTTTCTGTCTTCCATAACTCTTAACAGGGTTAGAATCTTTTAACAGGGATTCAAAATATCCTAACAGGGATTCATATGTACTAAATGTATTTCATAATACTCCTAACATAGTCCATCCTTTCACAAGGAATATTGACATAAGTGCATCTTTTATGGGCATCATTTCCACCGAGGTTTACTCTTTGATCAAGAGGTTCCCTAGTCAACATATCTTGTGTCATTGTGTTATTGTGTATGAATATCTTTCTTTGGTTGGTAATTATATTGCTTACATGGTTTAATGCTATTGAAGTTGATAAAATTTATAATTATCTAATAACTGATTCACCCCCCCCCCCCTCTCTCAGTTATCTTGGTGGACTTTACTTTCTAACAATTAGTATCAGAGTGACAGGTCCTTGAAAAATAAGTTTAACAGCTTAAGGAGATCCATGGCGAATTTCAGGAAAGAAAGCCCTAAGTTTGATGGAGTAAATTTTGACAGTTGGAAAGAAAAGATGAAGACACACCTACTGTGTTTAGGACCAAGTTATTGGTTGATTACAAAGAATGATAAGACTATCATTGAAGAGGACAATCTTGAAACATGTACTGCTGATGAGAGAGATCTATTCATGTGTAACATACTTGCAAAAAAAGCACTTTTGACATCCCTTCCAGAGAATGAGTACAGTCAGGTAAAATGTTTGAAAAAATCTCATGAAATTTGGAAAGCTTTACACTCTACTTTTGAAGGTGATGAACATGCAAAAAGAGTTAGATCACATAATTGGATATGTGCATTTGAAGATATAAGAATGTTGCAAGATGAATCTATTAGAAGCTATATTGGTAGAATGTCAGAAATTGTTACAGGCATAAAATTTTGTGGAGGAACAAAGACAGAGAATGAAGTGATATGGAAAATTTTGAGGACATTGACTCCTATATTTAAGCAGACAACATAGATGATTGAACAAGTTATACCTTGTACTACAAACTTTACAAGAGAGACTCTTTTTGGAAGATTGGAAGCAGTAGAGATGAACCAGAGGTTATCAGGAGACTTACCTAGAATGGAGACAGCATTCAGTGCTCTTAGTGTTCACCCTACTTTGTCAAGAAGCATCAATGTGAGCGGAGATTATGCTGGCAACAGCAGATCCAGAAATGAAGAAGACAAGAAGATTGAAGAAGGTATTGCCTTGCTTGTGAAGAGAGAACCAGACGGTAAGAAAAATTTTAAATATGGACTTGTTAAAAATATGGTCATTTTGCATCTAAATGTTTTAAGAAAGTTAAAAAGTACAGAAACAACTTCAAACCTAGAAGATCTAAGGAATGTTATTATGCTAATGATGAAGATCTTGAAGCTATTATAGAGAGAACCTTAAGTGAAAGTGATACTAAGAATAATGATGACATA
The DNA here is from genome assembly GCA_027943335.1 of Chamaecyparis obtusa. Lineage (NCBI taxonomy): Eukaryota > Viridiplantae > Streptophyta > Pinopsida > Cupressales > Cupressaceae > Chamaecyparis > Chamaecyparis obtusa. The sequence continues at coordinate 786,639 of BSBK01001410.1, read as the reverse complement.
GGATTTGTAGCAATTAAAGAAGAAAATTCTAAAACTGATGTTAAGGAAGAAAAAGCCTTAGTTTCTCAAGTTGAAAAGAAAGTTGATTGGATTATAGACAGTGGTTGTTCACATCATATGACTGGAGACATGAAAAAGTTCATAAATTTAAATGAATATGATGAAGGAGTCGTTAGAGTTGAAAACAATGCACCTTGTTTGATTAAGGGTATAGGATCTATTACTTTTGATGGAAAGACTAATACTAATGATGTTTATTTTGTGGATGGATTGAAACATAATCTTTTGAGTGTTGGACAGTTAGTTGATAAGGGATATCAAGTTTGGTTTACTGAGAAAACTTATGTGATAAAGGATAAAGATGGAAATCTGATTGGAACTAGATTTAGAACCAGAGGTAATGTATTTCAATTGAATCCTACTGAGATGACATGTTTGATTACTAAAATTGATGACAGTTGGTTATGGCATAGAAGGCTTTGTCATATAAACTTTGACAACATTGTGAAAGTAAGTACTACACTTGCAGTAAGAGATTTGCCTAAAATTATGAAGCCTACTAACATGATTTGCAAAGAATGTGTGATGGCTAAACAGAAAAGAAGTTCTTTTCCCAATAAGAAGTTTACATCTGTAGAAAAGCTGAAAATTGATCATACAGATTTGAGCAGTCCTACTAGGACTAGAGGATTCTATGGAGAAAGGTATTTTATGATTCTTGTTGATGATTTTACAAGAATGATGTGGATTGCATTTCTTAAAGAAAAATATGAAGCATTTGATAAGTTTAAGATTGTTAAGAATAAAGTTGAGAATGAATCTGGAATGAAGATTAAATGTTTGAGATTTGATAGAGGTGGAGAATTTACTTCTAGAGAGTTTAACACCTTTTGTGAAGAAAATGGCATTAAGAGACAGTTCTCAACCCCTAGAACACCTGAACAAAATGGTATTGCAGAAAGAAGGAACAGATCAGTGACTGAAGTAGCAAGAGCTATGTTATTTGAGAATGATTTGGCGAAGATATTATGGAGAGAAACAGTGAACACAACAGTGTATACAATTGACAGAGTACAAATCAGAGAAGACACAAACAAGACACCTTATGAATTATGGTTTGGACATGCACCCTCAATTAAGTATTTTAGAATTTTTGGAAGCAAATGTTATATAAAAAGAGATGATGATATTGGAAAGTTTGATTCTAGAAGTGATGAAGGTATATTTCTTGGATATTTTTTGAAAAGCAAAGCCTATAGATGTTATAATAAAAGAACTAAGACTATTGTTGAAAGCACAAATGTTAAAGTTGATGAAAAGTTCAAAATTCAGGAAAGAATGCTTGATTATGAATCAGATGAAGAAGCTCATCCTAAACCTAACACTGGATCTACTGAATTATTTTATGAAACTAATAGTGATTTGTTGAATGAAAGTCACAGTGAAGTCATTGAAGAACCTGCACCTAAAGTGAGATCTGAGACAGTGACACCTAGCAAGAGTTTATTAAGAAATCATCCTATTGGACAAATTATTGGAAGCATCAAAAGAGGAGTTCTAACTTGGAATAAGGTACAAGAATAGTTATGTTTGATTTCTCAAATTGAACGTAAATCTACTAGTGAAGCTTGTGAAGATGAAAGTTAGATTAATGCTATGAAAGAAGAACTTGATCAGATTGAAAAGAACAAGACATGGGAATTGGTCCCTAGACCTAAAGACAAGAATGTTATTGGAACTAAATGGGTATTCAGAAACAAGATGAATGAACAAGGAGAAGTAGTAAGAAACAAAGCAAGATTGGTATGTAAGGGATACTCACAACAAGAAGGAATTGACTATGAAGAGACCTTTGCACCTGTTGCAAGAATTGAAGCAGTAATAATGTTTTTGGCCTATGCAGCTTACAAGAAATTTAAAGTATATCAGATGGATGTGAAGTCAGCATTTCTGAATGGACAATTGGAAGAAGAAGTCTACATTGAACAGCCTGAAGGTTTTCCTTTGACTCAAGAAGGAGACATGGTATGTAAACTGAAGAAAGCATTATATGGACTAAAGCAAGCACCTAGAACTTGGTATGCAAGACTGGATAAGTATTTGTTAAAGTTGGGATTTACAAAAGGAACAACTGATAGCAATCTGTACACGAAAGAAATTGAAAATGGTTTGTTGATTATAGTTATTTTTGTTGATGACATTATTTTTGGAGGAGAAGATGAAGCTAGCGACAAATTTGCTGATGAAATGAAGACTGAATTTGAAATGAGTATGATTGGTGAAATAAAATACTTTTTGGGATTACAGATAAGACAAAACAATGATGGTATCTTTGTAAGTTAGAAAAAGTACCTGAATGACTTGTTGAAAAGATTTGGAATGGAGAACTGTAAACCAGTTGGAACACCTATGGTAACTGGACATAAGTTATCCAGCAAAGATGAGACTCTTCTTAATCCCTCACATGAACTCATTCCCTCAAGTTCATCACCTTACCAAAAAATTGTCATTTCACTGTCATTAGGATAGAAGACTTCCTTTTGGAAAATATTGACTTGATTTGAGGTGTTCTAACCTCTATCTACTCCCATTCACTAGTCGATCTCCTTGAAATAGGCCTAAAGTCCTATTAGGCCTTTCTAGGTTTTCAAACCTCCTTTTTGGGGTATAGCTCTCAAACCCTCCACACAAGTTGTAGAACTAACTTCATATCCAGACACCCTTTTCGAAGTTATTTAGGATTTTCTGGTTTTTGGGTCCTCAATGTGTTTGTTCAGTACTTCCTACAACCATGCCTATTTTCTAGGCCTAATTAGGCTTCTCTGGTTTTCAATGAAGTTTTGGCTTCCACACCCTTTATCGGATTGTTCATGGGCTCTCCTTCTTAGGATTGAGTCTTTGACATATATCCTTCACTTATCTCTGCTTGGATTGACTATTTCAATCCCCAAGCCTTCTATCATTTGCTTATTATAGTCAAGCTTTCCTAGTCGGGCATCCAATGGCTCGCCTATGGCTTGATCCCAAAAATAGCTTCCCTGCAAATCTAGCCATGAAAGTTCATATTTACAAAGTATATACAATACTCTAGCATGTTCCAAAGGGCCATACAATTTCCTCCATGGAATCTCAAGCTAGAGTCATTTTATTGTACTCAACTCTAGATGAACCAATAAACTGGTCACAGAGGAGAAATTTGAAAACAAACAAAAGAAGCAACCTAGCTACCAAAACAAAGCACACAAAAGAACTTCAATACAATGCAGAATCAACACATGCAAAGATATGCTCTGGTCTAATCCATGGATTAGGAACAACCGAGCTCTAAGCACTGATATAGACTAACAAAGCGCACCAGTCAATTCTTTAACACAAAACAAAATGATTACAAAAGGGCCAATCTTGTTCTTTGGTCGGAAAATTCATTAAATAGCATGGGGAAACCGAGCTAAATCAGTTAGAAGGACCCCTAACTAATTCTAGCCTTCAGGAGACAGTTTGGTCAAATGTTGTCATGACAACTTTTACATCTTTTCTTACAACTTTCTCTAAACCATACCAATGAGTCTTAAATGACCTCAAAGGTTCATCCAACATTCTTAAGACCATTTCTCATGTTATTTCATCATTTTAGACAGTCAACCTTAGTCTTTGACTGACTGGCATATTAAATTAGCACTTAGACCAAACATCCTAGGTATACCCAAACCTAGCGAGGCCTCTATTAAGACTTCTACCAACCTTCCTAGAACTAGTGGATCTCCTTGGATCTCCTCACACACACTAGGGACTCTTCATAGTCCTTATTGGACAGTGACTTGGCTAAGGTCACTACATGCCTAAAACAATAAGCTAGGGTAGCCAAAGACCCTAGGTGCTCCTGCACCAATTGTGATCTGATAAGTGAATCAACATTTTGAAACAATTGAGAACATTTGCCAATGAAACTTGATGATGCAGATATCAGTGTTTCCATTTTGACTGAGCTGAGATTACAGAGAGAGACCTCCCAGGCGACTCAGAGGACCTGCATGACTTGACAAAACGTTAATCTTCAAACATAAAAATGTTTAGAAATTGTGAAATTCAAAACCATTAATAGCATGTCTGGAACTATGTATTTGGCCACCAGGATAAATTATCATCCAAGATGCTCAGCATGTCATTGATGGTTTCTTTAAACTCTACTGTGGCACCAATTTCATCGTTGATTAAATGATAGCACCTAATAGCCCTATTGATCAATTCCTTACCTTGGGACTACAACATATCTCTCCGTTTCTCAGTGGCCTAATGTTTAAACCACTCCCAATTCCCCTCTTATTTACAAATCTTTGTCCAATATTGCTAGAAGTATGAGAACAGGTGCATTTGAGTCCACAGGGTCCACGAGATATTCTATATAAGTAGATAATTCACCAACTTGGGCCTTAAGTTCTTATTTTATTTGTTTGTCTTTGTTCGTCCGGCTAAATGGTGCAGACTGCTACATGAAATGATTGTTTCTCTTCATCTCTGATTTGGTGTCCTAGGTTAACCTTTTAAATCTGATAATCATTAGCCTGCATGTAAATCAATCCAAACAAAAGAACTATTAAAAAAGGTAAAGGTAAATGTGAGCCCATCTCTCTCATTTCCTGCAGGTCAAAGCATATTTCCATATACTTGAAATGTTCCTTACCTTTTGTTTTTACCCATTCTCCACCTCCTCTCCAACTTTTTGTTTCATGCATAACAGGTTCATAAAAACAATTTCGATTAAATGTCCATGTTATCATAAAACAGGCCTTCACAAATACCCTGACAGTGTATATAAGCAGTGTTCATCATTGAACTCTATGCATCTAATTTTATAAAGACAATGCATGATTTAGATAGTCAAATGCTCAAAACAAAAAAACTTCATAAAAACTAAAAGTAGAACTTTTTTCCTTCATTATTCCTGCAGGTCTTGACACAGTACACATTATAATAAAACAAGTCTATTTTTTAGATTGCCTCAATTTGCATTGTGAGTAATCTCTGCAAAAATCATTGTCCCTGTTTAAAATGATTGAAACAGTTCACATCTCTCACAAAAATCTCTTGCAACAATCTGGAGATAAATTTCATTGCAGTGCGGCACTTAGCACATACTCAAAGGTTTTTAACAACTCTAATAGTTTTACCAGTGGGGTGTTTAACTAACCAAATGCAATTGCCAACTTTTCACTAAGGTGGCTGAGAAATAATTATTTTACCCTCTCTTCCATATCATTATGTAAAGTCTTAAATCTGGAAAATACCACGCTGCCTTCATCTCTGAAGTCAATTTCTACAACTTTGCATAGAAATCCTGTGTCTATGGTTGTGGTCTATCTCCTACACAAAAAGCATGTACAATTTTATGGCCTTCAATCCAACTACATCCAGGGATTTTTTTAATTCCTCTATCTTTCATCGATCTCCTTACCTTTTGAACCTCACCCCATCTACCCACTTCTGCATAAATGTTTGAGAGAAGAACATAAGTTGCAGCATTTTTAGGATCCACATCAAAGAGCAATGTCGCTGTGAATACTCCTAAGCCTACATTCATATGTGATCTACATGCACCGAGAAAACACTTCCACACAACCGCCACAGGTTTAACTGGCATCTTAATGATGAAGTTTAGGGTGTCCTCAAGATAGCCAGCACGGGAAAGAAGGTCAACCATGCACACATAATGATCAATTGTAGGTGTAATACAATAATTGTTATTCATGAGATTGAAGTAAGTACAGCCTTTATCCACTAAACCTGCATGGCTGCATGCAAATAGAACACAAACAAAGCTTATAATATCAGGATAAATTCCAGAGTGCTTTCTTAATTCAAAGATTTTGAGAGCATCTGTGCAAAGTCCATTATGTGCATATCCTGCAATCATGACATTCCACGAGACCACATTTCTTTGCGGCATTTTGTCAAACAGTTCACGTGCCTTCCCTATGCTTCCGCATTTGGCATACATATCTACAAGAGCATTTCCAACTATAATATCTGACAAAAATCCCGCTTCCATTATGCTTTGATGGATGTCCATACCCTGTTCCAAAGCTCCCATTTTTGCACAGGCAGGGAGAATGCTTGAAAAGGTTGTGGAGTCTGGCTTTACACCTACCAATTGCATTTGCTTGAAAGTTTCTAAAGCCTTTTCAACTAATCCATTTTGTGCATATCCTGCAATCATTGCAGTCCACAAGAACGCATTTCTTGGAGGCATTCTATCAAACAATTCACGTGCCTTGTTGATGCTTCCACATTTTGCGTACATGTCTACCAGGGCAGTTGCAACTACAATATCTGAAAAAAATCCCCCTTCCATTATGCTTTGATGGATGTCCATGCCTTGTTCCAGAGCTCCTATTTTGGCACAGGCAGAGAGGATGCTGGCAAAGGTTGTTGGATTTGGCTTTAAACCTGCCAATTGCATTTGCCTGAAAGCTTCTAAAGCCATTTCAATAAATTCATTTTGTGCATATCCTGCAATTATTGCATTCCATGAAATCACATCTCTTTGAGGCAATCTGTCAAACAGGTCACGTGCCTTGTCTATAGATCCACATTTTGCATACATGTCTACCAGAGCATTTCCAACTATAATATCTGGATAAAATACCCCTTCAATTACTCTTTGATGGATGCCCATACCCTGTTTCAAAGCTCCCATTTTGGCACAGATGGGGAGGATGCTTGCAAAAGTTGTAGAGTCTGGCTTTACACCTGCCAATTCCATTTGCTTGAAACTTTCTAAAGCCTTTTTAGTAAATCCATTCTGTGCATATCCTGCAATCATTGCATTCCATGAGATGATATCTTTTTGAGGTATTTTGTCAAACACTATTCTTGCCTTTATTATGCTTCCACATTTTGCATACATGTCTACCAGGGCAGTTGCAACTACAATATCTGGAAAAAATCCCCCTTCCACTATGATTTGATGGATCTCCAGCCCTTGTTCCAAAGTTCCCATTTTGGCACACACGGGGAGGGTGCTGGCAAAGGTTGTGGAATTTGGCCTTACACCTGCCAATTGCATTTTCTTGAAAGTATCCAAAGCTTCTTCAACATATCCATTTTGTGCATATCCTGCTATCATCGCATTCCATGTGATGAGAACCCTTTGAGGAATTATATCAAACAATTCACGCGCCTTTTCTGTGCTTCCACATTTTGCATACATGTCTACCAGGGCAGTTGCAACTATAATATCTGAAAGCAATCCCCCTTCAATTATGCTTTGATGGATCTCCATACCCTGTTCCAAGGCTCCGCTTTTAGCACAGGCAGGAAGAATGCAGGCAAAGGTGGTGGAATTTGGCTTTACACCTTTCAATCGCATTTGTTTGAAGGTTTCTAAAGCCTTTTCAACAAATTCATTTTGTGCATACCCTGCAATCATTGCATTCCAGGAAATGACATCTTTTTGAGGCATTCTGTTAAACAGCTCACATGCCTTGTCTATGATTTCACATTTTGCATACAGGTCTACCAGAGCATTTCCAACTATAATATCGGACAAAAACCCCCTTTCCACTATGCTTTGATGGATGTCCATACCCTGTTCCAAAGCCCTCATTTTGGTACAGGCAGGGAGGATGCTGGAAAAGGTTGTGGAGTCTGGCTTTGCATCTGCCAATTGCATTTGCTTGAAAGTTTCTAAAGCATTTTCAACAAATCCATTTTGTGCATATCCTCCAATCATTGCATTCCATGAGGTGAGTTCCCTTTCAGGCATTCTCTCAAACAGTTCATGCGCCTTGTCTATGCTTCCACATTTTGCATACATGTCTAACAGAGCATTTCCAACTATAATATCTGAAAGAAATCCCCCTTCCATTATGCATTGATGGATGCTCATACCCTGTTCTAAAGCTCCAATTTTGGCACAGGCAGGGAGGATGCTGGCAAAGGTTGCGGAGTCCGGCTTTAAACTCGTCAATTGCATTTGTTTGAAAGTTTCTAAGGCCTTTAGAGCAAACGTATTTTGCGAATATCCCGCAATCATTGCAGTCCACAAAAACACATTTTTCTCAGGCGTTCTGTCAAACACTTCACGCGCCTTGGCTATGCATCCACATTTTGCATACATATCTACCAGGGCAGTTGCAACTACAACATCTGACAAAATTCCTGTATCCTTTATGCTTTTATGAATGTCCATACCTTGTTCCAAAGCTCCTATTTTGGCACAGGCTGGGAGTACGCTGGCAAATGTAAACTGATCGGGTTGGTAACCTGTTTGTAGCATATGGTGAAACAACCAGATTGCTTCGTGAGGACACCCATTTCTTTTGTACGCTGCAATAATCGTATTCCATGAGATGATATCTCGTTCTTTCATATGGTCAAACACTTTACGGGCATCAATCAAATATCCGCACCTGACATACATGTAAATAAGCTTATTATGAAAAATTGTGCGTGTAGCAATTCTGAACCTGTGAGCGATGAAAGTGTGGACTTTTTTCCCTTGTGAAATCGCGTTCTTGAGCATACAGGTGTGCAATAATTGAAAACGTGTAGAGCAGTCTTCATGGGGATTGTGTGTAGTAAGCAAACTGTGCAACGCCTCTTTCAACATAATACTGTGAGATTGAGATGAATGGTGGATGGCAATGACATTTTATGGTTATAAGTGAAGTGTAGAAGATATGCAATGCTATTCAGTCCACTTCTATCACAATGTCATTGCAGGGATAAGCGTGGTAGCATTTCACTTGACGTCTTTCAAAACCTCTAAATCTTCAAAGGTAATCCGTGGAGAAGTGCTTTCAAAACAAAAAAACGTAAAAGTTCAAAACGCCAGCATAGATACGAAAGGATCGTCACGTTTTCAGTATTCTCAGAACTCACGGTTTTTATTAAAAAAATAAAAAAAATTGAAGTTGTATGTCTCAAAAATATAGTAGGCATGTTGATGAGATGACAAATATTTTAGTGTTTGTTTATTAATTTTTTTCTTGGAGAGGTCTTAAACAAGATTCTTTCCGACAAACATTAACTTCCCAAAATTCATATGATAATTTTTGTTTTGGGGGCAACATTCTGTCTTTTTGTAGAGTACTGGCATTTAAAAAGCAACAATAGTCATTTCGAAAATAATTTCAATAATAAAAGTTGAGAGTAGAGGGAGAGTAAAGGAAGCAACAATAGTCATTTCGAAAATAATTTCAAGAATAAAAGTTGAGAGTAGAGGGAGAGTAAAGGAAGGACTATTTTTTCAAGTTTGTGGATGATCAATAAAAGGAGTGACAAAGAAATGTAGGTCACATTAAAGTGGGAGAAGGGAATGAAGTTCCTAAGCACAAGTTCTTATTCAAATTAGATCAATCATCAAATGTTTGAAAAATTATAGATCAAAGTGAGGAAAATTTTAATTAAAGGAGGGGTATCCCAAGCTCACCCAACAAATGGTTTTCAAGAAAAAGAAAAAGCTTATGTGAATGCATCATTTGTTGAAGTAGATCAAGTTCTCAACATATTGAGTTTTATGACTAGAAAAAATAAAATTTCCTTGGGAATTAGGGCAAAATTTAAAAAAAACCCTTAATTTTCAAATAACACTCAACCTTGAAACACACGATTTCACAATTGTAAGAAACTTCTTTCTTCATGAAATGGGGGAATGTTTTGCCACCTTGGGATAAAATTATGAATTGGTGTTTATCAAATTGGGGTCAAGTAGTGAAAGTTAAAAACTTGCCTCAAGGCTATTTTGTTGTTCGAAGTGAAACTAGGGAGGAGGAAGAGAAAATTTTGAATAATGGCCCTTGGCCAATGGATGGGTTGGACTTCTACTTTCGAGATCGAGAGCCAAACTTCAACCTACTCAATCATTAAGTTAATCTTATTGGTCTAAGGTCTTTTTTGAAAGAGATTGGGAATTGTTTGGGAGCGTTTGTTATCATTCTTGAAACAATCAAAAAGAAAGTATCAGATATTATGCTTGCATTTGTAATTTTAAATATAGTGGAGGAAATTGTAGAGAAAATATAACTTTAGATGATAAAGGCTCTTGGCTACAAAATATTGAGGTAGAGATATCACAAAATTCAAACTAACAACGGGTATGGATATTTCAAAGACAAATATACCCAAGGATTCTCATAAGAGTGAGCTCCTTCTATTGGTGGACAATGGGATCCTCCCAAAGACTTAGTCGAAAGGAAAGCTAGAGAGAAGTTTGAGGAGGTTGACAATCTAGAGGCGTCTATTTTTCTAATAAGGTTATAAATGTTAAAGATAAAAATAACTTTGAATTGGATCTTGACCTTTTTGGGATCTCAAATGATGTTAAAGTTCCTATTTTTCTAATAAAAAGGAGAATGTCTCAACCAAAGCTAATGTTGAGAATGCAGAGAAAAGGATAAGATGTAAAAAAAACTTAAAATTCATCAAATTTAGATTGTCTTTGAAGGAATTTTTGTATCCCTAAAATTTATGAAGTCAAAGGACATGTTTGGAAGATGTTTTTTGAGGTTCTCTTGGAGGTGGATGGCACTAAAGAACTTGATCAAGAGATAGATGAAATAAATGGCACTAAAGAACTTGATCAAGAGATAGATGAAATAAATTCTTTGGATAAGAGAGGCATAAACTAGTATGCTTCAAAAAATGAGAAATTTAGCTACGGAGAAAATAAAAAGAAAGTAAGGAAGTTGGCAAAGAATTTGTTACCCTTGGAAGGGAATTGAATGTGTAGCTAAAAAAATATGATACTAAGATTAGAGAAGGGAAACCCTCTTCCCAATGAGCAATTGAGATCACAACATTTAATTTTAGGGGCCTCAATACTCCCAAAAAAAGCACTTAGTTACACACCAAATGGATATGTCCAATTCAAATATATTTATGGTTCAACAAATGAAACTTAATACCTGAGATCATGGTGTTAAAATTGAAAATATGGAAAGCCCTATTTGTGAATTTCGATAGTGCATCAAGAGGAATAGCTACCTTTTGGAACCTTTCATCAATTTGCATGGATGTGGTTGGAAGATGGAAGGATTGGCTCATAAGTAAACTTATCTACGTCTTGTCCTTGATAATTTGACTATTTTTTTAATAATGTTTATGATCTATCGATTAGTTTGAAGAAAAAGATAGTATGTAATAAGATTGCATTGATCATTGATGTGTTCCAAAAGTCTTTTGAATTTATCCTTTTGGGGATTTTATTGTGATTTTGAATTATGAAGATAAATTGGGAGGGGTAACGAAGATAAGCTAGTCCCAAATAGATTTTTTATATGTTTCTCTCTTTATTAAGTACTTGCAAGATGTTCACACTCAAATGGAAATTTATTGGGACAAATTATAAGGTAGGTCTCAATAGAATTAAAAAGAGCCTTGATAAATTCAATTATCATGCAGATTAGGACTCCTTTACCAAAATGTATGATTCAATATCTTGCCTATTTCAAGTTTGGATCACTTTCCCATTTACCTCTCAATTAGAGAGGAACTTAAACTGGATGGATGGGATATAAAGATTTCATGCCCAATGTTGAAAGTTAGTAGGTAGTGGAGCATCTAAGAGGCAGACATGTGTTCTCCTTAGTCTCAAAGATCAATTTAATTAAGGACAAATTAAACTTTGGAATAATGTTATTTTCAAAAGCATATTTAAGGAGAAGATATTAATAGAACAAGAGCTAAATAATCTCAATTAAGAGGTTTTTATAAAGGGTATGAACAACGATAGTTATACAAAAGAGAAAGAGTTGATGATTAATCATGTTAAGTTGTTGACCTAGGAAGAAAGTATTTGGTGGAAGAAATCTAGTGAGGTTTTGATTAAAGGAAGAGATAAAAAATCTAAATTCTTTTCTTAATTATACTAAGGTTATGAGGATTTTTAACTGGATTGGAAGAATTAATAATGAAGGGAGTGAAATAATAGAGGGCAAAATGAGAATAAAAGAGTAAGCCTTTGGTTACTTTCAAATATTTTTAATAATTGTGATGGCTATAATTTGGTTAATTGAAATTGAATTTGAAATTTCATTCCAAAACTTGAACTAGTGAAAAGAAAAATATGGGCACTTTGAAATCCTTTCACTAAGAAAGAGATAAAGACAATAAGTATTCAACTCCATCCTAGTAAAGTCATTGGGCCTTATGGATTTTCAACTAGCTCTTTTCATACATGTTGACATATTGTGGGAAAAATGTTTGGGTTGCAACAAAGGAATCTCAAAGGAAAGATGTTCTTTTGAAGGATATCAATAATACTTTTATTTCCCTTAATCCTAAAATAGGTTGCCTTTAAGCTTCAATGAATATAGGTCAATTTTTTTATCTTTAACATACTTTATAAAATTTTCTATAATATAATTACAAATAGGTTAAAACTACTTCTTCCTTATATAATTTTTGAGTCTAGAAAAGTGGCTTTGTACTTGAAAGATCAATCTTGGATGGAGTTATTGTGGCTCAAAAATTGATCCATTCAAGATTCAATCTAGACCAAAATAAGTTCCATGATTTTGAAACTTGATATGAAAAATGCCTATGATACAGTGGATTGGAGGTTTCTTTAAGGTGATGGAAGCTTTTGGTTTCAACAAACAATGGTTAGACTATATGTTCTCTCTTGTTTCAAGTGCAATATTTTCAATGCTTGTTATCAAAATTCTTCAAGGCTTCTTTTAAGTATCTTGTGGGCCTCATTAGGGAGATCCTCTCTTCTCTTTCTTGTTTATCACAATGGATGATGCTTTGGGAATATTTTCTCAAGAGGTTGCTAAGAAAGGGCTTTGGAAAGGGATTACAGTAACAAAGAATGGTCCACCTACCACTCATCAACAAAAATTTTATGAGACCATGCTATCTTTGGTGTGAAAAAATGAAGGAAAACTCATTCAAAACACTCATAATCTTTACTCTAAGGCCTATGTTCAATTGTTAATCTGGTCAAATTTGTGATATATGACAAGATCACATCTTCAAAAGGTAGATGACCCTCATGGGTAGAAGTACTTTTTTATGTTAAATCAATCATTTTTGTAATCCTTGTTTTTTTTATGTCTTAATTAAAGCTGATTGAGATGGCTCTAAGACATAAAATAGACCAAAAGAAGAGAATTTTATTTTATAAAGGTTCATTTGATGGTAAAAAAGATTACATTGATTTCTTGGAAATGAATTTTTTAGCCAAATATTTTTGGAGGAATTGGTTTGAGAAAGATTCAACTAACACAAAATAAGGTTCTTATAGCTAGAATTATTTTAAACCTGTTCTAAAATACCAATCTCAAATAGCCAAGGAGATTAGAAAATAAATGTTTCAATTCTGAAGACAATTCTAGAATTTTTATAACATCTAATCCTACTAATCGTTCAAGTCTTCAAAATTTCATGTTATCTTGCAAAATACAAAAATATAATTACTAATCACATCACTTTGGAAGTTACGATGAAAATAAAACTCATTTGGGAGGACTCTTGCAACAATTTATTTGTATTAGAGGCTATTTTAGACATTAGTGTTTAAAATTGGACTCTATCTAAGAAATGAGGTTATTTTGAGGTGGATTATGTTGATCCAATCACTAAATGTGGCACCATATGTTAGGAGTGGAAAACTACTTTGAATGTGGGTATTTCAATAAGGAAGGGAGACTCTAAGAGATATTCAATGAAAGAAGGGTATGGCTCATGGGCGGAGATGACCTTATGAGATGGAATTGATTTAGTTATGAGAAGTAAATTGCACAAATTAGCTATTTTGTGGTGGAAACTTGTGAATAAAATATTGATCTTCCAATTCATTTATGTTGGAACAATATTTGTCTCCCAAAATTTAGAGTTTTTGATAGGTTTCTTTGAAAAAAACCATTTTATTGATAAGTTTACGAAGATGGGTTAATTTGGGTCATCTCACTATATGCTATGCAAACCTAATGATGGATTAGTTGATTGCATTTGATTGGAATGTCTCTGTGTTAACGAGTGTTGGCAATGGCTATGTGCCAAGCTAGGATGGATAATTGTCTTGCCTAATGATAATTAAAAAGGCATACTTGGGTTTATGACAAGGGGTTTCTAATGTGGAGGCATACTTGGGTCATTGGAAATCTTGCATCACCCAAAAAGACTTCCTTTCAATTGTGTTCCTATCAGTAGTTTATGTATTTTTATTTGTGTTTCATGTAGGTGGATCATATACAGTTGCAAAATTTAGGGTATGTTCTGGAGGTAATGTTTTACTTATGTCTTGGTTTGCACCTCATTTGGGTACTTCACATAGTAGAGTTATCTTGGATTCAAGCTTGGGCCTATGTGTTCTTCATGTTCTACTGATCAGTTGGATTTTTCCAATCTCACGAATTAATTCTCCAAGCAGTGAAGCTTTGTGGCATATATCACGATGATCTTTGGTCTTTGGCTGACATTCCTCTTGGATTGCACATTATTTCCACATCTTATCATTAAGATCCTTATGATTTGGATCCTAGCCTATATTTTTGTATTGTGTTTTCTTGTTCTTGGAAAATGTGATAGATCTTGGCCAACATATACGATGCAAAGATTATATATATTGAGGCATTTGATATTTTTTGTGTATCTCTAAAAAGGACAACCTTTGGGAGTTTAATTATAGGGTTTGGATCTGGATTTCTATTGTAACAAGGCATGTATGCTGAAATTTTGTAAGTTGCATATTTCAAGCCAATCTGATGTAAATCTTTGATTCTATGATTACGTGAGGATCTATTCTAGCATGTTGATTATCTATTCTTGTGTCTGAGTTGGTTGTTTCTACTGTGTTGACTCATGTTGTATGGTTTGGACCATATCCATTGGGGAAACTCTTGCCATGACTACATCACATCTTCTAGTTTAAAATAGAGATTACTAACAACAGATTATTTCTTGAATTTTTGTTGTATCAAATATTTATCCAATCTTACATACCAGGACCTAGGTACTTATTTCAGTCCTTAGAGTGCCTTCTTTAATTTTCATACCATATCATTTTTTTTGAAAGGCTAAAACCTTTTGGTTTCTCTATATACACTTCTTCTTCCAGTTCTCCATTCAAAAAGGATAACTTTATATCCATTTAATATAACTTGAAGTTCTTGTAAGTAGAAAAAGCAAGAACCATCCTTATAGATTCCATCCTAGCCATTAGAGAAAAATTTCTTCAAAATCAATCCCTTCAACTTGTGAATAGCCTTTACATACTAGTCTATCCTTGTTTCTTTTAACTTGTCCATGTTCATTTATCTTGTTTCTGAATACCCATTTGATTCCTATCACATTCTTTTCCACCAATCTAGGTACAAGTTCTCAAGGTTCATTTTTCTCTATTTGATCCATCTCCTCTTCCATTGTTTTAATCCATCTTACCTCCTTTCTTGCTTCTCCATAATTATTAGGCTCATTTTTTTAATAGAAAACAATAGTGTACTTGTTCTTGTGATCTAAAAATTATTCTCCTTGTTTAGACACCTTTATCTTTATTACTAATTATATGATCTTCTGAGTGATTCTTTTGAACATATTTATTAGGTGTCTTCACAATGACTTCTGATTTTATTTCTTCAATAGTTTTTTCTTCTTTACCTTCTTTTTTATTATCCTTTTTTATGAGATAGAAGAATTAAATTCAACATCATTTTCTACTACTATAGTAAGATGACTCAAGTCGTCACATACCTATACATTTTCACTTTGAACAACCTTGTTCAACCTCTTATTATAACACCAGTAAGATTTGTTGTCTGTTGCATAGCCCTAGAAAATTCCATCATCTTCTCTTTTATCAAATTTTCCCAATCCATCTTCATCTCTTCTAATGTAGCACTTTCTTTTGAAGATATTGAAGTATCTCATAGTAGGTGATCTTCCATACCATAGTCCATAAGGTGTCTTTGAATGATTTTCTCTTATTTGAACCCTATTAAAAAAATGTATCATGTGATATGCACAACATCCTTCCAATATACATTGGTCAAATTAGCATCTTTTAACATAGTCCTAGCCCTTTCAACAATAGTATTGTTCTTCCCTTCAACCACTCCATTTTGCTGAGGACTCCTTGGAGCATAAGACTGTCTTCTTATTTCATTCTTTTCACAAAAATCATTAAATTCCTTTGAGATGAATTCTCCACCTCTATTAGATCTTAATCATTTATTATTATAACATATTTAATTTTCTATCATTTATTTAAGATTTTGAATTTTTTAAATGCTTCATACTTCTCTCTTAGAAAAGTGACCCAAGTCATTCTAGAGTAATCATCAATTAAAAACATCAAGTACCTTTCTCCATTGAGACCTTTTGTCCTTGTCAGTCCACATAGATTAGTATGAATCAACTCCAAAGGTTTTCTTGATGAATATTCCTTATTTTTTAAAGTCCTCCTTGTCTTCTTTCCAATTTGACATTCTCTACAAACAATATTAGTAGGTTTGAAAATCTTTGGTAAATCTCTAACAGCTTTGGTCTTGCTAATTTTGATAATGTTATCAAAGTTCACATGTCCTAATCTTTTGTTCCATAGCCAACTTTCATTACATTGGGTTATAAAACATAGATTCTCATTTTTGTCTTCAATACAATAGATGTTCTTAGTAGTCCTAAAACCTTCTACAATTGTTTTACTAGTCATTTTCCTTTTAATGATACACCTAACATTCTTGAACAATAATTCATAACCTTTCTTACGCAACATATAACACAGAACACCAAGATTAACTCTTGAGGAAACTTGGTTAAGAGAAAACCCTAGTGGGAGTCAAACACACTAGATGAATGTACTCTATTAGAAGCTGTGCCCAGTTAAGAGAATAATAGAGAATAAAGGATGCACTTGCAACCATAGGCTTACAACCCATTCTGCAAACTCACTACCAAGAGCTCGCTATTCATAATACAATCTCATATCTGGCCCTTAGTTAGGTTCACTGATCTATCTTTAATACAACAGGGTGGACATATAGTCCATTACAACTAAACTGACAAATAGAATATCGTATGCCAAAATAGTTCCAATGAAGTATACACTCTCCTTAAGTGAATATATAACACACATATACATATTCCTCTCTCTCACATACATTCTACCAATTACAAAATGATCTTTCATTTATATTGATTACAAAGAATAATCCTCCACTAGGTCAGCTGAGACCTATTACAATAAAAGATATAAACAATATGCTCAATCACTAATGCAATCCAAATCAAGTTGGATAAAACTTAGATAAGACCCAAATCTTCAACCTTGAACACACTACACCATTTTTGATGTAGCACCAAGAATCACAACACATTACTCCATCAATTCGGCTAGTACCCAAATGAAGAAATGCCAACACGCTACCAAAATAGAAAATTTGATCACCTCAATCAATGTGGACCAACAACATGATAATCACATGATCCAAGAACACAAACAAGAAACATTAATACCATCCATAACCTTCACATCACCTCCAATACTAAATCCAAACTCATCTTTAACTCTGATCAATAGGAACACTAAAATATGGAATTTAGTCATAATAAAGATAGCTTGTTGTACTCTGAATCATGAACAACACTAGCTATGAACACAATGATAAGGAATCATGTAATCACTAGCTTCACAACCTATGAAATATCAAATCCCATTCATATTGAATCAAACACTCATCCACTATTCACATGAACACTATGACACCAACATCCAACAACTCATTAATCATTCCTCATTCAAATTGTCATACCAACCTTTGTAAACCTTTGTACATCATCTACATACACCTCTGAATAGTACCTCACAATCACAACTCAAGATCTTCAACATAGCACACATTCAACTCAAATCCTCCATAATGAGTGCACTAAACACATTATCTGAAATAACAACTAGTATGTTGACATCAATGATAACAAATTAAAGTTAGTACATCCAAATCCCAAACTTTATCATGCTCGACAATATTCCAACAATCTCCCCCTTTGGCATTGATGGAAACATATGAAGTGAAAAATTGATCAATGCATAAATACATCAATATATCACCTTGATCACTCTGAAATATACCCACCTGATCAATCTGAATATCGAGCTTCAAACCTCTCAACACAAGCTGATTTTTATCTATTTTTTGCACAACTTCTCCTCCTTTGACATCAATGGGAAATGAACAAAGATAAAAAAAAAATAACAAACCAATAAATAGCCATAAGATTTCTCCCCCTAAGGATTAGTCCCCGAATCTCATCAATATAGAAAATAATGTTCTAATAGATTCTTTAAACTGATGTTTATATCCTTAGCATCATTAGCACTGATCTAGAGGGGCTATCACCCCAAGCCTTTCCCTGAAATGTTCAAAAGTATCCTTCAACAAAGGCTTTTTAAATATATCTTCTATTTTTTCTTTAGAAGACACAAATTCCATATTTACTTCTTTTTCATTAACTTTATCCCTCAATACATGATACTTAAAATATCAATATGCTTTGTCTTTGAATGCAAATAGGATTCTTTGAGATATTTATAGCACTAGACTTATCACAATGAATAACAATAGGTTTATCAATGTTTATTCTTATGTCCATCATTTTCCTCATCCAAATAGCTTGATTACAATTCATTGCAAAAGCAACATACTTAGCTTCAATAGTAGATTGAGAAATACAATCCTACTCCTTACTAGTCCAAGAAACTAGTTTCTTACCCAAAAAGAATGCACCTCCACTAGTACTTTTTCTATCATCCATATTACCTTCCCAATCAACATCATTGTATGAACATAGAGTAAATTCATCATCTTTTTCATACCATAATCCATAGTCAACTAGGAAGATAGGTAGTGCCCTCGAAGGTTGAGTGGTTAGAGCCAAGGGAGACTATGAAATATTATGAGGTTTCCTTCCCTAACCATTATTGGTAGGATGAGGTATGTCTAGGATGATGGGGATGGTGGGATGTGGAACCACTTTGTCTTAGCAGCATGATTTCCTTTCCCTTATCCACATGGGATATAGATGTGAGAATAAAAGACACCGCTAGAGGCTACGCAACCTTTAAAGGGCGAGGGGGTTTCCCATGGGGTATGTGTTTTCCCTAAGATCTTGATGAAGAAGGGGAAGAAGAGTAAGTACATTAAGCCTCACAAGAAGGCTGGGCATTGGAAGGTGTTATAGATTGTAAGCTCATCTCCCTATCCTTGTATTCTTGATATACAAGGAATGCAACATCTTTCCAGGGACGCAGGGGCCCTATTTGAGTAGGTAAAAAATGATCGAGGTTGAAGCCCCCATAAGACACTAAGGGATGATATCTAGTGTCCTAGATAGTATGGATAGTCCCTTCATGTGAAAACTTTATACATTTGTTGATGACCAAAGGGACGGCTCCCATGGAAGTCAACCAAGGGATACCCAATTTGATTCTGAAGAGATCTAACTTTGGGATCACCACAAATGTCAAGAATGTCACCTTGGGCCCCACCTAGATGGTCAAGGTCATTGACCCAAAGGTAGGTAAGGACAACCCATCATGCATTTGTATGGTGGCATGACACTCATCATATTTTCCTCAATTAAGGCCATTTTATGAAGAAAACCTCCTCCATAATGATGTTGACTCAATATGTGGGATCTACCAAGACACCCCTAATGACAATTCCATTGATGGAAGTTTGGACATATAAAGGAGAAGGCTCTCCACTATATGGTTCATCCAAAGGGGTGAAGGAGATAGTCATTTCAGGAATCCTCTAGGCTTGCAAAGAAATAGGAGTGACGGTCACCATTTCTATGACAAAACTGTTACAAAGTTTCAAAAGGTTGCTAGTTCAAATCAAGTTCACCAAAATGTGGGGAAGAAAATAGTACACTAGCATAGAGACTGTTTAAATTCTCAAGGGATGGACTACCTTCTTGCACCACCTTACTTTTCTAGCTAGGAGTGCTAGGGAGGTCACATGTGATAAGTGGTTTTCTTGGTTGTTTCAAGATATTCAAATGTGAGTGTTTAAGTGAATTTTAATTACCTAAATGAAAAATATATGATTATAATTAAAGTAAACAAAAAACTAAAGATTTTTTGATCATGAGAAATGAAATAAATAACTACAATGAACAAATGTCAAACTTTGAAAGCTTGGTGTCTTAGACAACAACATGAGTGTAGGACTACAGTGTAGAAGTCAGACACTAGCTCGACGTGCTAGCATCTTGTACAAATAGAATACAGATGATAAGGATCAAATAGAAAAATAACAAAAAAAAGAGCTATCTAACAACGGAAAAATTGGAATATATTAACCAGAATGAAAAACTACTTATATAAAATTAAAATGGACAGAGATATATGTATATTTTAAACAATATGAAAGACACAAAGAAAGGATAAGATTAGACTCGATTCTAAAAGTCTCTAGAGAAATCCATTGAATTATTTCATCCTAGAAACCTACACACAAGGAGGAGAACAAATGGTAGGTTGGATATTTGGAAACTTTCCTCGGTGAAAGCCCTATTTTGGTGTCTCTGCCTCCACAATAGCTGAATAGACATGATAGATCAGTCATAGATAACCAAATAGAGAAAGGAAATAAGCAATAATGAAACAAGAAATAGATAAGAGATATAATATATTCTATCAAGACATGAAGAAAGGTGAAAAGACTCCCCTATACGAGATAGGATCCCAAGTGAAGAGAGTAGAGCTAATGTGTGAGCTTGAGAGCTTCAATAATGGTGAAAAAATATAAGTAAAATGGTTGTATGGATGGAATGAGATCTAATGAACACCCAAGTAGTTGAAGGGGAGCAAGTAAATAGCACAAAAGACCAAATGAAGGCCAAGGATGGATTTTTGATGTATTTGGATGGAATCCCACATAGGTGAGCCCATCATTGGGGTGTTACAAATGTATATTGGATAAGGATACCTGACATTGAATGTCAGGTATCCTTATCTACTTGGCATCCAATATAGATATATGTTATAAAATATGGTTTGATAAAAAGATGTGAAAATGACTCAATGATTGAATGATTAGATTGAGTGTCTTCTTATATTGTGATTGTAGGTATGATGGGTTGCATTGAAAAAGTGACACCTTCCATATCACCTCTCTTTCCTTAAGACCCGATTGCAAATGATTTGAAGTGCATTTTAAGCTCCATTTAGGTTTTTGAAGGTCAATTGCAAGTGAAGGAAAGAACATGATATTTTACAAGTGTAAAAGGTTTTAGATCAGGTCTTAGGATCTCAATTGCAAGTAACATATAACTTGAGAAATAGGAACTTTCAGTGTAGTCCCTAAGATCCAAAAATGCATAAGACATTTTATTTACAAATAAGTATAAGGCATGGTTTGGGTTTTATAACATCAAATGCAAATAACATACTTGCAAGTTTTATAAAATGGTTACTTATAAATTAACATCTAAGACCTCAAAATACATTGGGGTAAAGTATTATACAATGCACACAAGGGACCTTGAAGACACATTATAAGTAACTCATTATATTTTATTTTCTCTAAAACTTGTGATGGGATTCTACCAACTTGGTACAACAATATCATACCATGGAAGAAGGTTTAGATCATGCATCTTGTGAATGAAAACTAATATACACATGTCTAATGCACTCAAAACTTATAAGCTTCTAAGAAATACAAACCATAAATATGTTTATGAGTGAAATAATATATAGTTAAAAATGACCAAAAACTAAGAGCAAAATAAATAAAACCTTAAACCTGCAACAAGAAACATTGTCAATGAAACAAAAAACTCATACCTTAAAATGCAAGTAAAAGACAAATAAAAAGATGCTCAAAATGTCCAAGAATGTGAGACAAGTCCTTTCAGAAGAAAAGCTCCACAAATTTGTTAAGTGTGACTTGAAAAAGAGGGTAAAATGTGGGCTTATCAAGTTGTTTTGGAAGAAACATTGTCCATTTTTGCCTCTAAGACTTCAACATAAATGTAATCTTTAGTCTGTGCGAGTTTCTAGCAAAGAAATCATAGGTTCAAGTTGAAAAAGTTCCTATAGACTCTTCACTTAGTTTTCAAAACCCATGATGCAAGCTTTTTCTAATTTCAAACTTGTGTTGCCAATAATGTAGCCTGTAATGGAAAAAATGTTATAATATAAGTTTAAGGGATGTCAAAATTGCATTTTGGTTTCTATACACCCAATGGAAACTCTTAATGACCAAAGACTTAAAAACTAAGTTACTTCATATTATCGTCTTTTAAATGGTATTTTGCATGCACTTATAAATTTGGAACTTACATTACTTTTTTAAACCAATATGATTTCTTTATAAATACTACTTGTAATGTCAGGTCTTAAACCCAACATTGCAAGTTGTAATGTAGATCACTTACAATGCAAGTCACTTTCAATAGCAAGTCTTAGACATGCATATCTTGGAAACATTATTGAAAGTTAGGTAAGTATGCATTGGGCCAAGGCTGGTAATCAAAATGTAGTGATGATCTTGTTAGATTTTGATAAGGCTTATGACATAATTGAGTGGCCTTTTCTATTAGATATACTAGTATATTTTGTATTTTCTCCAATTTCTATAAATGTGTCAAGATTTTTTGTAAAGACTCTTCCACTGATGCTAGAACATTTTGGGTTTATGGTAATCCTGTATCTCGGTAGCTTATTGGATGTGCTTAGTAACTGATTTGGAGTTCTCAGTGGAGTGTCTTTGTTGTTCACTAGCGAGCTCGGTTACCTTTTTTTTTCTTGGTGGTGCCTTTCACCGAGTGGCTTTGTTGTGTTTTGTTTCTACTCGGTGGTGTTCTTCACCAAGTTGGTTCGATGTGTCTGTGTTTCTCAATGGCCTAGTTCACCAAAGGGTATATTTTGATTATTTTGGTTGGCCAACTTGTGTATTTAATTTTGGTCATGATCTTAATTTTGGGATCATTCATTGGGAAATGTGTGGTCCTAAATCTGGGTCATTTCTTTCTCCAATGCTAGATCTAGAAGATTCTTTGGGATGACCTATTCGGTAGCCTCAAGTATAAATGTAATAATCTATTTTAGATTTAAGTAGCGAAGTTAGAAGGAAGATAGGAGGCTAGAGATTATGGATCTCTCATGCATGAAGAATGTTCTATGTTGTAATTGATTACTATTTGTATTGATTGTAACTGGGAAGGCCTCACAACCCGACATGTATGAAATTTGATGAATAAATAAATATGATCTACATCATTTCTCTCATTCTTTGTGTTATTGCTTCTAAGTAATGATTCTACAAGGTGGTTTAGTAATTGGGTGAGCCTTTTTCCCCAAGTATCTACCCTCCTTGCATCAAGTGGTATCAGAGTGAGGTTGATCTTAATCTAGGTTTACGAATCTAGGTCTTTGGTCGAGGTTCCTTCTTGTAAATCCTAGTTGGTTATTTGTTGTGGGGTAGCATATTATGACCTGACCTGCAATTGTAGAGGGTTTCAATATGGTTCGAGGAGGAATAAATGAAAATCCAAGATTAGTTGACATGCTAATACAATTTTTTGCTAGATTAGAAGTTGTTGAGATAGCCCAGCACTGAGGAAGACATCTTAATGATGTTAGTGATTATGAAGCTGAATAAATACAAGAGGAAGCTGCACTCACACCTATAATGGATCAAGGAGAAGCAATATTCTTGAAAACATTGACTAGTTTGAAAGCCACACTGTATTTTAACCCTCCTGAGTATAGTGGAAAGCTGGATTTAGACGAATTGATGGACTGGATCACTGAGATGGAGAAATAATTTGAGTACGAGAACATATCAGATGAGAAGAAGGTGAAAATTGCAAGCACAAAATTGAAAGGTCATGCATCCTTATGGTGGGAGCATCTACAATTGGATCGGAAGAAGAAAGGTAAAACCAAAATCAAGGTATGGAAAAAAATGCTAAACAAGTTGAAGGGCAAGTTTCTACCTTGTGGTTATCAGATTAACCTAGTTAGGAGAATGCAAAGTTTGAAGCAAAAAGATACCTCTGTGAAGGATTACATCGAGTAATTTTACAAGTTAGATATCAAATCTAGACATATTGAAGATGAGTTAGAAATAATTGCAAGGTACTTGAATGGATTAAGGACTTCTATTCAAGAAGAGATTAGTTTAGTGAAAATGGAGAGTATTGAGGAGGCTTATCAGTTTTCCCTAAAAGATGAGAAGAAATTGATTAAAAGGCATGAGAAAAGACAACGAGGAAGAGGTGGTAGATTCCCTAGAGGAAGAGGTAGATCTTATGGTGAAAATAGTAGATCTGATTAGGACAAAAAAAATCAAGACAAAGGTAAGACCAAGTGGAAAGGTGAAAGTTCATTTCGAGGAAGAGGTAACTACTCCCGAGGTGGATATGGCAGAGCCGAAGGATTTTGAGGAACTTGTTACAATTATGGTGAAGAGAGACATAGATCATTTGAGTGTACACATGAAAGTAAGAAGGTCGGTAGAAATAGAAATACTTTGGTGCATGAAGATTGACCGAATGAACCTACAAAGGAAGGAAACTTGATGGTTAGAAGAGCATTGTGGAGTGAAAATATTAAGGAAGATCTGGTAAGAAAGAGTTTGTTCAAGTCCAGATGAAAAGTTGCAGACAAAGTTTTGAAAGTGATCATTAACAATGGAAGTTCATAGAATCTGGCATTAGAAGAAATGGTTACAAAGTTGTAGTTGGAAAGATTGAAGCACCCAAAGCCCTATCAAATTTCATGGATCAAGGATGAGAATACAATTATGGTAAGTGAACAATGTTTTGTAAATCTAAAAATTGGAAAGTATTATGATAAGGTGTTGTGTGATATTATGCCTATGAAATTTTGTCATATTATGTTGGGTAGACCTTGGCAATGTGATAGACATCTTGTGTATGATGGAAGATTGCACAAATATACAATTTGGTTCGATGACAAGAGACAAATCTTGTTACCTTTGATTGAAAAATCTGTTGGGAAGATATGTACATCTATGAAAGTTTGTTTCACAGAAGGTTGACAGTTTGTTAAGGATTTGAAGAGAAATGATGTCTGTTATGTTGTGATTCCTAACAAATCGAGTGAGAAAATAGTAGATAAAGCTCCTAAAGAGTTTGAGAAGTTTATCACCGAGTACAAGGAGATCATTTCATAGAATGCACCTAATGGTTTTCCACCAATGAGAAGTATTAGTCATTATATGGATTTGATTCTTGGAGCTAGTTTGTTGAATAATGCACCACATCGACTGACACCAACCGAGAATGAGGAACTCAATTGACAAGTTCAAGAGTTGTTGTAGAAAGGTTTGATCAAAGAAAGTTTGAGTCCATGTGCAGTACCATTTGTGTTGGTACCTAAGAAGAATGGAGAATGACAAATTGAAAATGTGTATTGATTCTAGAGGAATCAACAAGATAACAATTAAGTATCGGTTTCCTATACCAAGAATGGATGATATAATGGATTGTTTGAGTGGAGAAAAATATTTTACCAAGATTGATTTGAAGAGTGGATATCATCATATTAGAATCAAAGAAGGTGATGAATAGAAGACTTCTTTCAAGACAAAAAAAGGTTTGTATGAATTTTTGGTTATGCCTTTTGGTTTATCTAATGCACCGAGAACTTTTATGAGGTTAATGAATGAGATTCTGAAGAAATTCTTGGGTAAATTTGTTATTGTATACTTGGATGACATTCTGATATTTAGTAAAACCAAAAAATATCATTTGTTTCACATTAGACAAGTATTACAGAGATTGAAAGAGGAAAAGTTGTTGATTAATCTTTAAAAGTGTTCCTTCATGAAAGAGGAGATTGTATATTTGGGGTTTGTGATTTCAGCTGATGGTCTGAAGATGGATCCTGAGAAGGTTGAAGACATAATTGAGTGGCCTACACTTGAAAATGTTAGTGAGGTAAGATCATTCCATGGTTTAGCAAGTTTTTACTAAAAGTTCATTAGATATTTCAGTTCAATTTGCAATTCTATGACCGAGACAATGAGAGGGATAAAAGAGAATTCAAGTGGACACATGCATTAGAAAGTAAAGTCCACCAAGATAAGTGAGAGGGGGGGGTGAATCAGTTATCAGATAAATACAAGTTTTGTCACCTTTAATAGATTTTAACCATGTAAGCAATGTGATCAACAACCATAGAAAGATATACATACACAACAACACAATAACACAAGATATGTTGACTAGGGAACCTCTTGATCAAAGAGGTAACCCCAGTGGGAATGATGCCCACAAAAGATGCACTAATATGAAAGTTTCTTGTGAGAGGATGGATTATGTTAGGAGTCTTATGAAATACATTCAGTACATATCAGTCCATGTTAGGAGACTTTGAATCCTCGCTAAAAGATTCTAACCTTGTTAGGAGTTATGAAAGACAGAAGGACCCACTGTACAAACAGCTTCAAGGGGAAGATCACTGAACACACTATCCAATTGATCTCTATATTACTCAAAAAAATAATATCAAAATATTATTGATCTCAACAACTTATCACTTCTCCTCTGACTAGGCCAAACTGCACCAACTGCTTCATCAGATCTCAATACCAGATCTCTATACTTCGCATATCCTCTTACAACAAGTATTGCACAATTCCACAATTCAATTTCACAATCTTACACAATCTTTTTCATTACAATAAGGAAAACATTCCTTCCTTTATACCACACTCAAATAATTACAAATGAGTCGGCATACAAATTACAAAATGAAATCTTCCACACGTTACACAAAATTGACATCTTCCAATTAAGATAATTTTTTACTCGTGTGACCTATGACCTTTTTGTCACATTCACATCACAATCATCATGTCTTCATCATCTGTACAACTTTGCATTCTCATATTCTATCCCGATTAGGAGATATCATCTGATTTCCACAACCTGCTACTCAGGAACAATGTCTGAATACTACTTCCACTAAATTACACATAACTATCATGAATAAATGAATTTTCATATGCACTCTTAACCATGATCATATAAAACATCATAGATTAAGTCCTCAACTCTGCACAGCTTGATCTTCAATATCCCACGTGCGCTAATACAAACATTATCTGCTACTCTGCTAATCTTCAGTAGATCACTGTGTTGACATCAATGACAATCACAGTCATGAATGCAACAACAACTGCTAAGAATGGCTATGAATACTCCCCCATAGGACATATTTAGCATTCATTCCTAACAATCTCCCCCATTGGCATTAATGACAACATAGATGAAAAAACATCCAAGTTCCATGAATACCAACATTGCAACACTGCTGCTCTGAAATGATTTCAAATCCTCTTCATCAATTAAATATTGCTTCATTTTCCTGCTCATGCTCAAATCTTTTTAGTTTTCCATTTTATATTGCTTGTAACCTTCTCCCTCAGATTCTCTTTAATTAGATGATTTTTCATGTATCCTTCTCCCCCATTGACATCAATGACAAATGCTACATCACTATGTCAACAATAACTTCAATGTCAAAAGACACTTTTTAGAAAATGCATTCACTAGAGTCCTCATGACTCAACTCAAAAACACATACTCCCCCAATAGAGGAAGTACCAACATCCAGTCCAGAAGAAAGATAAGGCTTATATACCACTGGACTGATGCAACAATCTGCATCACTTCTCAAAAGTAGGTCGGGGCATAACCCCAAGCATACCTCTCAGATACTCAAATGTATCCTTAGGAAAAGGCTTTGTAAATATATCTACAATCTACTCTTTTGTACTTATGTACTCAAGTCTTACTTCTTTCTCTACAACTTTCTCTCTCACTACATGATACTTTATTTCTATATGCTTTGTCTTAGAATGTAGTACATGATTCTTAGACATACTAATTATACTGGTGTTATCATAGTATATAACAACAAGCTCATCAAATTTTATTCCAATATCCTTCAATATTTGTTTCATCCATATTATCTGATTACAATTGTTTGCTACTGCTATGTACTCTTCTTTTTCTGTGCTCTGTGAAATACAATTTTGCTTCTTGTTTAGCCAAGAAACCAGTCTTCCTCTAAGGAAAAATGTTCCACCACTTGTACTCTTTTTGTCATCAACACTACCTCCCCAATCTGCATCTATATATGCACATAGGTTAAAGTCATCATATTTTTCATACCATAATCCATATTCAATTGTGCCTCTTAAGTACCTCAGTATCCTTTTTACTGTTGCATAATGTGATTCTCTAGGATCAGCTTGAAATCTTGCAACAATTCCAACCACATGTGATATATCTGGTCTTGTATGAGTTAAATATTGCAATCCTCCAATCATAGATTTGTACTTCTTTTGTTCAACTGCAGGAGTCTCATCTATGCTAGATAACTTCTGTCCAATTACCATAGGTGTTCCAAATGGCTTACAATTCTCCATTCCAAATCTCTTCAATAGGTCATTCAAGTACTATGTTTGACATAAAAAGATACAATCATTGTTGTGTGTTATCTGCAATCCTAAAAAATATTTCATCTCACCAAGCATACTCATTTCAAATCCAGACTTCATTTCATCTGTAAATTTATCACTGTCTTCATCTTCTCCTCCAAAGATAATATCATCAACAAAAATAACTACAACCAAAAAACCATTTTCAATTTCTTTTGTGTATAAGTTGATGTTTGTTGTACCTTTAGTAAATCCCAATTTTATCAAATACTTATCTAGTCTTGCATACCAAGTTCTAAGTGCTTGTTTAAGTCCATATAAAGCTTTCTTCAGTTTACATATCATGTCTCCTTTATGAGTTAAGGGAAAAAATTTAGGCTTCTTAATGTAAACTTCTTCTAACTCTCCATTCAGAAATGCAGACTTCACATCCATCTGATATACTTTAAATTTCTTATAAGCTGCATAAGCCAAAAATATTCTTACTGCTTCAATTCTTGCTATAGGTGCAAAAGTTTCTTCAGAGTCAATTCCTTCTTGATGTGAGTATCCTTTACATACCAATCTTGCTTTATTCCTTACAACTTCTCCTTATTCATTCATCTTGTTCCTGAATACCCATTTAGTTCCTATAACATTCTTATCTTTAGGTCTAGGGACCAATTCCCAAGTCTTGTTCTTTTCAATTTGATCTAGTTATTCCTTCATAGAATTAATCCAATGTTCATCTTCACAGGCTTCAGTAGTAGATTTAGGTTCAATTTGAGAAATTAAACACAATTGTTCTTGTACCTTATTTCATGTCAGAACTCCTTTGTCTATGCTTCCAATAATCTGCTCAACAGAATGATTTCTTGATAGATTCATGTTAGGTGTCACTATCTCAATTCTTGCTTCAACTATAGGTTCTTCTATGATTTCTTTAATGTAGCTTTCATTCTGCAAATCAATGTCAGTTTCATAGAATAATTCAACATTCTCTAGATTAGTTCTAGGATGAGTTCCTTCATCTGATTCATAATCAAGCATTCTTTCCCGAATTTTGAACTTTTCATCAACTTTGACATTTGCACTCTCAACAATAGTTTTGGTTCTTTTATTGAAACATCTATAAGCTTTTCTCTTCAATGAATAACCAAGAAATATACCTTCATCACTTCTAGGATCAAAATTTCCAATGTCATCATTTCTCTTAATATAACATTTACTTCCAAAATTTTTGAAATATTTAACTGATGGTGCATATCCAAACCATAGTTCATAAGGTGTCTTATCTTTGTCTACTCTAATTTGTACTATGTTCATTGTGTATACTGATGTGTTCACTAATTCTCTCCAGAATATCTTCACCAAATCATTTTCAAATAGCATGGCTCTTGTCGCTTCATTTACAGACCTGTTTCTTCTTTCTACAATACCATTTTGTTTAGGTGTTCTAGGGGCTGAAAACTGT
Organism: Chamaecyparis obtusa; assembly: GCA_027943335.1. NCBI lineage: Eukaryota > Viridiplantae > Streptophyta > Pinopsida > Cupressales > Cupressaceae > Chamaecyparis > Chamaecyparis obtusa. The sequence continues at coordinate 756,759 of BSBK01001410.1, read as the reverse complement.
CTCTGAATACCATTCACTTCACAAAAAGTGTTAAATTCTTTTGAAGTAAATTCTCCACCTCTACTTGATCTCAAACATTTAATATTTATTCCAAATTCATTCTCAACTTTGCTCTTAATTACTCTAAACTTATCAAATGCTTCAAAATTTTCTTTAAGAAATGTAATCCACATCATTCTTGTAAAATCATCAACAAGAATCATAAAATACCTTTCTCCATAAAATTCTCTAGTCCTTGTGGGACCGCTCAAATCAGTATGAACAATTTCCAACTTCTCTGTTGTTGTAAACTTCTTGCTAGGAAATGAGCTTCTCTTATGCTTAGCCATCACACATTGCTTGCAAATCATGTTAGTAGGTTTCATAATTTTAGGCAAATCTCTTACTGCAAGTGTAGTACTCACTTTCACAATGTTATCAAAGTTTATATGACAAAATCTTCTGTACCATAACCAACTATCATTAATCTTAGTAATCAAGCATTTCATCTCAATAGGATTCAACTATAATACATTACCTTTGGTTCTTGATCCAGTACCAATTAAATTACCATCTTTGTCTTTGATTACACAAGTTTTCTCAGTAAACCAAACTTGATATCCCTTATCAACTAGTTGTCCAACACTCAAAAGATTATGTTTCAATCCATCCACAAAGTAAACATCATCAGTGTTAGTCTTTCCATCAAGAGTAATAGATCCTATACCTTTTATCAAACAAGGTGCATTGTTTCCAACTCTAACAATTCATTCATCATAATTGTTAAACTTTATGAATTTCTTCATGTCTCCAGCCATATGATGTGAACAACCACTATCTATAATCCAATCAAATTTATTTTCTACTTGAGAAACTAAAGATTTTTCTTCCTTAACTTTTGTTTCAGGATTTTCTTCTTTTATTGCTACAAATCCTATATCATCATTCTCATTATCACTTTCACTAAGATATTTCTCCATATTGGCTTCAAATTCTTCATCATTAGTATAATAACATTCTTTAGATCTTCTAGGTTTAAAGTTTTTTCTATACTTCTTTACTCTCTTAGGACATTTAGATGCAAAATGACCATATCCTTGACAAGTCCAACATTTAAAAAATTTCTTACTGTCTGGTTCTCTTTTCACAAGCAAGGCAATTCCTTCTTCAATCTTCCTATCTTCTTCATTCTTAGATCTACTGCTACTAGCATAGTGTCCGCTTACACTAATGCTTCTTGACAAAGTAGGGCAAATACTAAGTGCGCTGAATGTTGTCTCCATTCTAGGTAGATCTCTTGATTGTCTCAAGTTCATCGCTGCTGCTTCTAATCTTCCAAGAAGAGTTTCTTTAGTGAAATTCTCAGTACAAGGTATAACTTTCTCAATCATCTGTGTTGTCTGCTTAAATGCAGGAGTCAATGTCCTCAAAATTTTCCATATCACTTCATTCTCTGTCTTGATTCCTTCATAGGATTTTATACCTACAATAATTTCTAACATTCTACCAATATAGCTTCTAACAGATTCATCTTCCATCATTCTTATATCTTCAAATGCACATATCCAATTATATAATCTGACTTTCTTTGCATGTTCATCACCTTCAAAAGTAGATTGTAAAGCTAACCAAATTTCATGTGATGTTTTTAGATATTTCACCTGACTGTACTCATTTTCTGAAAGGGCTAACAAGAGTGCTTCTCTGGCAAGTATGTTACACATGAATAGATCTCTCTCCTCATTAGTACATTCTTCAATTTTGTCTTCATCAATGATAGTCTTCTTGTTCTTTATGATTAACCAATATCATGGTCCTAAACAAAGTAAATGTGTCTTCATCTTTTCTTTCCAACTGTCAAAATTCACTCCATCAAACTTAGGGCTTTCTTTCTTGAAATGACTCGTCATGGATCTCATCAAGTTGTTAAACTTTTCCTTCAAGGACCTGCTGCTCTGATACCAATTGTTAGAAAGTAAAGTCCACCAAGATAACTGAGAGGGGGGGGGGGGTGAATCAGTTATCAAATAAATACAACTTTTATCACCTTTAATAGATTTTAACCATGTAAGCAATGTGATCAACAACCATAGAAAGATATACATACACAGTAACACAATAACACAAGATATGTTGACTAGGGAACCTCTTGATCAAAGAGTAAACCCCGATGGGAATGGTACCCACAAAAGATGCACTAATATGAAAGTTCCTTATGAGAGAATGGACTCTGTTAGGAGTCTTATGAAATACATTCAGTACATATCAGTCCTTGTTAGGAGACTTTGAATCCCTACTAAAAGATTCTAACCCTGTTAGGAGTTATGGAAGACGGAAGGACCCACTGTCCAAACAGCTTGAAGGGCAAGATCACTGAACACACTGTCCAACTGATCTCTATATTACTCAACAGAATAATACCAAATGATTACTGATATCAACAACTTATCACTTCTCCTCTGACTGTGCCAAACTGCACCAACTACTTCATCAGATCTCAATACCAGATCTCTATACTTTGCATATCCTCTTACAACAAGTATTGCACAATTCTGCAATTCAATTTCATAATATTTTTCATTAAAATAAGGAAAAAATTCTTTTCCTTTATATCACACTCAAATAATTACAAATGAGTCGGCATACAAATTACAAAATAAAATCTTCGACGTGTTACACAAAATTCCACAATTACATAAAACTGTCAGCTTCCAATTAAGATAATTCATTACTCATGCAACCTCTAATCTTGCTATCACATCCATGTCACAATCATCATGTCTTCATCATTTGTACAAATTCGCATGCTCAAATTCTATCCTGATAGGAGATATCATTCTATTTCCACAAACCACTACTCAGGAACACTACCTAAATACTGCTTCCACTGAATTACACATAACTGTCATGAATAAATGAATTTTCCTACGCACTCTTAACCACAATCATATAAAAAATCATAGATTAAGTCCTCAACTCCGCATAGCTTGATCTTTGATATCCTACGTGCGCTAATGCAAACATTGTGTGCTACTTTGCTAATCTTTAGTAGATCATTGTGTTGATGTCAATGACAATCATAGTCATGAATGCAACAACAACTATTATAGAATGGTTGTGAATACTCCCTCATAGGATATATTCAGCATTCATTCCTAACAACATGGAGGTGATAAGAGTTTTGAGACTTTGAAACACAAAGTTGTTGAATTGCCTGTGTTAGCTTTACCTATTTTCAATAAGGTATTCCAAGTTGAATGTGATGCAAGTGGTTGTGCAATAGGAGTTGTGTTGAGTCAAGAAGGTAAACTTATTACTTTCTTTAATGAGAAGTTGAATGATGCTAAAAGGAAATATTGTGTATATGATCAAGAATTGTATGCTATTGTTTAAGCCCTGAAGAAATGGAGACATTATTTGATGCTGAAGGAATTTGTGTCGTATACTGATCATAAGGCTTTATAGTATTTGGGTAGTCAAAATAAGTTGAATCAGAGACATGAAATGGGTTGAGTATTTGTAAAATTTCACATTTGTGATCCAACATAAGAGTTAAGTATCTAATCGATTTGTTGATGTATTAAGTAGAAGAAGATCTTTGCTGACTGAAATGAGAATTGAGGTTCTTGGTTTTGATGACATGAAGAATTTGTATGAAACTAACCATGATTTTTTTGAGCTGTGGGAGAATGTGCAGAGCACCTATTCCAAACCAACCGAGTAAGTGGAAAGACTATTTCATTCAAGAAGGTACTAATTTGATAAAGGAAAAGCATAGTAGTGGTTTGGCTGGACACTTTGGCATTGATAAGACATTGAGTTTGCTTAAGGAAATGTATTTTTAGCCCCAAGTACCTAGGTTTCCATTAATGGGTCCCTACTTGATCCCATTTGTCTTCAGAGCTCAAAGAGGTAAGGATGCCTTATTTCCCCAGCTCTCTTTTCCATTGCAGAAGATGCTTTACATTATGTGCTAAGGACTAGCCTTATTCTCCCCCATGTCTAGAGTATTGCATTACCAAATGATGAGGCTCTAATTAGTGCTTAGTTTGCAGATGACACTTCTCTTTTTGTTGAGATTAATGAGAATAATTTCTCTAATGTTTTGTATAGGCTAAACATATTTTGTTTGGCCTCAAGAGCTACGATCTCTTCCGGTAAATCATTTGTTCTTAGTTGGAACCCTTCTCCTCCAAATTGGATCAAGAATATTGACTAGCAATGATTTCTTTTGGACAAGATTATTAAATATTTAGGAATAACTTTTTCCATGTTCCCCTCATTCAAACATATGTGGGAATTTGATCATATCAAAAGATAGATAAGAAGAATCATAGATGACATATACATCTCCTGTCTCTTGCTCACATAATTTTTCAGATTGTTCAAAAGGTGATTTCCTCACATATTGTGTACTTCTCATCAGTGTGGTTATTTTCTAATTGCCACTTTCAAAAACTACATAGGATTCTAAGGGACTTCCTACGGTCTGGTGGTAAAGGTAACAAGAAGAGAAATTATATAAATTGGGTTTAGTGTTGCACTCCTAAAGAGATGGGAAGGTTGGGATTAATGACCTAAGAACTCAAAGTGTTGCTCTTTCTACTAAGTGGATTATTAAGGCCTATGGAGGCTAGGAATAATGCAGGGCCCTCCGTAGGTCATAATCTCATACAGAAACTTCCGGAGGTCATAACTTTTGACTCAAGTCAATATTTTTGTTGAAATTTTTCGGGTGAGTGCCTCAAGTGGTGGCATTTGTTTTTCCAATGGATCTCAGATCATTTGCAGTCCATTTTAGCACATTTTCAGGAGCTAAAAGTTTCATCCTAGGCTCCAAAATCAGCTTTTAGTGTTTTTTCTTTAGTTTTTAGAAAGTTCTATTTTGTAATAAATTTGAGTTTATGTTATCAAATCTCGGATATTAGATGGCAATTCATTCTAACTTAGTCGAGGGTATGTTTAGGGAAAATCTCAGCTTTTTAGGTGTTGTTTCAAAAATTAACAAAAATGGCAAAAAACACCTATGGAAAAAAATTGCCAAAAAGGGTAATTTTCAGATTTCTTGTTTTTTCTAGTTTTTTAGTTACTTAAGAGTTTGTAGTGAATTGTAGAGGGAGTCAGTGATGAATGATAAAATATTGAAGGTTTCAAATATGTGTTATTTGTCTTGGGATTGAGTTTATTGTTAACAGAGTGTGTTGGCTACATCATCTGGTATCAGAGACCAGAAGATCTGGGAAAGAGAGTTTGGTATTTGTGTGTTTGTGTTTGTGTTTGTGTAGGTTGAAAAGAGAACCTAGTTGCCAAAAGACTAGGTAGAGAAGAGAAAAGACCTAGGTGAGGCAAAGGCAAAGTGGAAGCAAGGTAAAAGGGACTTGCTTGAAGGAAGATGGATTTTTTGAAGAGGTGCCTACAGAGTGAGGGTTCACCAAAGAAGAAATAAGAAAAACAAGAGAAGAGGAAAGACACAAGTTTGAAGAAGAAGAAATATGACAAGGAAACTTTAGAACATTTTAAGCAAGAGGTACAAAGGTTGGATAAAGCCTTAAAAGAGTTGGTAACAAGATTTTCCCTAGAGATGCAAAAATGGCAGCTACCAGTTAATAGGAAGATCGCATGGCCCGTTAGAAAGATTATTCAAAAGAGCAAAATGAAAGAAAGGAAAAAAATAATAGAGGAAGAGATAGAAAATGAAATGGTGAGTATACATTTGAATATTTTGACATCAAGCATTGAATAAGACAAGGTAAATTTAGTTACAAATGAATCTCCCTATCATTTTCAATTATTTGAATCTGATGTTGAAATTGAGCAAGTGGAAAGGCCTATTGATAATAAGGTTGCAGGTGAAGATGTTGCTGATTTTTTTGTTAATGAGGCATATTCAGATTATCAAAAGTATAATGAAAATTATGGTAATGGAGAGTATGATGTTATATTATATGATGAAGACATAAACAATGATGCTATTCAAGTATATGCACAAGAAATCCAATTTTGGAATCTAAAAGTTGAGCTTGCACTGAATAGGAAATGGTTTAAGAAAAATAAGAGGAAGAAGGATCCAGGGATAGTTTCAAAGATGAAGAACAAATTGCCAAAGAATTGGAAGACCTGGAAAAAAAGAGTAGACTTGCATTCAAAAAGGGATTCAACTTTCTCTTCTCTGGGTTAATACAATAAATATCTGGTATAATGGGAATGATTAGATCTAGACAAGAAATATGCATTGAAAAATAACTTGCAAGAGCTACGTTCTTTCAACCAAAGGAGAATGATGTAGGAGCTTTTAGTGGCTTTTTAAGATTTTAGTATTTTATTTAGAAAGTTGTCTTTTATAATAACTTCAAAATATTGTTTCCAATTTCAAAAATTAGTTGGCAGATTATCTTATCTTAGTTTTAGGAAGCTTCACAGAAAAAATTAGCTTTTTTCGAGTTGTTTTAAAAATTACCAAAAATGGCAAAATATTATTTTATAAAAAAAATTGCCAAAAAAGGTAATTTCATATTTGTACTTAAATTAGTGTTTTCTCTCATTGTAGCATAGGATTATTTGGAAGAATAATAATGAAGGATTATAATTTTGAAAATATTTTATGTTTATTTTTCTCTCTTATGTTTATGTTAATTGGTAAAGGAATTTTGGCTACATCATCTAGTATTCGGTATCTGGAATTTTGGCTCATTTTATTGCTTGTAAAAAAACTAATGATGCCACAAGGATAGCCAACTTATTTTTCTTAGATGTTGTTAGACTCCATGGCATTCCAAAGACTCACTTCTGACAGGGATACTAAGTTTTTGAGTCATTTCTGGAGGACCTTATGGAAGAAGATGGGAACACAGTTGCACTTTAGCAGTGCCTATCATACCCAAATTGATAGGAAAATTGAGGTAGTCAATCAGAGTTTGGGAAACCTGTTACGGTGTATTGTTGGTGAAAAGCCCAAGCAGTGGGACTTGGCATTGCCTCAAGCAGAGTTTGCTTACAATAGTTATGTTAACAAATCAATTGGAAAATCTACTTTTCAGATCGTATATGGTAAGAATCCTCAGGGTGTTTTGGACCTTGTACAACTCCCTTTGCAAGATAGAATTAGCGATGATGGGGAAGCATTTGCTGAACACCTTCAACAACTTCAACAAGATGTGAGGAGTAAATTGCAGGATAGCAATGAGCGATATAAGGTTGTTGCAGATGTTAGTAGGAGGCAGATATTTAATGCAGGTGATTTGGTGATGGTGTACTTGAGGCGTGAGATATTTCCCACGGGCACATATCATAAGCTGAAATACAAAAGGATAGGTCCTTGCCCAATCTTGAAGAAGATAAATGATAATGCTTATGAGGTTTTTCTACCAGATGATCTAGATATTTCTCATGTCTTTAATGTTTCTGATTTTATGCATTTCATGGAGAACTATCTGAGCTAGCCAGTACAAATGAGGTGGATTGGCATCACCACCTTCTAAGAAAAAAGAAGGAAAAGATTGCCTACATTCTGGACAAGCAATCTATAGTCACCCGGACTAGTCATTACAATAGCTACCTGATTTAGTGGGAGGGATTACCAGCAACATATAGCACCTGGATCTCAGAATGGGAAGTGATGAAATTAGACCCCACAAAGTTGTAGCAGTTCATAGACAACCACTTGCAGGGGTTGTGTTCCTTTAAAGAAGGGGAGAATGATGCAGGGCCCTTTGTAGGTCATAATCTCATACAAAAACTTCGGAAGGTCATAACTTTTGACTCAAGTCTGGGTTTTTGCTGAAATTTTTCATGTGTGTGCCTCAGGTGGTGGCATTTGTTTTGCCAATGGATCTCAGATTGATTGGGATCCATTTTAGCACATTTTCAGGAGTTGAAGGTTTCATCTCGGGCTCTGAAATCAGCTTTTAGTGTTTTTTCTCTAGTTTTTAGAAAGTTCTATTTTGTAATAAATTTGAGTTTATGTTATCAAATCTTGCATATTAGTTGGCAATTCATTCTAACTTAGTCGAGGGCATGTTTAGGGAAAATCTTAGCTTTTTAGGTGTTGTTTCAAAAATTACCAAAAATGGCAAAAAACACTTGGAAAAAAATTGCCAAAAAGGTTAATTTTTGGATTTCATGCTTTTTCTAATTTTTTAGTTACTTAAGAGTTTGTAGTGAATTGTAGAGGGAGTCAGTGATGAATGATAAAATATTGAAGGTTTCAAATATGTGTTATTTGTCTTGGGATTGAGTTTATTGTTAACAGAGTGTGTTGGCTACATCATCTGGTATCAGAGCCCAGAAGATCTGGGAAAGATAGTTTGGTATTTGTGTGTTTGTGTTTGTGTAGGTTGAAAAGAGAACCTGGTTGCCAAAAGACTAGGTAGAGAAGAGAAAAGACGTAGGTGAGGCAAAGGCAAAGTGAAAGCAAGGTAAAAGGGACTTGCTTGAAGGAAGATGGATTTTTTGAAGAGTTGCCTGCAAAGTGAGGGTTCACCAAAGAAGAAATAAGAAAAATAAGAGAAGAGGAAAGACACAAGTTTGAAGAAGAAGGAATATGACAAGGAAACTTTAGAACATTTTAAGCAGGAGGTACAAAGGTTGGATAAAGCCTTAAAAGAGTTGGCAATAAGATTTTTCCTAGAGATGCAAAAATGGCAGCTACCAGTTAATAGGAAGATCGCATGGCCCGTTAGAAAGATTATTCAAAAGAGGGAAATGAAAGAAAGGAAAAAAATAATAGAGGAAGAGATAGAAAATGAAATGGTGAGTATACATTTGAATATTTTGACATCAAGCATTGAAAAAGACAAGGTAAATTTAGTTACGAATGAATCTCCCTATCATTTTCAATTATTTGAATCTAATGTTGAAATTGAGCAAGTGGAAAGGCCTATTGATAATAAGGTTGCTAGTGAAGATGTTGCTGATTTTTTTGTTAATGAGGCATATTCAGATTATCAAAAGTATAATGAAAATTATGGTAATGGAGAGTATGATGTTATATTATATGATGAAGACATAAACAATGATGCTATTCAAGTATATGCACAAGAAATCCAAATCTGGAATCTAAAAGTTGAGCTTGCACTGAATAGGAGATGGTTTAAGAAAAATAAGAGGAAGAAGGATCCAGGGATAGTTTCAGAGATGAAGAACAAATTGCCAAAGAATTGGAAGACCAGGAAAAAAAGAGTAGACTTGCATTCAAAAAGGGATTCAACTTTCTCTTCTCTGGGTTAATACAATAAATATCTGGTATAATGGGAACAATTAGATCTAAACAAGAAACATGCATTCAAAAATAATTAGCAGGAGCTGTGTTCTTTCAACCAAAGGAGAATGATGTAGGAGCTTTTAGTGGATTTTTAAGATTTTAGTGTTTTATTTAAAAAGTTATTTTTTATAATAACTTCAAAATATTGTTTCCAATTTCAAAAATTAGTTGGCAATTTATCTTATCTTAGTTTTAGGAAGCTTCACAGAAAAAATCAGCTTTTTTCGAGTTGTTTTAAAAATTACCAAAACTGGCAAAAAATTGTTTTATGAAAAAAACTGCCAAAAAAAGGTAATTTCAGATTTGTACTTAAATTAGTATTTTCTCTCACTATAGTAGAGGAGTATTTGAAAGAATAATAATGAAGGATTATAATTTTGAAAATATTTTATATTTTTTTTCTCTCTTATGTTTATGTTAATTGGTAAAGGAATTTTGGCTACATCATCTGGTATCCGATATCTGAAATTTTCGCTTATTTTATTGCTTGTAAAAAAATTAATGATGCCACAAGGATAGCCAACTTATTTTTCTCAGATGTTGTTAGACTCCATGGCATTCCAAAGACTATCACTTCTGACAGGGATACTAAGTTTTTGAGTCATTTCTGGAGGACCTTATGGAAGAAGATGGGAACACAGTTGCAATTTAGCAGTGCCTATCATCCCCAAACCGATGGGCAAACTGAGGTAGTCTATCAGAGTTTGGGAAACCTATTACAGTGTATTGTTGGTGAAAAGCCCAAGCAGTGGGACTTGGCATTGCCTCGAGCGGAGTTTGCTTACAACAGTTCTGTTAATAGATCAACTGGAAAATCTCCTTTTCAGATCGTATATGGTAAGAATCCTCAGGGTGTTTTGCACCTTGTACAACTCCTTGTGCAAGACAAAATTAGCGATGATGGGGAAGCATTTGCTAAACACCTTCAACAACTTCAACAAGATGTGAGGAGTAAATTGCAGGATAGCAATGAGCGATATAAGGTTGCTACAGATGTCAGTAGAAGGAGACAGATATTTAATGCAGGTGATTTGGTGATGGTGTACTTGAGGCGTGAGAGATTTCCCACTTGCACATATCATAAGCTGAAATACAAAAAGATAGGTCTGTGCCCAATCTTGAAGAAGATCAATGATAATGCTTATGAGGTTTGTCTACCAAATGATCTAGATATTTCTCGTCTTTAATGTTTCTAATTTCTATGCATTTCATGGAGAACTATCTAAGCCAGCCAGTACAAATGAGGTGGATTGGCATCACCACCTTCCAAGCAAAAAGAAGGAAAAGATTACCTACATTCTGGACAAGCAGTCTACAATCACCTGGACTGGTCATTACAATAGGTACCTGATTCAGTGGGAGGCATTACCAGCAACAAATAGCACCTGGATCTCAGAATGGGAAGTGATGAAATTGGACCCCACAAAGTTGCAGCAGTTCACAGACAACCACTTGTAGGGGCTGCGTTCTTTTAAAGAAGGGGAGAATGATGTAGGGCCCTCTGTAGGTCATAATCTCATACAGAAACTTTCGGAGGTCATAACTTTTGATTCGGGTCTGGATTTTTGCTGAAATTTTTTGGGTGCATGTCTCAGGTGGTGGCATTTGTTTTGCCAATGGATCTCAAATCGATTGGGGTCCATTTTAACACATTTTCGAGAGCTGAAAGTTTCATCTTGGGCTCTGAAATCGGCTTTTAGTATTTTTTCTCTAATTTTTAGAAAGTTCTATTTTGTAATAAATTCGAGTTTATGTTATCAAATCTCGGATATTAGTTGGCAATTCATTCTAACTTAGTCGAGGGCATGTTTAGGAAAAATCTCAGCTTTTTAGGTGTTGTTTCAAAAATTATCAAAAATGGCAAAAAACACCTGTGAAAAAAAACTACCAAAAATGGTAATTTTTAGATTTCTTATTTTTTCTAGTTTTTTGGTTACTTAAGAGTTTGCAGCGAATTGTAGAGGGAGTCAGTGATGAATGATAAAATATTGAAGGTTTCAAATATGTGTTATTTGTCTTGGGATTGAGTTTAATGTTAACAGAGTGTGTTGGCTACATCATCTGGTATCACAGCCCAAAAGATCTGGAAAAGAGAGTTTGGTATTTTTGTGTTTATGTTTGTGCAGGTTGAAAAGAGAACCTGGTTGCCAAAAGACTAGGTAGAGAAGAGAAAAGACCTAGGTCAGGCAAAGGCAAAGTGGAAGCAAGGTAAAAGGGACTTGCTTGAAGCAAGATGGATTTTTTGAAGAGGTGCCTGTAGAGTGAGGGTTCACCAAGGAAGAAACAAGAAAAATAAGAGAAGAGGAACGACACAAGTTTGAAGAAGAAGGAAGATGACAAGGAAACTTTAGAACTAAACAAGAGGTACAAAGGTTTAATAAAGCCTTAAAAGAGTTGGCAACAAGATTTTCCCTAGAGATGCAAAAATGGCAGCTACCAGTTAATAGGAAGATCGCATGGCCCGTTAGAAAGATTATTCAAAAGAGGAAAATGAAAGAAAGGAAAAAAATAATAGAGGAAGAGATAGAAAATGAAATGGTGAGTATACATTTGAATATTTTGACATCAAGCATTGAAAAAGACAAGGTAAATTTAGTTACGAATGAATCTCCCTGTCATTTTCAATTATTTAAATTTGATGTTCAAATTGAGCAAGTGGAAAGGCCTATTGATAATAAGGTTGCTAGTGAAGATGTTGTTGATTTGTTTGTTAATGAGGCATATTCAGATTATCAAAAGTATAATGAAAATTATGGTAATGGAGAGTATGATGTTATATTATATGATGAAGACATAAATAATGATGCTATTGAAGTATATGCACAAGAAATCCAATTCTGGAATCTAAAAGTTGAGCTTGCACTGAATAGGAGATGTTTTAAGAAAAATAAGAGGAAGAAGGATACAGGGATAGTTTTAGAGATGAAGAACAAATTGCCAAAGAATTGGAAGACCAGGAAAAAAAGAGTAGACTTGCATTCAAAAAGGGATTCAAATTTCTCTTCTCTGGGTTAATACAATAAATATCTGATATAATGGGAATGATTAGATCTAGACAAGAAACATGCATTCAAAAATAACTTGCAAGAGCTACGTTCTTTCAACCAAAGGAGAATGATGTAGGAGCTTTTAGTGGCTTTTTAAGATTTTAGTGTTTTATTTAGAAAGTTATTTTTTATAATAACTTTGAAATATTATTTCCAATTTCAAAAATTAGTTGGTAGTTTATCTTATCTTAGTTTTAGGAAGCTTCACAGAAAAAATCATCTTTTTTTGAGTTGTTTTAAAAATTACCAAAAATGGCAAAAAACTATTTTATGAAAAAAACTGTCAAAAAAAGGTAATTTCAAATTTGTACTTAATTAGTGTTTTCTCTCATTGTAGCAGAGGAGTATTTAGAAGAATAATAATGAAGGATTATAATTTTGAAAATATTTTATGTTTTTTTTCTCTCTTATGTTTATGTTAATTGGTAAAGGAATTTTGGCTACATCATCTGGTCTCTGGTATCTGAAATTTTTGCTCATTTTATTGCTTGTAAAAAAACTGATGATGCCACAAGGATAGCCAACTTATTTTTCTCAGATGTTGTTAGACTCCATGGCAATCCAAAGACTATCACTTCTGACAAGGATACTAAGTTTTTGAGTCATTTCTGGAGGACCTTATGGAAGAAGATGGGAACGCAGTTGCAATTTAGCAGTGCCTATCATGCTCAAACCGATGGGAAAACTGAGGTAGTCAATCGGAGTTTGGGGAACCTATTATGGTGTATTGTTGGTGAAAAGCCCAAGCAGTGGGACTTGGCATTGCCTCAAGCAGAGTTTGCTTACAACAGTTATGTTAACAGATCAACTGGAAAATCTCCTTTTCAGATCGTATATGGTAAGAATCCTCAGGGTTTTTTGGACCTTGTACAACTACTTGTGCAAGAAAAAATTAGCGATGATGGGGAAGCATTTGCTGAACACCTTCAACAACTTCAACAAGATGTGAGGAGTAAATTGCAAGATAGCAATGAGCGATATAAGGTTGCTGCAAATGTCAGTAGAAGGAGACAGATATTTAATGCAGGTGATTTGGTGATGGTGTACTTGAGGCGTGAGAGATTTCCCACTTGCACATATCATAAGTTGAAATACAAAAAGATAGGTCCTTGCCCAATCTTAAAGAAGATCAATGATAATGCTTATGAGGTTTGTCTACCAAATGATATGGATATTTCTCTTGTCTTTAATGTTTCTGATTTATATGCATTTCATGGAGAACTATTTGAGCCAGCCAGTACAAATGAGGTGGATTGGCATCACCACCTTCCAAGCAAAAAGAAGGAAAAGATTGCCTACATCCTGGACAAGCAGTCTACAGTCACCCGGACTGGTCATTACAATGGGTACCTGATTTAGTGGGAGGGATTACCAGCAACAGATAGCATCTGGATCTCAAAATGGGAAGTGATGAAATTGGACCCCACAAAGTTGCAGCAGTTCATAGACAACCACTTGTAGGGGGTGTGTTCCTTTAAAGAAGGGGAGAATGATGCAGGGCCCTTTGTAGGTCATAATCTCATACAGAAACTTCCGGAGGTCATAACTTTTGACTCAGGTTTGAATTTTTGCTGAAATTTTTCGGGTGTGTGCCTCAAGTGGTGGCATTTGTTTTTCCAATGGATCTCAGATCGATTGGGGTCCATTTTAGCACATTTTTGGGAGCTGAAAGTTTCATCTTGGGCTCCGAAATCAGCTTTTAGTATTTTTTCTCTAGTTTTTAAAAAGTTCTATTTTGTAATAAATTCGAGTTTATGTTATCAAATCTCGGATATTAGTTGGCAATTCATTCTAACTTAGTCGACGGCATGTTTATGAAAAATCTCAGCTTTTTAGGTGTTGTTTCCAAAATTACCAAAAATGACAAAAAATACCTATGAAAAAAAATTGCCAAAAAAGGTAATTTTCAGATTTCTTGTTTTTTCTAGTTTTTTGGTTACTTAAGAGTTTGCAGGGAATTGTAGAGGGAGTCAGTGATGAATGAGAAAAAATTGAAGGTTTCAAATCTGTATTATTTGTCTTGGGATTGAGTTTATTATTAACAGAGTGTGTTGTGCTACATCAAGGAACCTTGGAAAGTTTTGATTAGAAACAACTTAGCCCTATCAAAACCTCTTCACGTCTATGATTATCTTTTTCAGGACTTTGATGTTAAAGTGTTTGGCTCTATAGTCTTCCACAATATTTGGAATGCTTAGGGGGAAGTTAAGCACCTGTTAGGCAATCATATCAAGAATACTCTCTAAAAGCCAAAACATGCTTTAATTCTTGCTCTATTTGGTGGAACTTGGGGGAACGCTAACAAGCCTCTTGTCCTTACACAAGACTGCTTTGCTAAAATTTTGAATAATAAAGGCATTTTTTACTTTGCTAGTATTCTTAATAATGGTTGTCTCAAGAGTTGGGAGAACATCCAATAGGAATTTGATTTGCCAAAGTCGATGACATATACTATATTATCATATGCCTTACACAAATTTCAAAGTTTTCTTGGAAGGATGGCTCTAAATTCGAACAAATTATGAATAAGAATTTGTGTTTGTTTGTAATGTCCCGAATTCTAATCTATTAGAGTTTGGACTAAATACTTATAAATGAAATTGTAAGAGCCTCCCTACCTACCTTAATTTATTCAGAATTCTACAAATGAATGTATTAAATGTGAATTATACAAGTTTATACAATCAATATCATTATTTTATGGATTCAACAATTGATCTACTACCTCAATGCTGCAATGGTTGTATTGCTAACATTAATTCTAATATGAACCTTATATTGATATTCAAATATTATTAATGTAATAGACTTTGATTGGTAATGTATGGGCTTTATGACTTTGATGTTATGGAGTAAATTTTAGTGTCTTGGATATAACAATGTACATTATGCAATTAATCTTCTCCTTATCATATATGGTAATGAAACAATAATTACTTTTCCTAATAATAGATTAGAAGTTTGCAATGTTTTATTTTTGTTCTGATATATTGATTGAGGTGTTGTCCTTGAGTGAGGTCTTTAAATATATATAACTGAATTGCCTTAAGGAGGCCACTTCTCACTTAGTATGATCCAAATATGAATGAACTTAGAAATAGAAATATTCAATGTCAGGTATCCTTCTCCGCTCAACATCCAATATAGATATATGTTATAAACTATGGTTTGATTAAAAAAAAATTGTGAAAGTGACTTGATCAATGAATGATTGGATTGAGTGTCTTCTTATATCATGATTGTAGGTATTATGGCTTGCGTTGCCAAAAGACACCTTCTATGATTTATTTATTTAAGTTCTATTATTATTGAACTTCATTCCGAAAAAGGGAACATCACATTGTTGCTGTCAAAATCAAGGGATATTTTTGTTTGGATTATTGAGGCCTAGAAAATGAATAGGACAGAGTCTAAATGGTCCAAATGCCTTAAGCCTGTCTGGAGCAGGTATGGGGAACCTAAGAAGGCTTGTTTTAGGTGATTGTTCACTCTTAAAAAATTTCTTGTATCTTTTGAGCTTCACTCTATTAGTATTCCTGCTAATTTCTGTTGATTTTGTGAATAGTTAGAGACCTTTGACCACCTCTTTTTCAAATGCAAATTTACTTTGGTTGTTTGGTCTTTATTTTTGGGCAATGCTCTGGGTTGGGACATTAAGGATGGTTTTTCTTGGTTTGAGATTCTTGCTGGGTATGTCAATGGTTTCAAAAGTAATCTTGCTTCTTTTTGGATTGTTTTAGCTAATGAAGTTCTTTGGTCTTTTGGAAAAGAGGAACAAACAGTTTTCCAAGGCAAGAGAAGGAGCCTGACTGGGTTTCACTGTGAACTCACCTTTTTTCATGTTGCTTTTCAGGTCTCGGCCATCATGGAAATCCCAAGAGATCGTTTCACAATCTTGCTCAAAGAAGGTATAACAGTTATCCACAGAAATTAAATCAAGAACGCTCATTTATTTCCTCAAGTAAGAAACAATTTGAATAAGGAAGAACTGGAGGTTCTCCATCAGTATATGGATAAGCACAACATTCATAAACCTACTCAGACTGAAGAGACTGCATCCGCTGCCCAGAAATATGTGTATGAGCCTATTGTCAAAGATATAGACCCTGAAGATGAAGTAGTTTCCCACTAGGAATATGAGTGTGATCAGTGTGAGACAAGTAGCAATGAGAAAGGATTATGGGAGTAGTTGTAATGTTTATGATACATGTTGCTTAAGATGCTCTGTTTCGCTATATGTCATGGTTTAATGTAATCAACGATGATAGTATATACTCCGATGTATAGCTATTAACAGCTCGTCCTATACTGTTTGAATGATGATTAGATGATACTCCTGGAGCTCCAACTCCTAATATTGTAATCCTTTTTTGTAGATGATATCTAATATGTGAAAAAAATTGTCTGGGTGTAGCTCCTCATTTCAATTCAACTGCTCAGCCTATGGGATCTTAACCTTGCCGATTTTCATGGTAGGCAACATTCCTAGCACTAGCTTTGAGAGTAGCATTTACAACTAAATATTTAACAAGAAGCACACAAATAGCATGGAAGGGGATACCATCATAATTTTTTTAAGTTTCTTGCCTCTGTGCTAATCGAGACTCTCTTTGTATTTGCGTCACCAGAAAGATTTAATTTGGTTTAAACTTTAAACTAGATTCAAAATATCACCCATTTCAAAAATTTAACTTCAAATAATATTAAAAAGAGCATAAAGTTTCAATCTGTTTAGATTCTTACCTTACAGTTGACTCTGTGATTCTCGACCCACATTAGTCTAATCTAGAACTCACATCTGAGTGGTTAGATAAAAGAAACCCAAGAACTTGACCTGGTTTATGCTAACATAACACTCATGAATACATGAGCACAATCTAAGCATTGCAAAACAAAAGTAGTTGTTTTCATAAATAGTTGAAACTTCAACTATTTTAGATCGTAAACGCAGATAAATTTACACATTGAATTAGAGATTTACATAAAATAAAAAAAGCTTTAGGATAAGAAATCCACACTAACGCAGATTACATTTGAGCACAATGTATAGACATCAATTGAAATACAAGGCAATGAAACTCAAATTAATGAAGATACCACCATGTTTACTATGATACCATAACTATCTTATTAAGTGTTCCACTTATTTTGCATTCTACCTAAAAGTTGTCAATCAATTCTATGGTTATAAAATGGTGATGTTTCATAAAAAGTTTTGGACAATTAAATTAATCGTTCTTCTGGATGCTGCTTCTTGGACAACTAAATTAATTGTTATTCTTAATAAACTCTTCAAACACATACTTGAGGGCTCCTCAAAACAATATGGAATTACGAGCTTCTCCCTTTAAACATCATGGTTGAACATACATTATTTTTGCATTCTCCTACAATTATCTTCCAACCACGATCTCATGTGTATCTCACTAAACCTTTCATGATTGCACACAATTAAACTATGCAAATAAATCCATTCCATTAAAAATCATTTATATTTTGAATTTTGAAAGATTTAATGGGGGATTTCCGAGTGTTGGTAGGCTTCAAGTTGCCTCCAAATTTCCAAGAATGATTTCCCCCTATTTGTTTCCAATCACCTTATGATGTCAAAGCAAGATTGCAATCCACAACTTTTGTTTGCAATCCACAACTTTTGTTGACGATCCTCCCTAGCAAATGGTTCAAGGCAGAATGTTAATGGCGGATCACACTTACAATGTACGAGAAACCCAGTGACCCATTACTTAAATTTGCATTTAACATCAGAAAATGCCGCTAAGGCCAACTCAAACCTTTTCTTCATTATTTCAAAAGTTGGCAGATTCAATTCCTGAACTGCAACAAGGAAGTCCATGACATTCTTAAAGTATTAAGAAAAATAAAATGCTACTCCATCTGGAGAAGGTGCAGAAGTCGCCAGGTTATCCACCACCTGTTTTTATTAACCAACCATCCCAGCCAGAATGTATGAGAGCCACTGAACTAATGAACTATTACTTAAATTTGCATTTAACATCAGAAAATGTCACTAAAGCCAATTCAAACCTTTTCCTAATCACTTCAAACTTGGCAGATTCAATTCCTGAACTGCAACAAGGAAGTCCCTGATATTCTTAAATTACTGACAACTAGACAATGCTGCTCCATCTGGAGAAAGCACAGAAGGAGCCAGGTTATCCACTACCAGTAATAATTAACCAAATTAATCACATCCATCCCAGCCAGAACATTAGCAGTCATTGATTTAAACAGTAATTGAATCCGACTTTTGAGTTCGAAAAAAAAAAGATTTAACAATAAGCATCAAAGCAGAATCCTACCTCCCTTTTCAGTTACAACTTACAAGCCTTTCAAACTTATCCATGTGAATTTTAGAACCAAGTTGTTACTTTACAAGATGGCTTTAGTATGTAATCGTCCAACAATACATGTTTGAAATCATATATAACCAAATTTAATATATCAAAGGCATATTCTACAAAATCTAAGATCAGGAGCTCCCCACCAAATAAAGAACCCAAAAGGGAATGGGTTTGAATCATAATATCAAAGACAAGCATGTATAGATCTCAAATATTTGAAGTCTCATTAGATCCAAGTCTGCAACATTATAGAGCCCTGAGATTCAATATAATTGGGAATTGGCTACCTTGTCAACCACCTAAGTGGTTGGTTATTTATGTGATTAATTAACTTGCAAATTGTTTGATGGTAACATTTAATATAATTAAATTTCCTTCCATGTTACTAAATCCCTCTAACTTGTTGAATATCCCCATGGCTCGGCTGCCACCATCTACTCCATCACTAATAACAGGATCAATATTCAAGATTCACACATTTAAGCTGTAGAAACATTGGAAAAACCAAAAAATCCAAAACAAATGTGGGATGGGTGATCTACGAAGTCTTGATGCTTCAAAAGCCAAATGGACCATTAGTTCTCATAAGTTCTCATAAGAGATGAGTGCATGAGTGAAATATGGGTTAATAAGTTTGACTCAAAACTATGCAGTTGGATCCAGATATATATCATAATTTAACACACCGTGAAAAAAAAACATTCTGTTTGTCAAGGACTTGTGCACTTCACAGACCCAAATTGTTACTTGCTATGTGGGTTTTGTACGCAATTGTCCAAAACGGGCATCTGAAAGCATATATAATTTATAATTAAAGTTGATATATAAAGGGCATTATCCACAGATCAAGATCTCCCAACCAAATCAAGAGGCCACAAGAAAATGAATCTGAATCTGTGATCTCATATACAATTTACAAACATAAATGATAAATGGATCTCAATTTTGAGCTTGCAACTAATTTGACGGGCAAAACCTGACCTTTAAATATTCTTGGGCAATGGTAGATTCTAACTCCCTGAATCTTCATGGTTGAAGAGTTCTAGAAAAGCATGACAAATTCACATTTAATTCTGCTGAATCCTTCCTAGAGATTGAAGGTAACTTTTCTCGACTTTCTTCTGAGCAGAAATGTCACGAACGCTGCAGGCCTTCTCCAAATTCTTGACAACAAAATCATCAGTCAAATCACAGAAACTGTTATCTCGTTCTGGGCAGTCAGTTACATGACCATTTTCATAAAGGGCCACAAAAACATCCTGACCATAACTATCTACTTTGAATCTCAGTAGGCCAGTCAGGCTCGCCTGCAGAGTAGATTCAGAGGGCTTTGACACTGTAGCCTGCACACATATCAATAGTGTTTCCATTTATATACTTGACAACTTAAAAGATATATCAAAAGCTTGACAGAAGATCCATGTAAATATGCAAGACTCACGTGCATGTCAGCAGCTGTAAAGCGGGCTGCAGATGGAACAAGAGAGAGAACCTGAATTGACAAGAACCTAAACACTGTGTCTAACCCTGCACCACAACCTGCAGCGTATAAATGATGTTCCACAGCAATGCTTGAGTGTAGGCTCCTGCCTCAATGACCAGAGGCTGCTGGCAAAGGGATCCTTCCATTCCAAATAATCCTAGAACTTCACGTGAAACAATAGAACAACCATGGATACCTTCAGAACGAGATGTCTGACCTGCTCAATGAAGCTTCTGCCATTCTAAAAGCCTCGCCCCTTCCGACAGCATTAAGTATATAAATGTTAGGGTTTCTTGGTCACATCTTTTTTGGAACTACCTAATTATCTATTAAATGATCCAAAAAAAACTTGATTTTTGGATGACGAAAAAGGGTGACATGGAAATGGCAGTTATTAAAAAAGTCCACATAATAATGGCCTTCGACCAAATTATATACTAATCTGCACTGTGTAATTTAGTCTCAAATGGTAAAATAGCTATCCAAAAATGGCAAGGGTAATTGTGAGCCCTCCTCTCCCATTTCCTGCTGGTCAAGCATCTTTCCCTCTCCTCTAAGTAGGTCTAACCTTGTGTCTTTTTACCCATTCCCCACCTTCTCCAGCTTTCCGTTCTATGCATACGCAGGTTTCATGAACATATGTCAATGAAACATCCATGTTATCATAAAACATGTCTTCATTTGATATCCCCAGTGGATATAAGAAGTGATCTGCATTGTACTATGCATCTAATTTTATGAAGACAACACCATGGCCTAGATTGCCAAATGCTCAAAAAAGGAGACCCAAAAACCTCCAAGAAACTGAAAATAAAAGTCTGTTCCTTCAGCATTACTGCATGTTGCCATGGTGCATAATGCATACTATTTTAGTGGAATCCTATTTTTCCGATTGCTTCATTTAACATCACCAATAATCTCCACAAGAACATTGTCCTTGTTTAAAATGATGGAAACGATTTGCATCTCTCACAACAATTTCCCGTGCAACAATCCTGGAGATAAATTTTGTTGCAGTGTGGCAATCAGCACATACTCGAAGGTTCTTAACAACTCGAATAGTAGTTCCAGTAGGCGTGTTTAACAAACCAAACGCAATTGCCAACTTTTCACTATGGTGGCATACAAATAATTCTGTTTCCTCCTCTTCCACATCACTAAGTAAATGTCTTGCACCTGAAAAATACCCTGCTGCCTTCATCTCCCAAGCTAATTTCTCCAACTTTGCATAAATATCCTGCGTCTGTGGATGTGATCTATCTCCTGCATAAAAAGCATGTACCATTTTATGGACTTCAATCCAACTACATCCAGGGATCTTATTAATTCCTCTCTCTCATCAATCTCCTTACCATTTGACCCTCACTCCACCTACCCACTTCTGCATATATGTTTGACAGAAGAACATAAGTAACAGCATTTTTAGGATCCATATGAAAAAGCAGTGTTGCTGTAAAGACTCCTAAGCTTAAATTCATATGTAATCTACAGGCACTAAGAAAACATGTCCACACAACCACAAAAGGCTTGACTGGCATCTTAACAATGAAGTTTAGGGTGTCCTCAAGATATCCAGCACGGGCAAGAAGGTCAACCATGCACACATAATGATCAACTGTAGGTGCTATGCAACAAGGGTTACTCATGTGATTAAAGTATGTACAGCCCTCAACCAATAAACCTGCATGGCTGCATGCACATAGAACACACGCAAAGCTTACAGCGTCCGGATATATTGGAGAGTGCTTCATTAATTCAAAGATTTTAAGAGCATCCTTGCAAAATCCATTTTGTGCATATCCTGCTATCATTGCATTCCATGAGATGACATCTCTTTGAGGCATTCTGTCAAAGAGTTCACGTGCCTTGTCTATGCTTCCACATTTTGCATACATGTCTACCAAAGCATTTCCAACCATAATATCTGATGAAAACCCCCCTTCCGTTATGCTTTGATGGATGTCCATACCTTGTTCTAAAGCTCCCATTTTGGCACAAGCAGGGAGGATGCTGGCAAAGGTTGTGGAGTTTGGCTTTACACCTTCCAATTGCATTTGCTTGAAAGTTTCTAAAGCTTTTTCAACAAATCCATTTTGCGCATATCCTCCAATCATTGCAGTCCACGAGACCACATTTTTTTGAGGCATTCTGTCAAACAGCTCACGTGCCTTGTCTATGCTTCCACATTTCGCATACATGTCTACCATAGCAGTTAGAACTACAACATCTGACGAAACTCCTGTGTCCTTTATCATTTGATGGATGTCCATACCCTGTTCCAAATCCCCCATTTTAGCACAGGCCGGAAGGATGCAGGCAAAGGTTACATAGTTTGGCTTTATGCCTGCCAATTGCATTTGCTCAAAAGTTTCTAAAGCCTTTTCAACAAATCCATTTTGAACATAGCCGGCAATCATTGCAGTCCATGAGAATTCATCTCTTTGAGGCATTCTGTCAAACAGTTCACGTGCCTTATCTATGCTTCCACATTTTGCATACATGTCTACTAGGGTTGTCGCAACAACAATATCTGACAAAATTCCTCTATCCTTTATGCTTTGATGGATGTCCATACCCTGTTCCAAAGCTCCCATTTTAGCACACGCAGGCAGGACGCTGGCAAAGGTTGCAGTGTCTGGCTTTACACTTGTCAATTTCATTTGCTTGAAAGTTTCTAAGGCCTCTTCAAGAAATCCATTTTGTGCATATCCTGCAATCATGGCATTCCATGAGACCACATTTTTCTGAGGTATTCTGTTAAACAATTCACGTGCCTTGTCTATGCTTCGACATTTTGCATACATATCCACCAGGGCAGTTGCAACTACAACATCTGACAAAATTTCTCTATCGTCAATACTTTGATGTATGTCCATACCCTGCTCCAAAGCTCCTAATTTGGCACACGCAGGGAGGATGGTGGCCAAAGTTGTAGAATTTGGCTTTACACCTGCCAATTGCATTTTTTTCAGAGCTTCTAAAGTTTTTTCAGCAAATCCATTTTGCGCATATCCTGCAATCATTGCAGTCCATGAGAACACATTTCTTTGTGGCATTCTGTCAAACACTTCACTTGCCTTGTCTATGCTTCCACATTTTGCATACATGTCAACAAGGGCAGTTGAAACAACAACATCTGATAGGATTCCTTTATCTCTTATGCTTTGATGGATGTCTATACCCTCTTCCAAAGCACCCATTTTAGCACAGGCAGGAAGTACGCTGGTAAATGTATACTTATTAGGTTGGAAACCTGCTTGTTGCATATGGTGAAACAGTGTGACTGCCTCGTGCGGACACCCATGTCTTCTGTACGCTGCAATTATCGTATTCCATGAGATGATATCTCGTTCTTCCATGTGGTCAAACACTTTACGGGCAACAACCAAACTTCCGCACTTGACATACATATAAATAAGCTTATTACGAAAAGTTGTGCGTATAGCAAATGCAAATTGCCTGTGAGCGATGAAAGAGTGAACATTTTTCCCTTGTGAGAGCACGTTCTTGAGAATACAGTTCTGCACCAAATGAAGATATTTAGGGTAGTCTTCACGTGGATTGTGTCTAGTATGCAGAATGTGCAGCGCCTCCTTCAACTGCCCTTCTCTGCATAATGCTGTGAGTAGAGGATGGCGATGACATTTTACGAATGTAATTGGAGTGTAAAAAATGTGAATTGCCATTCACTTTACATTTTCCACAATGCCATTGCTAATAGTATCCTTGGGAGAGTGGAAAATGTGGTGTTCCTGAAGTTACAAGAGCAGCATCGTACGAGGTGACGGACAACGATGACAATGAGAACTAATAATTTCAAATTTTATAAGAGATAGGGTATGAAATATTCATTTGTGGTATAGTCTTATGCAAGGAATACGATTAGTCTTATATCGCTGTCATCTTATATGTAAACTCAAAAACATGTCCGGTATCGTAGACTATAAAAAAATTCTTTTTTTGCCTTTTTTATTCAGTGATATTGGCGTCAAATATGTTCCTTGCTCTCTCCAAATTTATTTAGACTATATGTTGATAAGTTAGAACAATAGATAAATAAAGTTAGTGGTTATTTTCTTTTTCTAAATTTGTTTGGGTTATAGTTTGAAAAGTTAGAAGAGTGGATAAATAAAGTTAGTGGTTCTTCACTTTCTTCAAATTTGTTTGGGTTATACGTTAATAGGTTAGAAGAGTAGATAAATATAGTCAGTGGTGTGGGAGTTCAACTTGTTAGATATGTGATAAAGTTATTCTTGTATTTTAATGATCCTATTCTAATTGTAAAAATAACATATAGTTTGGAAGAGCATATGAGAGCTTGAAACTCTTTTGTTGGGAGGTTGGGGCGGAAGAGAACACAAGTGAAACCATTGTCATGATATTTTCATTACAAAGAAAAAAGAAAAATTTCTTTTCAAATTTATCATGCTAGAAATAATGGAAGAATACACATACCTCAAGCTTGATTTTCACAATACGTTGAGTTAAGAAAGATATAAAGTAAAAAAGAACTCAAGGGGACTTGAAAGCCTTAGAATCGTGACAAATTAATTTAGGAGTGAGGAATTATGAGATTGGAAAACCAAGAGAACTTTATTTGGTCAACTTGTCACTCTAATGATTCTTTATGGATGTGAAATTTGAGGTAGTACTACATTGGATAAAAAAATGGGGCCAAGTTTAATAATTCAAAAATATTTAATTATAAGCAACCTTAACAAATAGACTTTAGCTACTAATGCAATACGATAACTCCCCTCTCTTCATACTTAAAACGCATAACAACTAATAGACAAACTCACAACATTCAATACACGCAATAGATTGTAACTCAACAAAATCATATCATGTATTCAAATTTTGAAACAAAGTTTACACCACATAGCCTTCAATGGTTATTCTCCCTCTCGGCACACTCTACTCTCCTCTATTCTGATTTACTGCCTCTGTTCATACGATGCTCCTATCTATTTACTTTACCAGCACACCTATTTCTTGCTCGATTGTGCAAACTACAAATTCTTCTTGTCTAGCTCACATGGCCTCCACTCTTTCCCCTTTGGCTCTTTGTGCAGTCTCCCTCAACCACACCCTCTCCCTCTTCCTTTTCTAATGCAGTCTCCCCCACCCCTCAATGTGGTTAGACTTTTTTATTAAAATCCTATGTAGTTGCCATCCATTTATACTCCTACCAACAATTTCTTATTTTAGTTGCATTCTTTCTTTGTTTGACTTTTATGTTACTTGCACTCCACTCTCATTGCATTAAAGTGGAAAATCGTTACAAAATGGGAATTGAAAGGTTTGAATACACATGTGGCATTCCATGCCTTGTTGTGATGCTCCTATTTTGGCATGGGTAGGATGCTCTTGCATTAGACACGTCTAGTAGAAATATTGTGAGCATAGGCTCAAAAAAGTAGAGATGAGTGATAGAATCACCCTTTGATATTGTAAATAATCGGCAAAAAACTTTTTATTTTTCCTCTTCTTCTAACGTGTCATTAGAAGAACTATCACACTCCTCGCATGCCTCTTCTCATCACTCTGTGTTCCTATCATGGATTGGCAATCATCATGTGTTGTCCTCATCCACCAACGACTCTCTCATCTCTACTTCTTCTTTGTGGATTTCAATCCACCGTGAATTGACTACCTCTGCCAAGTTTCACCTACACAACCTTCCACAACTTCCACATACAATATACAACATATATATATTCCACATTTTCACTACATCATCCTCTTTCTCACTCACTTCAATACCAAAATCCATCTCAAATTTAATATCACATAATTCATAAAAATTTACCTCTTTTTCTACATCTTCTTCACCACCTCTCGCTAGGATTGTAACTTTCCAAGGTAAGACATCTTCTTTCTCATTCTCTTCACTCGACGTGATCTCTTCTCTAAGCATCAATTCATCTTCATCAAGGCCTCAATCAACCTCTACTATACCTTCAATTTCATTCTCTTCTTTTGTGCCATCAACAAGACATGTAACTGCTTCATCTATTTGACCCACAACCAATTTATCCCATTCTTCTTCAAAAAAGAATAGTAAATTATTTTTTTCATTTTCACAAGTATTCTAAAGAATTCTCTATTTCTACAACCTCATTGTCCTCAAATCCATTATAATAACATTCAGAAAAATTAAACTTTGCATCATTTCCTTTCACTATTGCAATTTTTTCTTCATCATCACTCATCATATCATTTAAGCATAAATCAAATTTGGTTCTAAAATCAACAAAATATGATATTACTCCTTTCCTTAAACTACTACAATATAATTTTCTGCCTCCTCATATCCATTTGTCGTATTCATATCATCTATATGCAAATCTAAATCATCAATAAATTTACAAAATGTAATTTTCACCTTTACTTTTATGGCTGCAACTTGGTTGTTCTGACCTTCAATGTCCTCTATTTCACCCAACTCTTTTGTTGTTGCTACAACCTCCATATTTTCATGCTCCATTTCTTGTAACAGATATTCCTCGATTTCAAGTTCATCAATTTCCTTATACTCATCCTCCCCCTCTTCTTACATGCCACATGCATGGCACTCCTTTGCATCTCCTTTCTTTCTTGCATCAAAATATCATTAGAGAGAGATAGATAGAATTACCAACACCTCTTTTCTAATGAAGGGATCTCTCTCTCTCTCTCTCTCTCTCTCTCTCTCTCTCTCTCTCTCTCTCTCTCTGTGGCTAAATTTCTCAAGCCTAAGAATAATAAGTATCCATCCAATCATAAAAGTCATTTTCCTCTTTCTCTTTTCCATAATCAAGACCTCACAAAACCTCAACACAAATCCTCTTAACAATGCTCTCAAATTGTATTTCAAACTGCCTCACATTGAGTGATCTATTTACAAACATGCAAACCTTTTCTCAACAAACTTGCAAACATTAATTTGCAAAAAAAATCCACACACTCTTCACCCTAAGGTCTTGTGCAAACTGCCTCCCTCTGGAAAATTTGCATGCACACTTAGAATTAACCTACTCTGATACCACTAATGCAATACAATAAATTCCCTTTCTTCATACTCAAAACTCATAACAACAGATGGAAAGAGACTCACTACATTTCATACACACAATAGATTGTAACTCAAAAAAATCAATTCATTTATTCAAATTTTAAAATAAATTTTACACACCAAGGCCTTCAATGGTCATTCTCCCTCTTTTTACACTATATTCTCCTCTATTCTGAGTTACTTCCTCTATTAATACAATGCTCCTATCTCTTTCCTTTACCAACACACCTATTTCTTATTGTGATGCACAAACTTAAAATCTACAAATTCTTATTTTCTGGCTCACATGCCCTCCACTCTTTCCACTTTTTCTCTTTGTGCACTCTCCCTTAGCCACACCCTCTCCTTCTTCCTTTTTCTAACACAAACCCACCCCCCCACACATACCCCTCAATGTGTTTAGACTTTTCTATAAAAATTCCTATGTAGTTTCCAACCATTTATACTCACACCAACAATTTCTTATTTTAGTTGCATTCTTTCTTTCTATGTCTTTTACAGTACTTACACTCCACTCTCATAACATTAAATTTACAAACCATTACAAAATGGGAGTTTAATGGTTTGAAAACCCACGTGGAATTCCATGCCCTATTGTGATACTCCTACTCTAGCATGGTTAGGGTGCTCCTACATCAGTTACATATGAAATATCATTAGCCAAACTATATACTTTCCTTTTAGAAGCATTGATGATGGTTTAGTTGTAAAGATATCTTAAAGGATCAAAATATGGAGAACTGTCATTGGCTTAGGCTAGTTATTGACGAAGAGCTAAGAAGAAGAGAGAATGCATGGATGAGATAGAATGACGTGTGGATAAAAATGGGAAAGTAATATGCAAGAATTTCTAACTACTAATGAATAAATGAAAAAGTATGTCAAAGAAAAAATTATTTTTACTATGTGGACAATGCAAATTGATTAGAAGAAAATTTATCAATTATGAACTAGCTTGCATCATCGTAGATGTGAGATTAACATATGGTTAACCTAAAGAATAATGCAAATTGAGAGTATATCTATTTCGCAACAGTGTTTGGTGGAGAAAAAATGACACTACATAGTGGAATACTTGGCCTACAACAACATTTATATCAAATATGAAGACACCTTGAAAGTAAACAATATAGACACCTTGTTCTAGGAAGCAAGGTTGGGCAAAGTTTCAAACTTTTTGATGAAGTTCCACTACCAAATATTTGACATCAAGATGATTTTACAAACCCTATAAGGTTTTGGTGCCCTTGAATCTTGTGGAAAGGCTTGTGTGGTACTCTTTGTTGTTGCTTTCGATCTCATATGCTGCTTTGGTCTTGCGGATATTATTAAAATCTTTCATTCACTCATTTCCTATTTGGAGTACTTATAGGTATGTTGATAAAATAGATAGAATTGTTGTAATACTAATTATTAATAAGTATATTTAAAGAAATTATTAGATTAATAAATACTTAGAATATAATATTACATGATTTGACCTCATGGCATGTATGTTATTAGTACATGAATCAACTAACAATGTCATAGATAATAAAGCTAGTGGATCATATTTATTTAGAAGAAAATATTTTATTTTTTTATTGATGATGCCTGACATGGATGCATGCATAAAAATCATACATATTTATTTGATGGCATAGGTACATTTTTCATGGAGATTAGTTTTGGTTCTCAATCCCTACATATTTAAGGTGTTTTTACTAGCTTATAAATGTCATGTACATTTAATAATTTAAGAGATTTTTATAGTTATTGTTGGTGTATTTAAGTGTAGTGTTGTTATATGGAGGCTAATCAAACTCGAAGGTTAATTTTTCCCCACATTTACCAACACAATTTCCCCAAAAAATTATTGAACGGGGGTTTGGGGGTAACGCCCCCAAGATGGGGTCAAGTGGTAGCACTCCTTTCAAGAATTGACTTTTATTATCGTACAAAGGCGTTGGGAGTTAATTTTCTATTGGCTGACATATTCTAACACTATTTTTGAAACTAACGCAATTCTTGATAAAATAGCTTAGGATTAGGGTTTTCATATGAGAACTTGGTAGCATTTTACAACAGTATTGTGTTGCAAGGTGTCGTTGATTCTAATCGGTTAAAATTAATGGATAATAATATTAGATCAACTCTATGTTTGGTGGACGTAGCCCAAGATTGGGTGAACCACGTTAAATTATTTGTCTTAATTATGTGTGTTTTTATTCCTCTTTTTAAATGAGCAAATATGTATTTATCTATTAGATATCTATCTTATAATCCTAACAAGTGGTATTGGAGTGGGTTGTGTTGATTTCTCCTGTGCAAGAAGGCGTCACACTTGAGTGGGAGTAATGGAAAATGAGGGTAAGTTGAAGGTTGAAAATTTTAATGGGTATAACTTTTAGTTATGGAAAATGCAAATGGAGGACTATCTCTATCAAAAGGATTTATGGTGGTCATTGGAAGGAAAAACTAAGAGAGTCACAACTATGTCTGATGGGGAGGGGGTGTTTTGGACAGAAAGGCACTTGGCAGTATTTATTTATTCCTAGCACAATTGGTGGCATTTAATATTACAAAAGAAAGACAACTAAAAAGTTTATGGAAACCTTGGAAGGGTTATATGAAAATCCTTTCACTTCAAATAAGGTATTTCTTATGAAGCGGTTATTTAATAGTAAAATGGTAGAAGGTGGGTTAGTTGTTTATCATTTAAATGAGTTTAATATGGTTCCCATTCAATTATCTAAATTGCAAATGTCAATTTTGATAAAGAAATTAGAGCTCTTTTTACTTTGTGTTCATTTCCTGAAAGCTGGAATGGATTGGTAATGGTTGTTAGTAATTTTATTTCTAGTTTGACTACATTGAAACTTGATGATGTTGTTGGTGTTATTTTGAGCGAGGAAATTCGTAGGACAAGCTCGGGTGAATCATCCACATCAAGAAGTATTGTGAATGCAAAATGCAAGGGTAGAAAAAAGGAGAGAGGAAACAATTTTGGAGGTCGTGGGAGGTCACAAGGAAAATCAAAGGGCAAGAGGTCCCAATCCAAAGACAAGAGGGATTTTTGGTATTGTGGTAAGTCGAGTCATTTGAAGAAAGATTGTTGGTCTTGGAAAAATAAAGGAGTTAAAAGGACAATAGCAATGAGGCAAATGTGGTAAGTAATAAATCTAAAGAGGATTCCTTGATTATTTCCCTAATAATGCTAATGATTCATGGGTTTTAGATTCAAGTGCCTCATTTCATGTTATCCCCCATAGGAGTCATTTTCTTGATTATGTCCAAGAGGATTTTGGGCTAGTTTATTTGGGAGATAATGAACCTTATTAGATTGTTAGAAAGGGAAGAATTAAGTTTAATTTGTAGAATGGGAATCACTGGATACTACAAATGGTAAGGCACATTCCAAGGATGAGTAGGAATTTAATTTCAATAGGACATCTAGGTGACGAAGGTTGCATAGTTACTTTTAATGATACAAATTGGAAGGTTTCAAAAGGTCCCTTAATAGTAGCAAAAGGTGTGAAAGTATGCACTTTATATCTTTGTACAATTCATAATGTTCCTTCTACTTTAATTGTTACAAAGAAAAGTCAATGTTTAGGAACAGTTGTTGCAGTTCAGTAGACATAACATCAAATGATTGTTATGAATTCTGAAACATCACTATGGCACTTTAGACTTGGGCACATGAGTGAAAAAGTTATGAATTTACATCATTCAAAAAAATTACCAGATCTAAAATGTGTCAATATGGATTTCTATGAAATTTGTGTGTATGAAAAATAAAAGAGAGTTCATTTTCTCAAGGGTGGTGCTGGCACCCTCAAAATATTTGCAGATACCTCATTGAAAATTTTGTTAAGATATTAAATGAGTACCTTTGTGCATGGTTTGGAAGGTCTTGCTTTGAAAGTGAACATCTAAATACCTTGTGAGTTCCATGAGTTACTAATTCGAGGTATGTTCCCTTCATTACATTCATCCCAAATATCCATTTTCAGCTCCCTACATGAAGATTTGATCATTGTGTGAACTACATATTTTAGGTGTTTTGTGTAAATTTGCATTTTGCACACAGTCAGAAAGTTTCAAGTGACCCACTTTGTGGACTTAGTTCTCCTAACCCGTTGATCATAATTACAATCTAGGTTTTCCCCTGCATTTTAGACATGGAAAATATCCACTTGGCCTAGTTTTAGACTTTGGTGAATCCATTTGTCCATTTTTCTCAGCCAATTATGTGCCTAGTTTATGTAGTTTTGCCGAGTGTGAATGGCCAGCAAATTTGAAGGGTCATCTTTGAGAGTTGATATTAATTCCCAATTAATTTTCATACATTTCTAGTTGCTTCCCTGTACTATGTATATATTAATGAACCAATGCCTAAGTTTGTAGATCATGAAGGATTCATTTGATAAGTTTTTTAGACTCATTATGGAAGCAATTTATTCAAATTTCCTGCATGTTCAGTGCTACATCTGTAGAATTGTTCTTTTGAAGGGGTTGTGTTTTGCAATCTATCTGATTTCAGGGAGTTCTAGTGATTGTTTGAAAATGATGGTATCTTAATCTAACAATTTGAAAGCTTTCAGCTTCCCAAGTCCCGGTTTGGTATTTTTAATGGATCAATTTGAGGAGCACTTCCCTGTGATCTGAACTTGCATTTGCAGAACATAATTAAAGTGGGTGACTTTGAGGTTTAAAATATTTTACCCTAAGTGTCTTCATGAGGATATGTTTGGAAAATTGGTTATTTTTACTTCAAAATGCATGTTTGCCAAGTGCCAGCGTCCAACTATATGTTTTGATCAATTTTTCAAGGGCGATCTCAGAGGCTATTTGCTCAATTTTGACCACTTCGCATAGTTGTTGAAAATCAAGTGTAAGTGATCCACCATTGTTCAAATCAAGTCCAATTTAAAAGTAATGATTTATATTACATATCATGAAAGGTCTATCCCCGAAATATAAATAAACATGTGTTTATTTGTATACCTCTCAAAAGCATGGTTGTGTACAATGGCTGGAAACACCCTGGTTAATAGGTTTGCAAAAATGTGAAAATTGCAAACATGGCACATTACAAATTAGCAGAGTGCCACAACAAAAGGGTCATAGGAGGAATTTCCTCACAAAAGCATACACTTGGGATCTAGCATAGTCCAAGTCAAATCCCGGAGTCTGGAGTAAGCACCTACAACACTTGGCCATTCTTGTTAGTTTATTTCCTACATGAATCATGTCTGATTCAATCAAGCAACTACATCTTCCCCTACTTTTATAGAGGAAGGTGGTTTCATGGAAGTGTCTGAATACTCAAGAGAGATGTTACCTAATAAATGTCAGGTGTTGACGCATATTGTAATCTCCCCTTATAGTAGTAGGGGCCATGGTTTCGCAGCATTGCTCCTATGATTTGGGCTAGAGCATTGGTAGAAAGGAACATTGGCTGCCATAGCCTAGACGACATGAGCTTATGTTTCTACAACATTGTTCCTATGATCCTAATTAACTGGTTGCACCATGTATAGATTTTGGGTTGCTCTGCTCGAAGAGAAAGAAGCTACCCCTACCCAAGGATATAGGTGAAGTGGAATTAATTCCTTCCCCACCGCATCTAGTGGCAGATTAGTGTTGGATCTAGACTACTTATTGAATACACCACCAATGTCAAAATGTCAATATCTAGATATATCTTTTTCTAGATACTCCTATTGATTGAGTGACTCGGTTAATTAGAGCTGATTGAGTTTTGGCTCTGCATAGTAGGGCTTTAGTCCCACACTCATTGTGGAGTGGCCTACAACAGAATTTATATGCCAAAACACACACTACCATGATATCAAAAGCCAGACATCATGGTGGAGGCTCTCGTGCATGGCTTAAATGGGTGGTGACACATGGTGATAGATGGCAGACAATTGATGTGTGATGTGGCAATGGGCCTAGGGAGACAACGGACAATTTTGGCAATCCACATACAAGTGGTAAAGGATGACTTGGTAGATATGAGAGTTGATCAAAGCACATCACATGGTGGTCATAGGTTAGACATCTTGGGATGCGCACCCAAGATCGATAGTGGGCATGATCTTGTGAAGGCAGAGTTACAAGGTAGATATCATTGCAGGGTCACGCCTAATTGACGCATGTCCTATGGTGAGGTGGCAAAAATAGGTGCAATTGGAGGCATGGCTGGAGATGTGGATGAATTGGTGATTGATACATGTCCACCAAGTGATGACAGTACAAGAGCAGTGTTCCAAAAGGGTGGTGAGGTGGTCAACTAACTCAATTGCCTGGTGTCACGTGGCTTGTGGGGCCCGCATCATATTTAAAATGTTTGTGCAAAGATTTGAAAGGTTTATATAGTCTGCACTATAGGGAAATTTTAAAAAAATTTAAATAATTGATTGTGCACTGGAAGAAATGTCCGGGTAGTGAAATTTTATCCAAATATATACTTGTTATATACTGATGGAATGGCAAAAGATGGGGAGTACACCAGTAGTATCAGATTTTTTATTTTCCAATTTTTAATGTGGTTTTTCCTCAGTGCAACAAAATGGAGGGAAATTTGGCAAAGAAAACTAAAATGATTTTGTTGCAAGTGCGGAAAAGAGATGAGAGGATATTTTACAGATAAAATTTCTTTGGAAGTGGACAGGTGTTGACAGGAGATGGTTATAGGGTTCCTTTCTGGTCTTTATAGTCTTTCTTCTTCTCATTTGGAAAGGGCTATAAAATTAATTCACAAAGTTTTATTTTACTTCCAGTCAAGGATATAGCATTTTTGGATTAGTTTTTATAAATAAAAAATAGGAAGTTGTAGATCTTTTGCATATTATTGAAGTGATATTGAATCTTGAAGCAAGGTGTCTATAGAGGCATGAATCCTCATACATATTTAGATTCATTTCTCTCCATTGTGTCAAATCTTGTAAATTTTGAGTTTTCTGGCTCATTGAATAAAGTTTACCTATGCATATGTTGTCAGTCCTTAGTTCTGATTTAGGATCAGATTAAATGATGATCTCAATGAAACATATATTTATTGGGTTTGCACAGGGATTTATGTAAGTAGTAAGGGTTTGGGTAATTGTGTTTATGGCTTGGATCTTTGACGAAGAATAGTGGTTGGTTTTTGTATTCTGCAATGCATTAGAAAATTTTCCCAATGGATAAGGCATTAATCTGAAACAAGTATGATCTTTACTAGTATATGCCTAGTTGGGATTTATTATATTCTGCAAATTTAAATCAACATCCATTGAAAATCCTTTATGTTTTTTGGATGTATGGTGCTTGTCCTATCATGATAATTGATGATCAACAAATGATTGGTTATCATTTGGTATTTTATTATCATAATCTATTATATTGAATCCAGTTTGAAGTTTTAGAGAGTTGTATGTAGATCTGGATTAGGAGCACCCTCCTTGGTTTTGTAGAGCCAGAATTGTAGAGGGCATTATTGTCCCTATAGTTGGTCCAATTACCTTGTGATCTTTCTACATTTGGAAGTAACCACTCCTTAATATCAGTTCATAGGTATATTGGCAACCTTAGAGCGTAAGTCATTTTGAAACACCAACAAAACGGTTACTCTGCTAGAGAGAAACATAACAAAGTCTTAAAATCTTTTGAGAATCTCTAGCTATCATATATTGTCAAAATTATACAATCCAGATTGATTTAAGCCCATTTAAGTCACCAAAAAAATGGTGACTCTACTGGGGAATAGAGATACAACAGTCATGTTGAATCTAGTTTGATATCTCTCATGTTGTAAATCTTGTTAAATAACGCAGGTTCCAAGTTGAGCTAGACTTTTGGCTTGCTTGTTTATCTTATCCAGTAGTTGACCATTGAAAGCATAGACTCATTTGTTTTTATGAATATCCTTTGGCCCTTTGTTGAATGTGTAAATCTCCAAGGGTGATTTATAAATCTGCTATGTTCACAGAGTAAGTCCGGTCCAAGCTTGTTCATGTTTTGTAAAGCTAGTATCTAATCTCACTTGTTGTGAGTGACGACTCCAAGTCTCTATGTGTACCAGTGTATCAACAATTTTAAAGATAGATTTTCAGAACTTACAGTTATGGTGAAGTAGATTTGAAGACCTTATGATGTCATCCTTGGCAAAGGCACATAGATCTTGAAGACTCTAATCAATGAAGGTTTTAGTTGAAAAGAGTTTCAGATGTGATAATTTTTCCTCCCAGAGGAGGCGGCAACTCTGAAGTGAAAAGATTTAAATTTTGGTGCAAAGAAAGTTGCAAATTTGCACATTTTGTGCCTAGTATTTGAAAATATTGTTGCAGTTCCAGGTATTTTTTATTTTCCATGAGTCAAATTATTTTCATGGAAATCATGTGCATAAGAAATGTTTCCCTATTAAGTGTTTCAGCACTAGTAAGAAGGGAAGATTGATAGTGGGCAGTTTCATGTTTCCTTGTTGAATATCTTGTTTATGTCAAGAAGCATTGAAGGGTTGTCATAGAGGTTAAAATATTTTTGTGTACCTCTTGTAAAGTCAGAACAAGATAAATTGTCCTCATCTTGTTTCATACCAAATGAATAATCAGTAGAAGAGCCAGCCTAAAAGGCTACGTTTTATTAAGTTGGATAAACCTTCAAATTGTGGTAATGTTCCAGGATTCCCCAATCCTTTTCCTATTGAGCTCATTGACCTTATCCCTATTTTTGATGATCAGTCTGAGTTAGCACTCAAACATGTTCTAGCATTCTTTAGATTTGTTGTAAAATATTAGATCTATGAGGAGGATGTTAGCATGATACTTTTTGGGAGATCCTTCAAAAGGGTTGTAGTAGATTGGTATTTAAGTTTACCCCAGAAATGTGTGTCTTCATTGACTGATTTTAAATGGTTGTTCCTAAAGGAGTTTGTTGATGATGATGAATGGAGTAAGCCACTAAGATAACGTCAGAAATAAAAGAATGCAAATGATATCCCAAAGCAACCCATATTTGATGTTGAGAATGTTTCTCAAAATGATGAAGTTATGTCAAAAGTACATTCAAATCATAGTAGTGATCAGAAGTCAAAATCATTATATTCAAGTTATTCTATTGATTCAGAGATTTCTGAATTTGAAAGTGAAAATTGTTTGAGTGAAGATTTGTATGAGATTACTAAGGATGAGTTACTTTCGGATTTGTGTGAACTAGTTCATGAAAAATTTCAGGAAAGCATTTCTCATGATCCCAAAATTAACATTGATTATGATTTTGTTCCAAATAGGGAAGTGTATCCTTCTGATGGTAAAAATGATGAGGATTTTGATATGAATTATGCAAGTATTTCTAGTCATGAAGAGGTGATGCATATGAATGAGTTAAGCTTTTCTCTTCTCAGTAGTGATGAGATCTTTGATTTATTGATGGTTGAATATAATAAATGTACACATCCATATGGTCAACAAATCTTAAACCATGTTGATATTTGTTTTGATAATGAAAATCTTGCAGAGGATTTATATGAGTATAAATCCTCTTGTGAGAATGATCAAGTTATGAATTCTGGTGGTGATCAGGGATTAGTTGTAAGTACAACATCAGATTATGGGGATATGACATAAAGGTATTCTTATGAGCAACCTGATGCAAATAAAGATTATGATGCAGAGTGTTCCCAAGTTGTTGATGAGGTGAGCATAAAGTGGGATTCAAATGGACAAGAAGATGAACCATTTGAGGATGATTTGCATAGTGGGAGTGATCAAAAAATGTTGTCATTTCAAAATGAGATCCATCTTATGCAAATTATTGATGAAAAGGATGTTTATGATGTCGGCTATGTAGAAAAAGGTGAGTCTTCTTCTTTTCAGCAAGATGATGATTTTCCAAGTTGTGATATTGGCTTCAGTCATGATGATTGTTACAATTTGCAAGATCATGTTTGGTTCAACAATCATGACTTAGTTGTATCACAAAATTATCAGATTTTTTTAGATTATGCACAAGTCCCATGTGTTTTATGATGAAGAGTATACCCATGATTTTCAATGTGTTGGTTGGATAAGAGAGCTTGATGTATTTGATCAATTGCAGCTCCACTACATTTACAGGTGGTCATGGAAAATTCAGAAGAAAATTAGATATTTGATAGAGGTAAATGCTAACCTAGTTAGAGCTTTTGTAATAAATGTACATTTTGTATAGCGGTGTTTTTTCTTTAAATAAAGAGGTTGTGGTTTTAAGTGGTATTCTCAACCTAGAGATCTGAAGTTCTTGCTATGCTTGCAAGAGG
Organism: Chamaecyparis obtusa; assembly: GCA_027943335.1. Classification (NCBI taxonomy): domain Eukaryota; kingdom Viridiplantae; phylum Streptophyta; class Pinopsida; order Cupressales; family Cupressaceae; genus Chamaecyparis; species Chamaecyparis obtusa. Next base: position 719,305 of record BSBK01001410.1, on the reverse strand, counting down.
CATACATCCCTAGTTGGAGCCACTATTGGCACCCTCAAAATATTTGCAGATACCTCATTGAAAATTTTGCTAAGATATGAAATGAGTACATTTGTGCATGGTTTGGAAGGTCCTACTTTGAAAGTGAACATCTAAATACCTTGTGAGTTCCATGAGTTACTACTTTCAAGGTATGTTATGTTCATTACATTCATCCCACATATCCATTTGCATCTCCCTACATGCAAATTTGATCATTGTGTGAAGTACATCTTTTAGTTGTTTTGTGTAAATCTACATTTTGCACACAATCAAAAAGTTTTAAGTGACCCACTTTGTGGACTTAGTTCTCCTATCATGTTGATCATAATTACAATCTAGGTTTTCCCCTACATTTTAGACATTGAAAATATCCACTTGGCCTAGTTTCAAACTTTGGTGAATCCATTTGTCCATTTTTCTCATCCAATGTTGTGCCCAGTTTATGCAGTTTTCCTGAGTGTGAATTGCCAGCTAATCTTAAGGGCCATCTTTGAGAGTTGATATTAATTTTCCAATTGATTTTCATACCTTTCCAATTACTTCCCTATATTGTGTATATATCAATGAATCAATGCCTAAGTTTTTAGATCGTGAAGGGTTCCTTTGATAAGTTTTTGAGACTCATTCTGGAAGCAATTTATTCAGATTTCCTGCATGTTTAGTGTTACATTTGCAGAATTGCTCTTTTGAGGAGGTTGTTTTTTGCAATCTTTCTGATGTTAGGGAGTTCTAGTGATTTTTTTACAATGATGGTATCTTAATCTAACAATTTACAAGCTTTTAGCTTCCTAGGTTCCAGTTTGGTATTTTTAATGGATTGGTTTGAAAAGCATTTCCCTGTGATCTGAACTTGCATTTGTAGAACATAATTGCAGTGGATGACTTTGAGGTTTAAAATATTTTACCCTGAGTATCATCATGAGGATCCCTTTAGAAGAGTGGTTGTGTTTACTTAAAAATGCATGTTTTCCAAGTGTCAGTATCTGACAATATGTTTTGATCAGTTTTAAAAGGGAGGTCTGAGAGGTTGTCTGCTTAGTTTTGACCACTTCACACAATTGTTGAAAATCAAGTGTAAGCGATCCTCCATTGTTCAAATCAAGTCTAGTTCAAAATTAATAATTTATATTACATATCATGAAAGGTCTATCCCCAAAACACAAATAAACATGTGTTTATTTGTATACCTCTCAAAAGCATGGTCATGTACGGTGGTTGGAAACACCTTGGTTAATAGGTTTGCAAAAATGTGAAAATCGCAAACATGGCACATAATAAATTAGGAGAGTGCCACAGCAAAAGGATCACAGGAGGACTTTCCTCACAAAAGCGTACACTCGGGATCTAGCATAGTCCAAGTCAAATCCTGGAGTCCAGAGTAAGTATCTACAACACTTGGCCATTCTTGTTAGTTTATTTCCTACATGAATCATGCCTGATTCAATCGAATGACTACATCTTCCCCTACTTGTATAAAGGTAGGTGGTTTCATGGAAGTGTATGAATACTCGAGAGAGACATTACCTAATAAATGTCAAGTGTTGATGCGTATTGAAATCTTCCCTTACAGTAGAAGGGGCCATGGTTCTACAACATTGCTCCTATGATTCATGTTGGAGCACTGGTAGAAAGGAACATTGGGTGCAATAGCCCAGATGACATGATCTTATTCCTCTATAACATTGTTCCTATGATCCTAAGTAACTAGTTACACCATGTATAGATTGTGGGTTTCTCTACCCAAAGAGAAAGAATCTACCACTACCTAGGGATATAGGCAAAATGGAATCAATGCCATCCCCACCGCATCTAGTAAGAGATTGGTGTTGGATCTGCACTACTTATTGAATACACCACCAATGTCAAAATGCCAATGTCTAGATATCCTATTTTTCTAGATACTCCTATTGATAGAATGATGCAGTTCATCAATTTTGATTGAGTTTTGGCTTTGCACAGTAGGGCTTTAGTCCCACATTCATTATGAAGTGGACTACAATAGAATTTATATGCCAAAACACACACTACCATGATGTCCCAAGCTAGATGCCATGGTGGAGGCTCTTGTGGGTGGCTCAAATAGGTGGCAACACATGGTGATAGGTGGCAAATAGTTGATGTGTGATGTGGCGGTGGGCCCAGGGAGACAACAGGCGATTTTGGCGGTCCACGTACGAGTGGTAAATGATGAATTGGTAGATCTGAAGGCTGATTAGAGCACGTCACGTGGCGGTCACAATTTAGACATCTTGGGATGTGCACCCAAGATTGATGATGGGCATGATCCCATGAAGACATAGTTGTAGGATAGATATCATTGCGGGGTCATGTTCGATTGATGTGTGTCCCTCAATGAGGTGGCAAAAATAGGTGCAAATGGATGCATGGCTAGAGATGTGGGTGACTCGGAGATTGACATGTATCCACTGGGTGATGACAGTACAAGAGTGGTGTTCCAGCAGGGTAGTGAGGCAGTCGGTTGACTCAATCGCCTGGTACCATGTGGCTTGTGGGGCTAGCATCAGATTTAAAATGTCTGTGAAAAGATTGAAAGGTTTATATAGTCTGTGCTATAGGGAAATTTTTTTAAAATTTAAATAATTGGTTGTACACTGGAAGAAATGCCCGGGTAGTGAAATTTTGTCCAAATATATACTTGTTATATATCGATGAAAATGGCAGAATATGGGGAGTACACCAACAGTATCAAATTTTTTATTTTCCAATTTTTAATGTGGTTTTTCCTCAGTGCAACAAAATAGAGGGAAATTTGGTAAAGAAAACTAAAATGATTTTGTTGCAAGTGCGGACAAGAGATGAGAGGATATTTAACATATCAAATTTATTTGGAAGGGGATGGGTGTTGACAACAAATGGTTTTAGGGTTCCTTTCTAGTCTATATAGTCTTTATTATTCTCATTTGGAAACGGATGGAAAATTAATTCACAAAGTTTTGTTTTACTTCCAGTCAAGGATATAGTAGTTATGGATTAGTCTGTATAAATAAAGAATAGGGAGTTGCAGATCTTTTGCATATTATTAAAGTGGTATTGAATCTTGAAGCAAGGTGTGTACAGAGGCATGAATCCTCATACATAATACAAATATCCAAATTCATTTCTCTCCACTGTGTCAAATCTTTTGAATTTTGAGTTTTCTGGCTCACTAAATAAATTTTATCTATGTATATGTTGTCAGTCCTTAGTTCTGATTTAGGATTAGATTAAATGATGTTCTCGATGAAACATAGATTTATTGGGTTTACATGGGGATTTATGTAAGTAGTATGGGTTTGGATAATCGTGTTTATGGCTTGGATCTTTGATGAAGAATAGTAGCTGGTTTCTCTATTATGCATTGCAATTAGAGAATTTTTCTAATGGATACGGCACTGATCTGAAATAAGTATGTTCTATATTGCTATATATCTAGTTGGAATTTAATATATTATGCAAATTTAAATGAAAATCCATTGAAATTTTTTTATGTTTTGTGGATGTATGGTGCTTGTCCTTTCATGATAATTGAGGACCAACAAATGATTGGTTATCATTTGGTATTTTCTTATCATAATCTGTTATATTGAATCCATTTTGACGTTGTAGAGAGTTGTATGTAGATCTAGACTAGGAGCACCCTCCTTGGTTTTGTAGAGCCAAAAGTGCATAGGGCATTCTTGTCCATATTGTTGGTATAATTACTTTATGATATTTCTACATTTGGAAGTAACCGCGCCTAAATATCAGTCCATAGGTATATTGGCAACCTTAGAGCATAAGTCATTTTGAAACACAAACAGGTGGGAATGAAAAGAAAGATGATAAATTGGAGCTTATTCATATAGATGTATGGGGACCAAATTGGGTATCTTCCCTCAGTGGTTTTCTATATTGTGTTACATTCATTGATGATGCAACTAGGAAAGTATGGATTTATTTCCTTAGGCAAAAATATGATGTATTTGAAACTTAAAAAAATGGAAAAGCTTGGTTGAGAATGAGACTGGTAAAATACTAAAATGTCTCAGATCTAATAATGGTGGTGAGTATTGCAGCAAAGAGTTTGAATATTATTATTCCTCTGATGGTATTCATAGGTAGACAATGGTTCCAAGGACTCCACAAGAAAATGGAGTGGTTGAATTCATGAATAGGGAAATAATGGAGTGTGTAAAGAGTATGAGGTTTCATGTTAGGTTGTCTTTAAACATGTGGGTAGAGATTGTAAACACTTTTGTTTATTTAATTAGCAAAGTTCCCTCTACTCCTTTGGGTTGTGGTATTTCGGAGGAAGCACAAATAGGTAAGAAGGTGAGTTATTATTTTCTTATAACCTTCGATTGTGAAGCATTTGCACATATAGATTCCAAAAACATAACCAAGTTGAAATCTAAATCAAATAAATGCACATTTCTTGGATATGGCATTGATGAATTTGGCTTTAGACTTTAAGATGTTGAAAACCATAAAATTGTAAGAAGGGATGTCATATTCAATGAGAAAGTGTTGTACAAAGATCGGTTGTAGTAGAATGAGAAGAAAGAAAATGATTATGTAGTGTTGAATGATACTCCAAAAGATGATGTTCTAGTGGTCCCTCTTGCTTCGTAACAAAAACAACAACAACAACAACAAATATGAAAAACTCCATTGAATGTTAGATGATCAACAAGTCTAAGTAGACCTCCTGAGTTCTCTCCCTCTTTGTATTATATTTTATTAACAAATGTTGGTGAACCAAAAGGATGTGATGAAGATATACCAGTGGATACAAAGGTTTAGTGGGAGATTGCAATGACAGAAGAAATGGACTCCTTGATAAAAAAAAAATAAGACTTGGGAATTATATAAGTTGCCTGCAAATAAAAAGGCTCTACCAAACAAATGGTTTTATAGGCTAAAAGAGGAGGATAAAGATTTAAAGTTGGGTTAGTTGTAAAGGGATTTGCATAGAAAAAGGGCATTGATTTTGATGAGATATTTTCTCCAATTGTAAAAATGACTTCTATTCACATTGTTTTAAGTTTTATGGCTACAAATTGATTTTAAAATAGCCTTTCTCCATGGCTATTTGGAGGAAGAAATATATATGGAATATCCACAAGGTTTTAAGGTCAGAGTAAGGAGAAATTAGTTTGCAGATTGAAGAAAATTTTATACGGCTTGAAGAAAGCACCTTAGCAATGGTATATTAAACTTGATATCTTATGAATGAGCATGGCTACAGTCAATGTAATTCATGCCATTTTTTTTATTTTAAGAGGTTGGATGATGACAACCACATTATTTTATGTTTATATGTTGATGATATGCTTGTAACAGTGTCTAACATGGATCACCTTTAGGGGTTATAACACAAGTTAGAAAATTATTTTTCTATAATAGATTTGGGGGCAGAAAAAACAAATCCTTGGTATAAAATTTTGCAGAGATAGGAAGAACAAAAAATTGACTCTATCTCAAATTGATTATGTTGAAAAGGTGTTGCAAAGATTCCATATAGAGAATGAAAAATATGTCCACACACCTTTGCCTAGTCATTTTAAATTGACTAAGAATACGTGTCCAAAGACACAAGAAGAGGAAGACAAAATGTCCAAGGTACCATATGCTTTAGTTGTAGATAGTTTAATGTATGTCATGGTATGCAATAGACCAGATATTACACATGATGTAGGAGTATTTAGAAATCTGATTCATCCTAGAGCTAAGCATTGGAATGCGGTAAAATGGATTCTCAAATACTTGAGAGGTACATCCAGTAAATATTTATGTTTTAGGTGCTCTAATACTAATTTAAAGGGCTATGACGACTCAGATTTGGCAGAGGATATAGATAACAAGTAGAATACCATAGGTTATGTATTTACTATTGGTGGGACAATAGTGAGTTGGATTTCTCAGTTGCAAAAGGTGGTTTCTTTATCCACCACACAGGAAGAGTATGTCACTACTACATAGGAAACTAAGGAGATTATATAGCTACAATTTCTCATGGAAGAGTTGGGAAAATCACTTGTTTACTAAAAACCAAAGTGTTATAAATCTTGCTAAAAATATTGCCTTGCACTCAAAAATAAAACACATACAACTGAGGTATCATTTCATTCGGTCAGTATTGGAGGATAGAAAAGTTAAGGTGGAAAAGATACATACAAATACCAATCCAGCATATATGTTTACAAAGGTAGTGACAAGGGAGAAGTTAAAATCCTCTTTAGCTTTAGTTGGTCTTCAAGATTGAAAACAATAAAATATAATAGAAAGGTCCCAAGTGTTTCATCCCAGTGGGAGCTATAGGGTCAGTAATGTTATGACCAGTCTCCAAGTGGGAATTTTTGTGGTAGAGTCTAATCAGTCTCCAAGTGGGAATTTTTATGGTAGAGTCTAATCAGTCTCCAAGTGGGAGATTGTTTCTATATGAAGCCTAATCAGATTCAAATGTTAATTTTTCCCCATATCTATCAACACAATTTATCCCCAAAATTATTGAACAAGAGTTTGGGGGCAACACCCCCAAGACGAGGTCAAGGAGCAATGCCCCTTGTAGTAGCTAACTTTTATTATTGTACAAAGGTGTCAAGAGTTAATTTTCTATTGGCTGACATATTCTAACCCTATTTTTGAAACCAACATACGTCTTGATAAAATGTCTTAGGGTTAGGGTTTTCATATGAGAACTTGGTAGTATTTTGTAGTGATATTGAGTTACAAGGGATTTCTGATTTTAATTGGTTAAAATTAGTGGATAATAATATTGGACTCTCTATTTGGTGAACGTATCCCAAGATTGGGTGTACCACTTTAAATTCTTTGTGTCTTACTTATGTGTTTTTATTTCTTTGATTTATTGAATGAATTTGTATTTAACTATTAGATATATGTCTTCTAATCCTAACATGTAGCGCCTAGCCTTTTTCCTAGGTTCTAAATGCACATACATAAGTAAGTCTACTTAGGGGCTACATAGAAACATTCCCACTTTCAGCAGTGTTATCACATTATCACTTTTCCACCTCAAGTGGGACTTCCACCATTAGTGGATGTATTACACTATTATTTTTCCACCTTTGGAGGACGTGTTACACTATCACTTTTCCACCTTCAGAGGGTGATCCACCTTAAGTGTGCATGTCACACTATCAAATTTCCATCTTAGGACATGGGTGATAATTTATCACTCTATGTATCATGTCACAAGATTAAGACACTTTTCATAATCTTATGTCTTCCTATATATCACCTTGGCCTATTTAACCAAGGAGTCTCCCATGTACTATCATCTAGTTTATTGTATTCTTGGTGAGAATACAATCTCTTCTTGCCATATTGATTCTCTCTTGTTATTGTACTTTCCATTAGGCCTCTAGATCTTGTATGGTTATCTTTTTATCCAAATATTACATGGTATCAGAGCTTGTTGAGTGAGTGCATTTTTGGTAGATGTTGAGGGGATGCGTATTCAGGTCTAGAATTAGAACTTTATGGTACAAATATGGGGTCACCATTGGATTAAAAAGGCCTAAATTAATCAAGGTGTCCTCTTTTCATCCAAATCAAACATTGGTAGCCAAATCTACGAGTATTTGAAGTTTGGAGGTGGTTAGCAGGTTTGGGAGGTACCTACAATTTCTGAGCATTTTGGGCCAAAATAAACCCATCATCAAACTTAGAAGACCCAAAGATATGTTGTTAAATCATTGAAATCAAAATACTTCACCCAAATCCCTTAGGAAAATTTTTCCCTACATGGTTTTACAAGCATCATTAATATACTACAATACAAGTTTATTATAAAAAAAAAAAAAATAATAGGTATTTTTCTACAAATATATTTATTTTAAAATTTTATTTAATTTTTTTAATTTACATTCACAATTATTTTATTTATAAATTTTATTTTAAAAAATCAAATTAAAAAAGGGTCTTCAATTTGTTTGTAGTCTTACTAGTGCAGTGTATCACAAGGTTCACAAATGCATAGTAAGCACCACATTGCACCAATATGGCCTCCCTTGTGGCCCAATGTGGGTGGGTATAAAAATACCACTGACTTAAAAAACAAGGAATATGCCTTCCTTTATAAAAGATTCTTTCAAAAATAATAAAGAGAAAAATCTCATAGGGAGAATATTCTTGTAGGGAGGAATATTCCAGATGCTTGCCGACATTAGCATCACATCACTAAGGGATATAGAAAAAATCTCCCTCTCCATTTGCATTTTCACTATGATTGACAATTTTCAAATAGTTGTACCTCCATCATACGAACTCCATTTTTCATTGTAGTTTTTTATTATTTGGGCTAGAATATTGCATTGTGCTCTTCCTAGTGGTGCAATAATTTTTTGATTTCGATACACAAATTTTCCATTAAATTCTTTGTTTCATAAGTTTTGTTGAGTAATCCTCATTTTTGGAACTTCTAAGGCTTTGATTAGGCTTATATGAACTTCATTTCAAGTGCCATTGTTTAAAGTGCATAATTCTTTTCTACTTCTCATTGGTTCTATCACTTTGTAGGCATTGAGATTAGAAATTGTACTTTAAATACATGGCCTTATTTGGCTTATTCTTTCAATTGCAATGCATAGATCTTGGTTTGATCTTTTGCATAACAATTTAAGTTCCATAGAACTTGATTCTATCCATTATAATCACTATAATTAGAAGTCCACTTTGTGGTTTTTTTGCAAATGGCTATTGTAATTGCACTAAGTGTAAAGTGCCAAACCATTTCACTTTTGGGGGGTTTTTTATTAAGTGAATTTGGGGAGATGTGTTGTGTGATTCTGTGTTTAGTTATATGTTGTGCTCTACTTATTTTATTTCCATGGTTAATCATAAGTTTCTTCTTTTAATTCCACATAATTATACAATATGAAAAATGAATTCATGGAGTAAACTAATGGAAAAGGGATCAACTCACTACATTTATGGAAATTTTCAAGAACCGTTAGATCCTTATTGAAAAATAGAATGGCTCATCAAAGGTACTATGGTTGTAGGAAAATTGAGGAAATATGTATCAACTGATTTTATCTTCCATATTGATAAGTGTAGAATAGTTAAGGATGCTTGAGATAAACTTACTCAATCGTATGGTAAAGTTGATGAGATTAAGGGATAAAATTTTGGCAATGATATCATTGATTTAGATCCTAATAATTTTGATATAATGTAAGCCTATGTGACTGGTCAAATGAGCGAAGAGAACAACTCAAATATTGTGGCATTTATAAGAGGTGTCCCCAATTTGTGTTAATTTTTTTGGAAAAGCTTCCTTTAGAGTATATAGTCTTTGTTTCTAGTTTTCTAACTCATTAATTGACTATGTGGAGTACCTATAATACACCATAATTTGATTCATTCATAGAGATGTTGATGTTTCATCAACCAAAGTTGATCACAATGGATATTCTCTAATCATCCAAGTCACATGCTTTTGTGTCGAGTCTTGAGATAGGATCCAATAATAAGGAAGAAATGAGGAGCATGCAGTAGAAAACAAAAAAGTAATGAGTGATGGCTCTCTGTGATAAAGAGTAAATTTTGCAATTTTGGGAAAGGAAAATTGATAATCGATGTTTTTTTTAAAAGAAATGGACACACCCTAGAAGATGACAGAATGTTTCAAAGGAGAAAATGATGGTTTGAAGATGTCAAGGGTTATTTTTGTTTTGTTGGAAGAAGGGTTGTGGTGATGACAACCTAGGAAGCTTGAAAGATGGCTAGAGAAATGGTGTTAGGAAAGTGTAGAACAAATTTTGGTTGTATTCAATGAAAAATTATGTTGAAAGGGTTAAACCCTAAAGAATTTTAAGCTCATATAGTAATTGTGCAGATATAGGGATATATATTTAGTAATCTATATAGATGATAAGTAGAAGGATGATAAGGTGTAGTGCTAGTTTATTTCCATAGTAGATAGATTCCTTAAGTATTCCGCAGTTGTAATTGGATTGTTGTCTACATACTTGATGTAATCTTATTTTGTTAATATTAATAAAATAATTATTATTTATAAATTAAAAAACTACATCCTTTCCTAAGGCAGAATCATCTAAGAAGGAGAAGCCTACTTGTTTATATTGTGAGAAGATGGTACATGAAAAACATTGTTGTTATAAGAACTTGGTATTGATGGATTGAAGCATCTTCTTGAGAAAAATATAATTGACTTACCTTCTAGAATGTCTACTTCAACTTCTTCTTTCAAACAAGTATAAGTATATAATGAAAAGAGTCACACTTTTGGGACTTGGTAAAAACAAAGGACAAGATCTTTGTACTACTACAAGTCTAATTTTGGAAGATGATTTCTAGATTTAGAGGTTTCTCATCATATAACTTCTTCACAATCTATGTTCTCTTCATTTGATTCTTTCAACATGCCACCTATTTTGATGGAAGATGAATGTATTGGGAAAGGATATATTGATATTAGGGATGACACCTTCAATGATGTTTTGTGTGTACCTCACTTGATAAATAATATTATTTACATCTATCTAGTCATTCATGGTGCAGTATAGAAAACTATGGAGTTCACTCTCAATTTAGTTATAATCAAAGACTTAGAGAGTGGAGAAATCATTTTTATTATGTCAGTGGATGCATCTTGTTTTAACTCTTTTTTAAATTGTGTTCCTATTGATTAATTTGATTCTTAAAATGGAAATCACACTTCTAATGTGGATTTCAATCATGAGAAGAACTCTGGATACTTGAACTTGGGTATTCTCATTTGTATTCTAATTCTTGAGCCTTATATTCCATATCCTCTTATTGAGATTACATATGCAGTTTCTCCTATTGATGCTTATGTTTCTATAGTTTTGGCTTCTTATTTTTTAGTACAACAAGATATACATTGTCTTCTAGATAAATTTCCTTGGGATGATTGATTGCAAGACATTACAAATTTGTTAGAGAATTCCTATCTTGAATATTTCGGAGACACCATCAATGGTATTAATATTCTCTTTGATGAATATGATTCTTCTTCAGTTGTTGTGAGGAAGCACTCTTTCCATCTTTTTTCATTCTCTACCTAATCTTTCTTCACATTTTGACATGAGTGTGGATACATTGGAACAACATTTGGAGTAGGTCACTTTATCTTTAGAGGAGACACTTGAGTCTTTTTTTCTTGTTCTTCATTCTTATTCATTAGATCTTGTATTGTCTTTTTCAATAGTGTGGCTTAGTACACTTAATTTGGAAGGGAAAAATTTTAGCATAGACATAGGGACACTTCAACATCTTTCACAAACTCCATACATCTTGATTTTTCTTCCTACATATTCCTTTTAGAATTGGATAAACTTAATATGTATACCTTTCATTTTGTTTCTTCCTAAGGGGAGGAACATTGTTTGATAATTTTGGAGAAACTTTGACATTTAATTTTTAGCATATATCATTGATGCATACTCTACATTGAGGGGGGACTATATGGTCTCTCTTCTCTCTTATGGGGGTGCCTATTCTCACATGGGAATTTCTCTATCTCACTCTTCTTTGTGAGTATTTGGTGTTTTAATCTCTTTTTTTGTGAAGGATATTTTGTATACTAGGTTTTATTATTTTCTCCATTTGTGAGAGATTTCATTTCTATTTGTACGTGACTACCTAACACATCCAAGTATTCAGGACCCATCTTGCATTGTTTGCATGTATTCTCCCTAATTGTTACTTTAGAGGGGTTGTTTATGTGTTTAAGTATTATGCCTAGTAAGTATTTTGTCAATATTATTTAGAACAATAGAGGGTGGGTGAATCAGTTGTTCTCAAGTCTAGATGTATCAATTGAACTTTTAAAAACTTCAACAATCTTTGGTCTAATCACCAACACAACTCAGTCTCTAAAGTATATATCTACCAGAAACATATAACATGCAGTCCACTATCCAAAAGTAATTAACTTGCAGAATATAGAAACAAACACATCAAACATTCACACAAGTATAACACCAGGATTTATAGTGGAAACCCAATTTGGGAAAAACCACTTTGTAACATGTTACTGATATTTTCACTCTTCTGAAGTGAGCTCTGTGAAAAGCCAACCTTGTTAAAGGTTTACAAACACACTGCTAGGTGTGACCCTGTTAAACGATTTAAACACTCTGTCAAAAGTGACCTGGTTAAAGGATTTAAGTACATTCCATTAGAATGCCACCTTGATTAAAGGATTTAAATAATGACTGTTAGGTCAACTTTGATTAAAGGATTTAGACTAATACAATGGTTAGAAAGTAGCAATAGTTTCTAATCTGAAAAACATACAACTCACTTTGCAAATAATAGATCCAATTCGCACATATATGTTGATTTACTGATTGAGTTCCATTTCCATCTCCATCACTGATCTTCTCAAAATTCACTTCAAGAAATCACAACTCTGATCAACTCCTTCACCTTTAGCCTTTTGCTTAGACTTATCAGTCAATAACATCAACAACTTTAGCATCTTGTATAACCTCACACTTAGGTTTTCCTATATACATCTTCAGTTAGGTAGATCCATTTTTTGCCACTTAAACTCCTCAGTAGGTCTTAGGTTTAGGTCAGATTCATTGAATCCTTCCATCATTTAAGTTCTTCATCCTTCCTTCTAAATATATCTAGAAACTTCTCATTGAATCCATAATAAAATGATTTACCATGCATTAAATTCTCCATGCAATCAATTAATAAAGTCAACACGATTTACATAACCCAATAATTCAACTATGTCGGTTGGGAATCTGAATTCTTTCTGCAAATGTAAGTTACTAACACTCGGATAATACTGTGTTCATCTCCTTGGTCTTCACTGTGTAACTTAGTCATCTCTACAAACTATCTTCCTCAACTAACATTGTCTTGCTCGGTAATTTCTTGTTGCTCGGCATAAACTGATGTTCAGTCAACACTAAATTTACTCGGCCTATGCTAGTGCTCGGTCGACACTAACATCACTCAGCTTAAACTAGATTTCTTCACTTTTTCTTGGTTAAGCCTACTTCTTTAGTCTTTCTTCTTACTTAGATAAATAATGCATTATCTTATCAATGTGCCAAATAATCAAGTACTCATTGAAGTATCAGATAACTCAACCTTTCCCTAGGTTCTCTTGTTATCTCCCTTTCCCTAATCCTTTTCATCAATCAATAGAGATAGTACTTTCTTAGATAGCAACTATCTTACCGCTTAAGGTTTGACATCAATGATAATACAACAATTGTTTCAATTGCAGTTTCCAACATATTTATCCTAGCTTCTAAGCACGTGTGTTCTTAAGTTTACTTAGGGATCACATAGTAACATTCCCACTTTTGGTAGTGCTATCACATTATCATGTTTCTACCTTAAGTGGGACATCCACCTTTAACTACCAATTTTCCACCTATGGAGGTTGATCCACCTTTAATGTGTTTCCACCTTCAAAGGGTGATCCACCTTTAGTGGACATGTCACACTATCACTTTTCCATCTTAGGTGGGTTATAAGGTATCACTACATGTGTCATGTCATAATATTAAGACACTTGTCATAATCATATGCAATTCTATGTCTCACCTTGGCCTATTTAACCAAGGGGTCCCCTATGTACTATCATCTAGTCTATTGCATCCTTAGTGAGAATATAGTTTATTCTTGTCATATTGATTCTCTCTTGTTAATGTGCTTTCCATTATACCTCTAGATCTTCGATGGCTATCTCCATAGACAAATATTACATTTATATTATAAAGAAGTGATTTTTATATATTATAAAATTAATCAATAAGAGTACAGTTATTTACAAAGACACCAAAAATGAATGCAATAAATATAAACCATAAATAAATTAACATTTTATTTCTTATAAATTAATGTATCCTTATTTATATTAATAGATGAATCTTTATAGTAGTACTAATTAGTTATTTCAAATAAATGGCTAAATTGTTGAGCCACATAAAAGATTGTATTATTTTTTAGAACCGAAATAAATAATTACATCAAAGGCAATTATTAATTGAGAAAGGAGACATGGGATTTTGAATCAGCCATTCAAAATGCATGAGAGGTGTGCAGGACTATTGAAATGTTGCTCACCATTATATTTTCATCACCATTTTTCTGATTTTTAGTCACCATTTTTATTTCTCCATATTCATTCATATGTTCTCTCGAAATGCTATTATTTCCTTCTCTATTCATGTATTTACACATTTCACATGTGAAAAGTGTATCTGTGAAGGTTGTTGCATTTTCGCAAGTTAGACTGGTTAATAGATGTGTGGTTTCAGCCACTCCTTTTCATTGACGACACATCTGAACATGTTGTCACACATTCTCATTTATGTATGTCCAACAACTTAGATATTAAACATTCTTCCCATATTAATTCAAAATGTCCAAAGATGGTGTGGGGGTTTATAAATATGCATATGAGAAATATTCCAAAGGTAAATGCTATGAAATAATTAAATTCGAGTATTTTATATGTTTTTGAATTAAGCAAAAATATATTTTGACGAGACCCAAAACCTGGCACAAGATATTACATAAAGATAAGCTTTAAAGAACCATAGGCGAAACAGTCAAAAAGACCCAACTACAGACTAAAAACTAGCCTAAGAATCAAGACCAACAAAATCCATCAAACTGCCAACAGACTAGAAAACACAATAGAATAATAGGAAATAATGATAAAAAAATATTAAAAGACACTAGAGAAACTATCCCACAGAGTTCAAGGTCCCAGCGACCTCCTTCTCTAGATCCATCATCCTCTAGACCACCTACTTCAGATCCTCCATCTCTGTCACACTAGATTGCATCTTCTTTTTAGTACTCATTGTGGTCCTCGTACTTGAACTAGTAGTGACACCACCATTCTCCTTAGAAACCTACTCCACATTAATAATAGCCCTCTACTGTATGGAGTCATCCAATTTATTGGCCATAGTCCTCATAGTCTCTGTAGAGTTCATGAGGACTTTATGAGAGTCGGTCATGATCTTCTTCAAAGTCGTATCTATCTTGTCAATTCTCTAATTCAATTATTTAATTTTACCTTCCAGTGCCAAATTTTTCTTCCCGCCACCATCCATGATATCCAACGTTTTTTTCTTCTCCTCAAGAGTCCATAGAGCTTTAATTTCTATCATGGGGGAATAACTACTCTTCATTTCCTCCACCTTAGCTAATAGAGATTGATATTTTAAGTTGAGGCTTTTAGGTTTGTGGAAATCACACTTCATTAGACAAAAGGGGTAGAGGGAATAAGCCTTTGCAGTCTGAAGAACCCCTAATTTCATCTCTTCACCTTTATCCTAGAAATTTCTTAACATAAGATTTACAGATGATGACCTTACCCATGTATCTTTCTCACCTTCTACCTCTTTAGAAGGGGACTCATAAATGTAGACATAGTTATCCATCCCACCCTTAAAACCTTTAAGTAGAGACACCTTACCTTTCTCATTTGTTGTGTTCCCATAATCCAACATAGTAGGACTCAGCATCTCCTTTGTCCTCTTTTTTTACAATGCATCTTTTTCCACAATAGGGGGGGGGGAGAATCAATATGAGAAACATCATGATCCTCATGCAGACTCTCATCCTCTTCATCTTCGGTCTCCATACTAGCATCATCCCATTGAGCACTACAAGAAGACAAATCCTCCTTGGTCTTGTGTTTAGCAAAATCCATTTTTGAAGGTGAGGCAAAGCCTTTTTTCTTCAAAGGGGAAGGAGTGGTACCATCAAAATCATCTATTTCCATACCTCTTTCCTCCCAATTCACCTTATTTTTCTTTGAACCCTTCTTAGGAGACTTAGAAAATTTAATTTTCTTAATAGGATGGCTATGAAACCCCTCCATCTCACACTCAAAATCCTCTCTAGGCTCCTCACCCAAATTCTTGCCCTTTCCAAAGTCCTTCTTTTGATTAATGTTAGCACAGGGCGTAGCATCCCTAATATGCACTCAAATTAGGATAATAAGGCACTGATATAGTACTTGCCTCTTAGGTTTAATCTCATTCATTTTCACACTAGAGTTTAAGGCCGACATCAGATAAAAGGGGAAATACATGAAATCCTTGTACCAAAAATTATCTAACATAACAAAGTGATACCCATGAATACGATTATAACTTCCATCAAGATTAAAATACTCCATGATGGCCTTAAGGACTTCCCTCCAAAAAATCTTAATTTGTTGAGGCTCGTGATAGGAATCATTACCTTTCTCCATGAACTCCCTTTCCTTGTCAGTCTTGGGAAACTTGGCTATCACATTATCAAAAATCTTTCTATCTTTAAAAAAATTGATACCTTGAGCAAAAGCCTAGTAACCCTTACAACCAGCTCCTCATTAATTACCACTTTTCTACCCTCCATCATATCAGATCCATTCTTCCATTCTTCCACAAAATCCATAGTATTTGATGCCTCATAACCATATAATTTTTCTAAATAGCCTATCACCCTATCCTTCTTCACCCTCTCTCATACTTCTGAGTCCTTCTTTGAGAAATGGCACTGCATTGGCTCAATCCATTTAAGCTCACCCTCTATGCTACTAGAACAAAAATGAAAGCTCAAAAACAAAAAATGAAACTCATAAAAACCAATTGCAACCCAAAAGACTCTGATAAATAGCTAGAAGCTTGCCAAGAGTAAAGATTGTTCAAATCAAGTTGTCAATCCAAATTGATGACATCATAGAAATTAAATCTACAGGGATTAGGTGTTTTCATAATGATTGTTTAACTTCTCAATCCTGCCACTAATCTGATCACATGTGATGAGAGACTTAATTTCTTGACTCAATTTTTCCTCCCCTTCCAAAATAATAATGCCTTCATTATTAACCCCCATGTTAGCAAAGTAGTTAGCAAACACATTAGTTTCTCTGTAGGAATGTGAAATATAATGTTTCTCCAAAGTTTGGATAATGTCCCCAGCTTCTTCAATAATATGGTCTATGGTCCACAAGGCCTTGTGACTCCCCTTAAGGAAAAAATTTATGTTATTGGAGTCAGCCTCAATCTAGACATTTCTACATTGGAGGTGACTTAGTATTTTTAAGGTTTGTAAGACTCCTATGGATTATGCACAATGGTTGGTCTAAGTTCCCAAGGGAAGCACCACCACAACCAAACATCTAGCTCTCTCATCTCTCACCACTCCCCATCACCTAGCCGGCCCAAGATTTCCCTTAGATGCCCCGATAAAATTTAATTTAATCCACCCCTTCATGGGAAAAATCCACACCTATCCCTCTCTATGTTTTTTAACTTTTCTCACTTGAAGAGAGATATCCACTTTAAGTCTCCAAATTTTTGCAATCATCCAATCTCCCTCAGTTGGAATACAAGAATGCTTTTCCTTATTATAGTCCTGCACCACATTATCATTTTCTTTAATAGCTCTAACATCTTTCTTAGCCACCACATTCGAGCTCAGAGCCAAGTCCCTAAAGATCATGTTATTTCTTTCCTTCCAAATCAACCATAAGATTTGAGGGGTTGCAAGATTCCATAAAATAGCGAGGACACCATTAGAAGATGGACATTTCCACTAAGAAAATAATTCTTTCACAAAGTTAGGAAAAACCCAACAAAGATTCCATAGCTAGAAAAAATTCTTCCATATATCCCAAGTGAAGGAACAATGAAGCACCAAATGATCAATAGAATCTAAATCAACCATACAAATATAGCACCTATTAAGAATAAAAAAGCCTCTCTTACACAAATTATCAATGGTAAGAATTCTATTTTGAAGGCAAATCCAAAAGAATATATTCATTGGAGGAATCCATAATTTCATCCAAACTTTAGCCCAAAAATAATAGGGCTCGGGCAAAGGATGCATCAAAGCATACACAGAAGAAATGGAACATGAGCTTGAAGAAGTCCTTGACCAGAAATAGGAATCAAACAAATGATTAGAAACAACCCATCCATGAAGATACTTTTGCACCAGCCACACAGGAGGACTAATTTTAACAAGCTGAACCCAATGTTGAAACTGTCAGTAATCGGCCACTCTAGAGACAAAATCTTGTTCACACTCCTCTTTAAATGGAGAAAAATCCTAAAATGATTTAAGTGGATGGTCCATAAGCCAACAATCCTCCCAAAATTTAAGTTTGAAACCATTTCCCACTTTCCACTTCAAACCAAGAGCACCAATGTCTTTAACCTTTTGAACACTATTGCATATGTAAGATCCATTCAACAACATAGGAGAATGCACAAACTCCTCAATTGTATTGCAAGATAACAAATATGTATCCTTCCATATCTGAATCTGTTCTTTATTTTCTTCAAAGACCCTCCAAACTTGCTTAGCCAATAAATCCCTATTAAGAGATATCAACCTTCTAATTCCAAGCCCTCCCTACTTCTTCGGTTTACATACATTCTTCCAAGCAAGAAAGGGAAGACACATCTTTTCTTCCACACTATACCAAAGGAATATTTTCTGAATTTTCTCAATACTCTCAACAAATTTAGCAAGAAT
Organism: Chamaecyparis obtusa; assembly: GCA_027943335.1. Classification (NCBI taxonomy): domain Eukaryota; kingdom Viridiplantae; phylum Streptophyta; class Pinopsida; order Cupressales; family Cupressaceae; genus Chamaecyparis; species Chamaecyparis obtusa. The sequence goes on along the minus strand of BSBK01001410.1, from coordinate 700,771 downwards.
TCTAAAAAGACTTAATGCATAAACTAGTAGATTTTGTAAAGAAGCCTTGAGGAGTTGAACTTTACCAGCCTGACTAAGCAAAGTTCTCTTCCAGCCTGCAAGTTTTCTATTGAATCTATTAATCAAGGATAGACATAAAGAGTGTGATGGATTAGTCCATAAAGGGAGTCCCAGATAGGAAGAGGGGAGGAAGGAAATTTTGCATCCCAAAATCCTAGAAATTTTATTCTGCCTCTCAATAGGTGTGTTAAAGAAGTACAACGAGCTCTTAGACCAACTGATTAACTGTCTTGATGCCTTAGAATAGGAGTTAAGAACCACCCCATCATTCTGTCTTCAAAAATAGAAGAACTACCCATAAGAATAGTGTCATCCATGAACTACTAATGGGAACAAGTGATATTTGAGGATGACGATATAAGACCTTTCATCTTTCCCTCCTGGATCATTCTTAAATATATCTTCCAAGATATTTAGCCATAATTACAAACAAAATTGGAGAGATATGATCCCCTTGTCTAAGCCCCCAAGAAGATTTGAAAAAACTAGAAGGGGAACCATTGACCAAAACCATGAAGGATGAAGTAAAAATAAGTTGCATAATAAGCTTCAAAACTTTAGAACCAAAGCCAAAGGCCTGTAGAACTTTACACAAGAAAGACCAGTCCACACGGTCATAGGCTTTTTCCATATCAAGCTTAAGAAGGAACCCCTAATTCTTGGACATTTCCAAGGAGTGGATATTCTCATGAATAGTAATAATAGAATCCAGAATCTACCTCCCAGGCACAAATCCACTATGTTGATAAAAAACAATAGAAGGGAGGGGAGAAAGAATCCTGGACGAAAGGATCTTGGAAAAAAATTATAAATTGAATTGCTTAAGTTGATTGGTCTAAAGATGTCCAAAGAGTCGGCATCAAGTTTCTTTGGAATGAGCACGATGAAGGTAGCATTTAGCTCTTTAAGGAGAGATTTTTCTCCAAAAAATTCCTTAACTGTGTCCGAGACATATTTTTCCAATATATGTTAGAAAAATTAGAAAAAAAATGAGGAAAACCATATGAGCCAAGGGATTTATCACCATTAGAAGAAAAATAGCATTCTTGATTTCATCAGAAGAAGGAATGACGGTCAAAACAAATTTATGATCCTCCCCAAGGATAGAGGGGATAGTAGATAGAAACTCATTCTAATCCTCAAGACTAAGATAAGTATCAATAGAGAGTATTTAGTTTTATATGTATTTTTGTATGTTGTAATTATTATTTAGTTTTAATTTTTTTTAGTGAAATATTTTAGTACCATTTATATGATGTGTATCATATAATATTTCATACAATATTGAATTATTAATAATTTTTAATAGTCTATGTTTTTTATTGAGGTAACAATAGGTTTTGAAGGGTACCTAAAACCCTTTACAAGCTAGAAGAAAGATAAAGCATTAAGAATAGCGAGAAAACAATAATTGCCCATAAGGAAGTAGAAGAACCAAAAAGGGCAAGCCCCAAGATATTACAATAACTTCCAAACTCTTAAGATCAAAAAAACCAAAAAACTACCAACACACCAACCGACCGCCAAAAAACACACCCAGTAGAGAAAATCAGTCCAGTTTTTAAGGAACTTCTCAAAGTCCACAAGCAAGGCCTGAATCTTCTAGATAGATTCCTTTAGGCTCAAAAGATCCTTGGGTAGGGAGGCCATCTTCTTCTTAGTGAAAGATCTAGTTCTGGTACCTAGACCATCAGTCTACTATTCCTATTTAGTCTCATCAATAATGACAATGGCCTTGGTGTCTAATTGGTTACCTTCCAGCAAAGCATACAATGCATTCAGATTATTGATAGTGGCTTTGATTCCCTCGTTGCTGAGGGTTAGAAACTTCTTGACCATAATATCATTATTTTTGGCTCTGCCAAGGATGGGAGTGATCTTTTCCTCAATAATACCAGTGATCTTCTCTTCCAGCAAACTAGTGTTCTCAAGATCCTTAATTAAAACATTTTTATTAGTAACATTATACATAGTACCATCATATCTTATTTTATCCATACTTTCATCAAGAACCTCATTCCTAGCATCTAGGGCTATACTTAACCTTGAGCTCTTGGATTTCATGGAAGGCACGTTTGTCAAGGTTGAAGGACAAGATGGCTTTGCTTCTTGTCGCATTGAGGATGCTCATGTTGGTAACTCTTTTGGGATTAAAGTGTTGTTCCTCAAGAGTCATTGTATCCTCTTTACTCTTAGTATCTATCTTCTTTCCCTTACTAGTAATATCCTCACTATTGAGGCTCTCAGTAGAAGTATTTTGACAAGCATCAGTAGCCCATTTGACAATGGAATCGACAATGTTAGTTAGATTCTCAAGAAGGGTAGGTTCCTTAGCATTTTCCTAAATATCCATCTCACCAGTTTCCTCATTGCCAGTAGCATTATCTTCCTCATCAGTCTCCCTGTCCAGATTCTCCTCTTCCACATTACATTCCTCTTTGTTAACACCTTCCTCCTCTTGATAGATATCTTCAGCAAGCTAGTCCTGATCTGGCACATTAACAGTATCCTCTGAAATCTCCTAGTGGGAATCCTTAGCAGAGTCATTAGGGTTGATATCTTCAGCACCTTCCATAGGGTGAGGGCTCAGCAATAGGGTATCCTCATCTTTCTTATCAACCATGGGAGAGGCTTCCTTATTCAAAAACTCCTTATCTTTAGGCTCCTTTATTTCTTGGATTTCATCCTTAGAGTTGTTTTCTTCATCATCATTTTCAGATTTCATGCCTTCCACCTCATCAAAAATAGAAAGGGGCTCTTCTTTCTTAGTAGGTATAGCCTTTCTTTTCTTAGAGGAGGTTGGGCTATCTTTCTTAGCAAAAATACCCTCAACAAACTAATGTTTTTGCTTGCTCATCTGCTTAGGTAAAGGCTCAAGAACCTTATCACTTGCATACTTTATAATAAAAAGAATCAACCCTTCATGAAGGACCAAAGAGCTAGACTTAATTTTGTTATCCATGATGTTGGAAATTGCAATTGAAGCAATTGTTGTGTTGTCATTGATGTCAAACCTTAACTGGTAAAACTGTCGCTACTTAGGAAAGTGCTATATCTATTGTATTATTATGAAGAAGGGAAAGAAAGGATGGTAACAATAGCACCTAAGGAAAGGTTGAGTTATCTTGATACTTCAAAGTGTACTTGGCTATGTTGTGCAATGATGAGACAATGTATTGTTTATCTTAGTAAGATTGAAGACTAAACTAGTAGGCTTGACTGAGTAAAAATGGAGAAATCATGTTCAAGTCGAGCAATGTTAGTGTCGACTGAGTTAGTATATGCCGAGTAAAATTCTAGTGTCAACCGAACAATAATTAATTGTCGAGAAAGATAGTATAAGCCGAGGAAACATTTTTTAGTAATGACCAAGCTTTCTACATGAAGACCGAGTAGTTGATCACAGTATTGACCGAGCCTCAACATTTTTATATTTGAAGAGAATTCAGATTTGGAGTTGACATTATTGAATTCTTGGATTATGTAAAATGTGTTGACTTTATTTATTGATTGTTTGTAAGCATTGAATGCACTAAAAAATGTTTTATTGTAAATCTTTAAGAGATTTGAGATGTTTCTAGTAAAGGAGCCGAAGAACATAAAGCAGGTAGATTCAATGAATCTGACCTAACCCTAAGATCTATGAAGGAGATTGAGCGGAAAAAGATGAGTTAACCTAATTGAGGAAGTATTAAGGGAACCTAAGCATTAGGTATGTGTGTGCATGGGTGAAAAGAGGATGTTGGAAGATCAGTAGATGTTATTGACTATATAAGCAAAAAGGCTGAAGGAGAAGTGTGGTGATTGCTTGAAGAAAAGTTCCGAGCAGATTAGAGATGGAGATGGAAAAGTTTCAAAGTTAGTAAACTAGCATTTTGTGTACGGAATTGGATCTAATATTTGCAAAGTGAGTTGTTTGTTTCTCATATCAATACTATTGCTACTTTCTAACCATTGTAACAGTCAAAATCATTTTAACAAAGGTTGACCTAACAATCATATGTTTAAATCCTTTGGACAAGGTTGCAGTCTAATGGATTGTATGTAAGTCCTATAACAAGGCTCACTTTTAACAGGGTGATTGAAATCGGGTCACACCTAACAGTGTGTATTGTAACCTTTGATAGGGTTGTCTTTTAACTGAGATCACTTCAAAAGAGTGAAAATAATAGTAGCATGTTACAAAGTGGTTTTTCCCAGATTGGGTTTCCACTATAAATCCTAGTGTCAATGCTTGTGTGAATGTTTTGGTTTGAACATTTCTGTGTTTTACAAGTTAGATATAGTTGGGTAGTGGACTACAATGTTATATGTTTCTATTATTGAATTAGTGATGATCGAGTTGGTTTTGGTTGTTAGATCTAATTTATAGAAAATTTTTTGAAGTTTGTTTTATACATTAAAACCTGAGAACAACTGATTCACCCCCCCTCTCTCTTGTTCTAAATCATATTAACAATTGGTATCAGAGTTGTGTTGCTTATTATTGGTGTTTACAGAAATCAAGTTTAAAGGGACTTGAAGCAAATGATTAGGATGTATAAGGAGGTACTGAAGCTGAATAAGGAAAACTTCCCTGCATGGCAAAGCTTGATGAAGCTACATCTAGCCGGTATTGGTGATTCTGTAAAGTACTACATTGAGAATGACTATGTCTCACCTATCACACCTTTGACTACCAAGGTAATGAGAGCCAAGCAAGAACATAATCAAGCAATGCTAGAAATCGTATCTACCCTAAGCTATCTGAAATGTGAGGACATAAAGGATTGCACAACTGCTAAGGGGATGTGGGACACTCTTGCAAGGATCTATGGTGGTGACTTAAATGTACTAAAAGCTAAGGCTGAGAGTCTCAAAGGTAAGTTTGATGAAATGAGAATGCAAGAAGGTGAGAATATTACAAAATATTGTGGTAGAATAAAAGAAGTTGTGAATGCTATTAGAGGAGCAAATGGGATTATTGATGATGAAACTATAATTGGAAAAGTACTAAGAACTCTGTGTCCTATATATGCTATTAAGATCTCAACTATTCAGGAATCTAGGTGTAACTCTACAAATCTACTTACTTTGGAAAGTTTGGTTGGCAAGTTGATTGCTTTTGAACTCTCTAACTATGATAACTTCACTATTGGTAGTATTGGTAATGTTGAATATGCTTTTAAGTCACAATTAGTTCTGAACAAGCCAAATAAAGAAAAAGAAAGATGCATCAATGAAAGTGAAAGTGTAAGTGAAAGTGAAAGTGACAGTGACATTTATGATGAAGAACTTGAAGATCTAGAAGCTCTTATGGCTAGAAGACTGAGAAGGGGAAAAGGAAAATATAAAGGTAAACTCCCTATTAAATGTTTTGCATGTAATAAAGTTGGTCATATAGCTGCTAGATGTCCTGATAGGAATGATAAAGATGAGGAAAGAAAAACCAAACACAAAGACAGAAGAGATGACAAAAGCTACCGAAGGCACAAAGACTACAAAGGAAAAGGTAAAAAATCTTGTTACATTGCTGAAGAAGAAACTGACACTGATAGTGATGATTTTTAAATTGAGGTAGTCTATGTTGCAATGAAAGATGAATCTGATGAGGATGAGAAAACTGCATTGATTTCCTATGTGAACAAGAATGACAAATGGATTATTGACAGTGGTTGTTCACACCACATGACTGGTGAAAAGAGTAATTTTGAGACCTTACATCATTATAGAGGTAAAAGTGTAAAATTTGGTAATGATGCACCATATCCTATTAGAGGAAAAGGTTTGATTAAAATGGCTAATAAGATCTCTTGTGAAATGCATATTGGGTTGAAGGTCTAAATTATAATCTACTAAGTGTTGCTTAGCTCAACAGCACTGGTTACCGAGTGGAATTTCACCACAAGAAATCTAAAATATTTGATACTACTAGTGAACTAATTGGAAGTGGAGAGCAGACTAGAGGTAATTTGTTCTATCTTGACCTATCTAAAGAAGTATGTATGGTTGCACAACTTGATGACATTTGGTTATGGCATAAGAGACTATGTCATGTTAACTTTGATAATCTGGTAGAAATAAGTAAGAAGAAGAAAGTAAGAGGTCTACCTAGATTGAAGAAACCTAAGAATGTGATGTGCAAGGAATGTCAGTTAGGAAAAATGACAAAGTCAAGTTTTAAGAGCAAATCCTTTACCTCTGAAAATATTTTAGATTTGGTTCATACTGACCTTTGTGGACCTATGGGTGTACAAAGTTACTATGGTGCTAAATATTTTATCTTGTTTGTTGATGATCATACTAGGATGATGCATGTAATGTTTCTAAAAGAAAAATCTAAAGCTTTTCAATTCTTTAAGTGGTATTTGGCTAAGGTTGAGAAGGAGACAAGTAAAAATCTGAAATGTCTTAGATCTGACTGAGGTGGAGAATTTATGTCAAATGAATTCAATTTGTTTTGCAATGAAAGAGGGATCAAAAGATAGATGTCTGCACCTAGAACACCTCCATAGAATGGTATAGCAGAGAGAAGAAATAGATCTATCTTGGATTGTGTAAGGACATTGTTGATTGAAAAGAATGTGGCATAGAAATATTGGAAAGAACCTATAAATATAGCTATCTACACTCTTAACTAGGTATAGATCAAGAAAGGTACAAATCTAACACCCTATGAATTATGGCATGGGCATGCACCGAGTGTTAAATACTTTAAAATCTTTGGAAGCAAATGTTACATTTTAAAAGATGATAGGAACTAAAATTTTGATGCTAAAAGTGATGAAGGCATATTCCTAGGGTATTCCACAAAAATTAAAGCTTATAAGTGTTTGAACTCTAACACTAACAAAATTGTAGAAAGTGTGAATGTCAAAGTTGATCAGTATGCTGAAAGAAATGAAGTTGATAGCAAAAGAGAACCAAAAGATTATAGATCTTTTGTGTATATTGAAGAAGAAGAAGAGGCAAGTAATAGACTTGCACCTGATGCCGAGTCTCAGGTAAGCAATTTTGAGTGACAGGAAGATGTTGTCGAGCATCAGGAAAATAGTGTCAAAAGAGAACAAGAACATGCCGAGTGACAAGATAATGCTATCAAGTATTAGGAAGAGGTTTCTAAGCATTCAGAAGCTGAATCAGACAATCTTGTTGAGGAACCTGATGAAATAGAGGAGAGAAGAGCTAAACCTATTTTGGAAAAATATGTAAGAAGGCATCACAAGCTTGAACAGATAATTGAAGACAAACATACTAGAATTTTGACTAGAAGTAAGACAAAGGATCCAACATGTTTACTATGTGAATTTGAACCTAAGTCAACTAGAGAGGCATTAGAAAATGAAGATTGGATACAAGCAATGAATGAAGAGATTGACCAAATAGAGAAGCATGATACTTGGACTCTGGTGCCGAGACCTGAAAACAAAAATGTTATAGGAACAAAGTGGGTGTTTCGGAATAAGTTGAATGAAAAAGGCGAAATAACTAGGAACAAAGCTAGGTTGGTATGCAAAGGCTACCCACAAGAAGAAGGAAGAGATTATGGAGAGACATTTGCCCCTGTAGCTAGATTGGAAGGAGTAAGAACTTTGCTTGCATATGTTGCTTATAAAGATTTCAAGGTATATCAAATGGATGTCAAGTTTGCATTTTTAAATGGTATACTAGAAGAAGTTTACATAGAATAGCTAGAAGGTTTTATTGATCTAAATAGAAGACATATGGTATGCAAACTGAACAAAGAACTATATGGATTAAAACAAGCTCCCAGAGCATGGTATGATGGATTGCATGACTACTTGATACAAGATGCTTTGCGTAAAAGATTTTCAAATGAAATGCAAACTGATTTTGAAATGAGCATGTTTGGTGAGATCAAATTCTTTGTTGGTTTACAAGTATATCAAATGAAGAAAGGAATTTTCATTACACAGTCTAAGTATGTTAATGAAATATTGAAAACTTTTAGGATGGAAGATTCTAGACTAGTGATTACTCCTATGGTTACTGGACAAAAGTTATCTAAGAATGATGATGTTGTAGAAGTGAACCAGACTTTGTACAGATCCATGATTGGAAAATTATAGTATGTTGTACATAGTAGACCAGATATTGCACTAGCTGTTGGGATTGTGGCAAGATTCTCTACCAATCCTAAGGAAACACACATGATGGCTATGAAAAGAATTATGAGATACTTGAAAGGGACTACTGATTATGGGCTATATTACAAGAAGGATGAAAAATTTGAACTTAGAGTATATACAGATGTTGATTGGGCAGGAAATGTAGATGACAAAAAGAGTACTAGTGGTGGAGCTTTCTTTCTTGGACAGGGGACAAAGATTAGTCTCCTGGACTAGCAAGAAACAAATTGCATTTCCCAATCTACTGTTGAGCTGAGTATGTTGCTGCTGCAGTAAACTGTTCAAATTTGGTATGGATATACAATTGTTGGTAGGCATGAAAGAAGAAATCACTAAACCTATTGTTATTTTCTGTGACAACACATGTGCTATCAAAATTTCTAAGAATCCAGTGATGCATACTAAGACCAAGCACATAGCAATCAAGTATCACTACTTGAGAGAATTGGTACAAGATAAAGAAGTTCGAATGGAATATGTGAATACAAAGGAACAATTAGGATAAATATTCACTAAAAATCTTTACCTAAAGAAGCACATGGGTATTTGAGAAGTCAATTAGGGTTGCTTCCCCTAAGTGAGGCTATCTAGTCAAGCTAGGAGCACTACATCAAATATGCTACAGTAGAATATTTATCAGATTGATGCAGAAGATTGTCACACTTTAGGACTGGCCTAGAGTTGTGAAGAAGAGCAAAGACAAGGAATCAGTCATAAGAAAGATGACAGAGGGAGAAACTCTGAGCTGCACAGATAATATCTACATTTGATGGATGTATGTTTTTCAAAGAGGGAGATGAACTGAGATGATATAATAACACATGACACTGAAAAGAAAAGTAAGGAGATGATGAACTGAGATGAAGGATCAGGATAGAGGGAGATCTAGATATTTTTGTTGGTCACAGAAGTGAGGCTTATAGATTATGAATCAGAATGAAGCTAAGGATATTATAAAAAAAAAATTTGATGGACAGATAAGTTTTTGGATTGGTTGGTAATCCATGTGTTATTCAAGTGATATCATATGGTGTTGCCATCAATGCTAAAGAGGGAGATTGTTGGAAATTGCAATAGAAGCAATTGTTGTGTTGTCATTGATGTCAAACCTTAACTGGTAAGACTGTTGCTACTTAGGAAAGTACTATATCTATTGTATTGTTATGAATAAGGGAAAGAAAGGATGGTAACAATAGCACCTAAGGAAAGGTTGAGTTATCTTGATACTACAAAGTGTACTTGACTATGTTGTACAATGATGAGAAAATGTATTGTTTATCTTAGTAAGATTGAAGACTAAATTGGTAGGCTTGACCACGAAAAAATGGAGAAATCATGTTCAAGCCAAGCAATGTTAGTGTTACTGAGTTAGCATATGCTGAGTAAAATTCTAGTGTCAACCGAACATCAGTTAATTGCCAAGAAAGCCAGTGTAAGCCGAGGAAACATTTTTTAGTAATGACCAATTTTTCTACATGAAGATCGAGTAGTTGATCATAGTATTGACCGAGCATCAACATTTCTATAATTGAAGAGAATTCAGATTTGGAGCCGACATTGTTGAATTCTTGGATTATGTAAAACATGTTGACTTTATTTATTGATTGTTTGTAAGCATTGAATGCACTGAAAAATGTTTTATTGTAAATCTTTAAGATATTTGAGATGTTTCTAGTAAAGGAGCCGAAGAACATAAAGCGGGTAGATTCAATGAATCTAACCTAACCCTAAGATCTACGAAGGAGATTGAATGACAAAAGATGAGTTAACCTAATTGAGGAAGTATTAAGGGAACCTAAGCATTAGGTATGTGTGTGCATGGGTGAAAAGAGGATGTTGGAAGATCAGTAGATGTTATTGACTATATAAGCAAAAAGGCTGAAGGAGAAGTGTGGTGATTGCTTGAAGAAAAGTTCCGAGCAGATTAGAGATGGAGATGGCAAAGTTTCAAAGTCAATAAACCAACATTTTGTGTATGAAATTGGATATGATATTTGCAAAGTGGGTTGTTTTTTTCTCAGATCAATACTGTTGCTACTTTCTAACCATTGTAATAGTCAAAATCCTTTTAACAGAGGTTGACCTAACAGTCATATGTTTAAATCCTTTGAACAACGTTGTAGTCTAATGGATTGTATGTAAGTCCTATAACAAGGCTCACTTTTAACAGAGTGATTAAAATCCTTTAACCAGGTCACACCTAACAGTGTGTATTGTAACCTTTGATAGGGTTGGCTTTTAACCGAGCTCACTTCAAAAGAGTGAAAATAATAGTAGCATGTTACAAAGTGGTTTTTCCTAGATTGGGTTTCCACTATAAATCCTAGTGTCAATGCTTGTGTGAATGTTTTGGTTTGAACATTTTTGTGTTTTACAAGTTAGATACAGCTGGGTAGTGGACTGAAATGTTATATGTTTCTATTATTGAATTAGTGATGACCGAGTTGGTTTTGGTTGTTAGATCTGATTTACAAAAAAGTTTTTAAAGTTTGTTTTATACATCAAGACTTGAGAACAACTGATTCACCCCCCCTCTCTATTTTTCTAAATCATATTAACACATGATACTCTAGTTCAAAGAACTCAATAGAAAATAAGGAATGGAAACCCTAGTATCATCACGAAAATGATTCACAAGGATAAAATGAAAATTATATACCCTAGTGAATCTATCGTCTAATGTAAGGTATTCCATAATCACCCTCAAGACATGCACCCAAATGAGCTTGATGTTATTAATACTGACATAGTTAACATTACCCTTAACAAGAATAGCCTTTTCCTCAATTGTTTTAGGAAAATATTTATAGGCCTTATTACCAATTTTCCTATCTTTGAAATAATTCATACCTTCATGCAACAAGTTAGTAATTTATGCAATTAGGTCTAGAGTCAAAGGGAAAGACTTACCCCCAATGTGCACCACTCCATTGTCCCAGCAAGAGGCAAACTCTTTAGTAATTCATTTTTCATTACCATGCAAGCGTCTGAGGTATTTATCAATCTTTCCCCTCTTAAGTTTTTCCCAGACAACTTTCTCTTGAACTCATCTACACTCTGAAGGTTCTTCTCTCTTTAGATCCCCTCCCATGTCTTTCGTCATACACTTAGGCTCTAGAACAAAAATCATAGTCAACGAGTTAGAGCCAGACTTTTTGAAATAGGAAACACAAAGCATAGCCAAAAATACCTTCAACACAAGAGTCATTTTGAACACCAAGAAAGCATGTATAAAAGGACGAGTCTTAATGATCTTGCACTTTGTTTTCCATTTCATTTCATGGGTTCTTAAAATCTTGTAATATCACTCAATATGATCATTACTCCATATGATTCCCTCCTTTTGGTTAATCTTATCATAATGAGTGAGTTTATTAATATCATCATTAATGTTACAAGTCCCAAGCCACTTGCGGGTGACATCATTTGTAACCCAAATATTAGCAAGCCCATCCACAGCCATGTTGGTTTCACGGTAGTCATGGGTTAAGTGAAACCTTTCACATTTGTGAGCAATATTTTTAATTTTTTCTATAATATGCTCAATTATCCATGAGAGTTTAGAAGTACCTTTGATGTTATTGATGATGTTAAGGGAATCTCCCTCCAACCATAAGTTCTTTTTGGTGTAATTAAATATTCATAATTATACTTAACTTAATCTTACTTAGGATAATGCATTGCATAATAGTTTTTCATTGATACACCTAGGATTTTGCACCTTAATTAAGCACACGATGTAGGATAAATTCCACTTTAGGTGTAAGATCCACCTTAGTGTTGTTATCACATTATCATCCTCATCTTATTGCACATACTTTAATGCATAATGGAGGATGATCCAGATTTGGTAGACATGTGATTACACCTTGCATAGGTGATACCTTATCATTCTCTCTTATCGCCTTTCCTATATAAGGATGCCTATTATGTAAATAATTAATAAAGGGGAATTCACTGGATCAATTCAATCATCAATCATTGCATTTATATCATCTCTCTTGTATTTGTTCTTTTATTTAACCTCTAGATCCTTGGTTAATTATTTTCTATTTGCAAATTCTTACATTGTATCAAAACCATTAGAGTGTTTTGATTAGCCTATTTGGAGAGATCTTGGTGCAAGTGTTGAAGGTTCAAATCTTAGATCTGAAGATCAGTATGTTGTGGAAGCGTCTTGGGGAAGATCTAACCTCACCATTGTATTCAGGAGGTTGTTTTAGTTAAAATCAACTATAAAATCACCCATATTCAGTGAAAGTCTAAATCGAGGCAAAAAAAAATTGCAAATCGAGTCGTACGGCCCGATCTGCACCTCTACAGTACGATTTTGTCAAAAAAATATTTTTTAATTCTATTTTTTATCATAATTTTTTTCCTGCAAAAATTTACTTTATGGGCTTGGTACGGGCCCTACATTTATTATTAGGTATCAGGGAATATTCTTTGACATTTGCATGATAGGGTGACATCATCATTGAATCGACTGGCAAAATCATCTTGGAGTTTCCAAACCAAGACCGCACCCAAGCTCAAGGCTGAAGCTGAGCCTGCCTAGCTTGGCTTACAACTTTGTTTATTTCATGGTCGTTCACATACAAAAAGAGCTTGTAAGCCCCGCCCACAACTAATGTGGGACTAAACTCCCACTTAGCAAAAGAACTTGGACAAAAGGACCCCATGCACACAGACTTCAAGTCGATCAGAGTTAATCTCTAAGCTCGACTCCCTTCCGAGCCTGATCGAGCACGACATTGCAGACAAGCCAGATCTAAATTCGATCCCTTGAGCCATCTGAGCCACAACCGAGCTCGATGGCTTGCGCTGCTTTGAATAATGACCTACGAATCGGCATATTAAAATTCCCTCATATCCTAAGGCACCAGGGATGTGGGACTAATCAACAGTCTCCATTGTTGGCGCTCTGCCCCAGTGATGATCTTGCCACCACTACCCTCTGCTTGTGTGTTGTCGCAGCCCCTCTGCTTAGAAGAAACATGCCATGCAATGCCCTGGAAGGTTTCCACATGGTGCCCTAAAAGGTTTCCATGCGATACCCTAGGAGGTTGCCACGCGGTGCCCCATTTGCCAACACCTTAGCGGCCATACAAACCATTCGGTTTGTGACATGTGGCCTACAGCCATGTCCCTACCAAGACACATCACTAAAGTAAGGACCAATATAGAAGCCACACCACCTACCACATCAGCCCTGACATCAGTTGTGGACATCATCATCTGTATGGATAGTGACATCATCAATACAGTTCTGCCATATCATCATGTCAGCATAGGCAAAAATTTTGCCATGTAATCAGACCCTGGGCCTAAATTTGATGGCCATCCAACCATCAAAATTGGGCAAATCGGCTTTCTGGTGACGCCCATATGGCCGTCAAATTTAAGATAGTTTGTTTCTAACATCATCAAGGCTTTGAAAATATTTTCCTGCACAATTTGAGTTTTCTATTTTGCAGTCCAACTTCAAAGGGTCATATCTTGCTCAATTTTGCTCATTTTTGTTGAGCAATTTTTATTTATTTTTTGGGTAGAATTTCCTAAAGATTATAGTGGCGGTATTATTTTTACAATTTTATGGCCAAATTAATTAGAAATTATAGATTTTCATGACAATTCCTAGTTGTTCCTGATTTTTGCAACTTCTAGGACTTCGTTTGGGCACATACGGTAACATTTTGAGGTGAATTTTTTTTTTTAAGTGCATGATTTTTCATCTACTTCCTAGATCTACAATCATATTTCAATGATTTAGGGTGGATATATAAATTTTAGAAATATCCTAGTTTGGGGCTATATTTGCACTTGGTTAATCCTTGGATTTTAGTTTTCTAATTTGGATCAGCCATTTGAAGGATTTATCAATAGTTATCAGTCATTATTTGGTTGTATTATGGATAATTCAAAGGTCAAAATCCTCACTCCATATAACTACCATGAATGGAAAGTATATTTAAGTGATCATTTGTTGAGTATTGGATTTCTTAGAATGACTCTTGGGTAGGATCAAGAGCCACTTACAGGTGTTGAAAAAAGGTTAAAATGGTTTGATCGAAGGGATAAAGCACTTGGCTCTCTTAGATCATCCATCTCTCATGATTTACACTTTCATATTGCATCTTGCACACATCCTCATGATGCTTGGGTCATATTGGAAGGACTCTTTGGTAAACCTGATAGAATGAGAAAATTAAGATTAGAGAATGAGATCATAGGTGATTTTGATAATATTCAAGACTTTTTCTCTAATTTCAATTCTATTAGATTGGGGCTTTCTACTTGTGGTATTGTTAAAGGGGATGAACAATTAATTTTTTCTATTCTTTCCAAGCTAGGCCCCAAATATTCTATCTTTGTTTCTACATTCTATGCTACTATGGATGCTCTTGGTAGTGCATACAAATTTCCTTCTCTTGATGAATGTGTAGCTCAACTCACAAGGGAACAAGAAAAGTTGGCACACATAGGTCAATTGAATCCTTCCACACATCATGCATTAATTGCAAATGAGTCCACCTCAAAGGCTTCTAATGGAAAAGGAAAGAAGAAACATAAGGATCCTAAGCCTCATGACAAAGGTAATGAATATCCTTCACAAAATACTATTGTATCCAAGTCCTCTTCAAGAGAGGAATAATCTAGAAGAAAGAGGGATAAATGTGCATATTGTTAAAAGCTAGGACATAATGAGCATAAGTGTTTTCAAAAGAATATTGATGAGCTTACTCACATTATTCAAAAGCACAATATTAAGTTTCCCTCATCAATGTCTACTCCTTCTTCTACACATTTGGAAACTTCTACATCTCCTTCATCATCCAAAGATAAAGGTAAAGGAGAAGAACTCTTGGCTTCTACGCATCCTGAACAAGGCAAATGGCTTCTTGAATCAAGTGCATCACATCATATGTCATCTTCTATGGATATGCTTTCTTCTATTGAACCTTGTAATATTTTGATGGGTAACAACACATACATGAGATTTTTTGGGAAAGGTTATATTCCTATGAGAGAGGGGACATTTAATGATGTTCTTTGTGTACCATCCTTGACCACTAATCTCCTTTCTATTTACCAAATTACACGTGGGGCACAAGGTAAAATTTTTGAGTTCACTCCTAATTTTGTCTACATTAGGGACATGGAGACTAGAGAAGTCATAGCTATGAGAGTTTTTTATCAGACATCATGCTTTTATTCTTTTTCATATTTTGTTGATGATATTCATGATGTACACATCCCTTTTCCAAAGGATAATTATGTATGTGAGGAGAACTTTGGACACTTGAATCATTTTTTTGTTGAGACAAGTGTTGAGCTTCCTAGTCCTCCACCTCTTGCTTCTTTATACATGGGCTCTACTATTCAGTAGTATGATCATATTATTTTAGATCTTGTAGAATGTGATGACTACTTGGATGCATCTTCATTATTTGTTGATTCTCATGATGCAGATTTGGGAGATATACATGAGGGGGTTTCTCTTCTCTTTGATGATAGAATCATAGTTGGGGATACCTTTTCACCTTCTTTGGAGATTGGTGTTCTTGATTCTTCTCCTTCTTCACTTGATTTGTCACATGAGGTGATAGATTCTTTGATCTTGGAGAGACCTATTCAGTCTTCATAGATTCATACATGGAGACCTCCATCATTTTCCTCCTTCCATTTGCACATGGATTGGCTTCTTCATCATTTGATGTATCTATTTCTTCCTAAGGGAAGACATGTCTCTTGTAAGCATTGACTTATTTTTTGTTTGTAGGTACTCTTCATCAACATGGGAGCTTCTTCATTATGGTGGGGATATCATGTCTCCAGCTATCCTTCTTATGGGGGTTAATTCTTTGTATATACATGATGTATGTATTTCTTGGGGGATCTTGAGTACTCCATCCATCCATGCATCTTGTTTTCTTCTCTCTTTTTAAGGGAGGGTTTTTCCCATGAGGTTTTCCCTCTTTCTCCAATTTATGATATTTTTGCATTTCATGTATTGCATTGCATATTGCACATGGGTACCTAGCTAACATGGCCTAGTAGCTCAGACCCATCTTACATTGTGAGTTTAAGTTCATTCCCCTAAGTTTCACTTAAGGGGTGGGTGTTGGTGTAATTCAATATTCCTAATTACATTTAACTTAATCTTACTTAGGATAATACATTTCATAGTAGTTTGTCATTGAGACACCTAGGATTTTGCACCTTAGTTAAGCACATGGTGTAGGAGAAATTCCACTTTATGTGTGAGATCCACCTTTAGTGCTCTTATCACATTATCATCCTCATCCTATTGCACATACTTCAATGCATAATGGAGGATGATCCACATTTGATGGACACATGATTACACCCTACATAGGTGATAGCTTATCAACTCCTTATCATTCTCTCTTATCACCTTTCCTATATAAGGAGGCCTATTATGTAAATAATGAATAAGGGGAAATTCATTGGATCAATTCAATCATCAATAATTGCATTCATATCATCTCTCTTGTATTTGTACTTTTCTTTAACCTCTAGATCCTTGGTTCAATCTTTTCTATTTGTAAATTCTTACAGTTCTTACAACCTAACTCATAAGCTATCATAATAGTGTTGAGATCCTCCATGGCCTCAGCTCTGTGATTAGATTGAACTCCCAAGGAGAAAGCAATAGCTCTGACACAATAACCTTCCTAATCTCTTATAATACCACCACCAACAATATTGCTCATATTACCTTTGGCAGCCCTATCAAAGTTGTCTTTGAGCTATCCTTGGGGAGGAGAGGACCAAATAGCATCATCTTTGGGATGAGGAGCTTTAGATTCGGTAATGTTAAACTGCTAGTTTCTAATATTCTCCATATTCTCCTGAGCTGAAATCAAGGAAGGGTGGTATTAATAATCATATTTAATTTTCCTCCAACCCTCTACAAATAAGATTCCCTACCAACTCAGCTTTCACAAAATTCTCCCTGAACACTTTTTTATTCCTCTACTTACAAATTTGCTAGCTCAAATGCAGGAGAATCAAATTCTAGAAAACTTTGGCCAATTTGTTCGAAAAAGGACATCTCCATTGAATAATAGAATCATGCCAAGAGAGAGGGAAACATTGATAGAAGTTCCATTTGATAAGAATAATCTCCCAGACCTTACGGGAGTAGGAGAAGTGAAGCATAATATGGTCACAATATTTAGCTTCCTCCATACATAAGTAGCATCTATTAGGAAAATAGAACCCTCTTTTTGAAAGATTATCTAAGGTCAAAGGTTTATTTTGAGCCAGAAGCTAGAAAATGAAATTAATCTTAGGAATAAAAAATTTAAACCAAACCTTAGAACACAATCGTCTGTCTTCCTCCATAACCATCAGCTTGCTAGTAGAAGAAATAGAGTAATTTCCTTTTGAATTAGGAGCACAGATAAGTTTGTCATGGAAATTGTCATTAACAAACCAAGTTTGTAATACCATATTAAGAGACTGAAGCTTTCTGTCAATTTCTCCCAAGTTGATCCATTTATTTCCTCTCTAGTAATTGCTAACCTTATCCCCAAGAGAGTCTTTACATCTTTCTATAACTTGGCTCCACTCTTGGTTATTAGACAAAGGGTCCGGTTGAATCCAACAATCCTCCTAGAAGTCAATTTTCCTACCATTTCCCAAGTTCCATCTAGCACCTTTAAGAATAAGCTCCTTAGCATTGTATATTCTATTCTATATATAAGATCCTTGCACTTTCTCTCCTGAAAGGATGAAGTCTTCTAGAGAAGGATGGTTGAAAAAATAGTTATTCATGATGATAATATTTCATCCTTTTCTTTCTCCATAGACTCTCCATATTTGTTTTTCCAAGAGGGCTTTATTAAAACTTTGGACAGTTCTCATCCCAAGACCCCCCAAATTTTTAGGCTTGCAAAACCTGTCCCAAGCCACAAGGCTTAATTTTTTCTTTTCTTCCACCCCTAACCACATAAATATTTTTTGGATTCTTTCAATCATCATAAAAAATTTATGGGGTATCTTGAAGAGGCTTAAAGAATATACAGGAAGATTTTGCAGAGTAGACTTCAACAATTGAATCTTACCATCATTACTTAAAAGGGATCCCTTCCAACCTGTTAGATTTCTATTAAATCTTTCAATAATGGAAAACTAGAATTCATCAGGAAGTTTAACACTCGTAGGAAAACCAAGCTAGGATGAGGTAAGAACCCCGATACTGAAACCCAAGATATTAGAGATCTTCCTTTGTCTAACCTTAGGAGTATTAATGAAGAAGATAAAGCTTTTGCTCTAGTTAATAAGTTGACCAGAGGCCAAAGTATAAGTTGTTAGGGAAGCCTTCAGATTTCTAGCTTCCTTAACAGTTGTTGTCCCCATTATGATAGTATCATCCACAAATTTCTCCCGGGAGAAAAAGGTTCTGGCCGAAGAAGGTTGGAGACCAGTTATCAACCCTTATCCCACCAACTTACTAATGTATCTACCCAAACACTCAGCCATAATAGGAAAAAGGATGGGAGATATAGGATCACCTTGTCTTAGGCCCCAAGAGGGTCTGAAAAAGTTGGAAGATCTCCCATTAACAATAATACACGAAGAGACCGTCGTCACTAGTTGCATAATAAGTTTGATGATTCCTTTGCCAAAGCCAAAAGCTTCAAGAATTTTTTTCAGATAAATCTAGTCCACTCTATCATAATCTTTAGAGAGGTCAAGATTCATAAGAAAACCTTGTTTCTTAGCAACTTCCAAGGAATAGATGTTTTCATGAACAACAATAATGGAATAAAAAATTTACCTCCCTGAAACAAAGCCATTCTGCTCGGGGGAGACAATCGAGGGGAGAATAGACAACAAACTCAAAGTTAGCACTTTAGAAATGATTTTATAAAGAGAATTAAAAAGACTAATAGGTCTGAAGTGATCAACAGTATCACCTCCAGGATTCTTAGGGATCAAAACCAGGAAGGTTGCATTAAGTTCCCTAAGAAGTTTTTAGTGCCAAAAAAATCCTTTACCACTGCATTCACCTCTTTCCCAAAAATATCCCAAAAGTGCTGAAAGAAAAACATGGGAAAACCATCAGAGCTTAGAGAATTCTCACCTTGGAAAGAAAAAACATCCTTCCTTATTTCCTTATCCAAAGGGATAGCTTGAAGCCTAGCATTGGTTTCTTCATCAATCAATGATGGGATAGCCTCTTGAATTTTATCTTGATCCAAAGGAGCTAGCATGGGATCTTTAGTAAGGAGAGAAGAAAAGTAGTTAAGTATTTCCTTTCTGATATCCTCCTCCTTAACCATCTTGTTCCCATTAAAAGAAAGGCTTGTAATTTTGTTCACAACCTTGTGTTTCATAGAGGTCATATGAAAAAATCTAGAATTTTTGTCCCCTGCCTTAAGCCATAAAGCTCTTGATCTTTGATGCTAGAAGGTTTTCTCCTTGGATATAATATTATGATAATTATCCAACAAGGTGTTTTTAGTGTTTCTGAGCTCCTCAAAGAGGCCTCCTCTTGAATTTGATCCTGGACCTCTTTAATATCAAGTTGCACACAACTTTTGGATAGGAAAATGTCTCCAAAGACTTCTATGTTCCAAATTTTATTCTTTATTTTTATAGAATAAAATTTATTAGTAACTTTGTACATAGCTCCACCTTTCATGGCATAATTCCACCATTCTATAATAGTATCTTCCAGATTGGGATGGGCCATCCACATTTTTTCAAACCGGAAAGGAGAGTTACTTTTTCCTCTCAAGGGATTAGCAGTAAAGAAATTAGGAAATGATCAGACCCTATTCTCAGCATAGAAGAAAGGGAACAAGAGTACCTCGAGATCTAGTCCAGAGAAATGAGGGTTCTATCCAACTTAACCTAGAGAATCTCTTCTCACTATTCTTCTATTATACCAAGTAAACAGAATACCCTCTAGCTCCACATCCAAAAGTGCCTCTTGATTAATAAAGTCCATTAAATCCAACCTATTATCAATCTATGAAAGGTTTCCACCATTTTTTTCAGAATCTTTCAGAGGATTATTGAAATATCCCATCACTATCCAGCTTAAGTCCTGAAAATTCTTACACATATCTTTCAGACTATGCCAAAATTTATGTCTCCCTAATCTAGTATTAGGGGCATATATATTCATAAGATTCCAAGAAAAATTATCTCTTGTATGGGAAACTTTCACCATAATGATGTTCTTGTCAACCTTAATAAGAGGACAGTTAATAGACCTTTTGTTCGAAAAAATCACCACTCCTCTTGAAGCTTCATCTGAGTCACTACCAATATTGCCTCCATTCTTGATTGGGTGAATTTTTTCAACTTTCTCCCTAAGCATTTTAGTTTCTTGAATAAGAAAATATCTGGATCACAGTCTCTAACAATATTTTGAAGAACATCTTATTTGTGGGGACTATTCAGTCCTCTAATATTCTAGGAAATTATTTTCATCTACGGTATGGTGAACATATCTCCTTGATGGTAAGTTTACACCCATCCACAATATTATGTCTGGCTTTCTGTCCTCTTGCTTCTTTCAATGATTTTATGCCTCTATTATCTTTAGGAGATCCAACATCTGCCTTTTGTTGGCATCTTGTTTGCACACCTCCATAGGCTTGACTATCATTTTTCTTGGTTGATCTAGATTTAAAAGATGCATGGTTCTTTGTAATACCCTTTTTGGTTGAATTTCTATTGTTATTTTTCTCGCCTATTTTTGCCCATTCTCCTTCTTGATCATTCTCCATGGTAAAAGGTTTGACCAAGTTCTCTTCCCTCCAGTTACTTAGAGATAAAGGGTCATCATTTCCACTATCCTCAATAGTATCACTATTTGAGGAACCTTCTAGCATAGAATCCCCTTAAGGGTTCAAATTTTATAAGGGTTCCTCAGCTCTTATCATTTCTTTGAATGAATCTTCCACTCTAGAAATAGGAGTAGTATTATCCAGTTCCTGGGATCCCACACTCTCCAATCTCATAGTAGATGGGAATAGTTCTCCATCCATTTTGACTTTAATATTTTTGGTGGATTTAATGGTAGGCAACCTCACTTGTTCTTCTGACCTCCCAGCATCTTTACTAACAACTAGAGGATTTTCCATTTCTTTAGGAGTGTCATTTCTAGGAAAAGCCCCCTCTGGCTCTTTTTCCTTTCCTTCCTCGCCTATATTTTCCATGGTTCTCAATTCAGGCTTACTATTTTGGTTTTTTTTCCTTCCATTCTTTCTTTGTCTCTTTCTTTTTTTCCTGAATCCCCTTGATATTTTTATGTTGTTTATGAGGACCCTCCTTTGCCCAATGACCATATTTTTTGCAAACAAAATAGGTAAAGAGCACTGATTCATCTTCAACAGATTGAATATATTTTCCAAGCTTAGAAATAATAGATATAACTTCAAGAAGTTCCATAGATTGATGGATATTCACACATATTCTTGCATAGACCAACCTTGATCTCACTGCTATCATAGGAACAATGGACAGGAGTTCACCAAAAGAAACTGTCAGTCCTGCAAAAACATCCTCAGCCAATATTCCATTGGAAGATTGGGGAAATACACCCAAATAGGGGCAGAGACAAAGAAGTTATAATTGAGATTCAAATTGGTCAACCACTTTTGCAGCGCCAAGGATGACTTGCCAAACATCCAGGGTCCTCCACATAGAACCTTAGAGAGATCTTCCTCATTAGAGAACTCAAATGAGAAGAATCCTTTCGGCATGGCAGCAATATCCACTTGACCCTTAAGATTCCATTTTTTCACTGAATAGGCTCTAACCACTTTAATGTTTGGTCTTGGCCCAATAAATTTATCTACCAAGGTCAGAGCCATGGTAGAGCCAGTGTGATCCACAAGAGGGTCAGGTAAAAAGATACCCAAAACTCCCTTCCTAGGTTTAGAAATATTGTTAATACACAGAAAGGAATATTTTCCAATAGGTTTAACCACAAAAAGAGAAGACCAACCTCCTTTAGCCAAAGACTCTGAGGAAAACTTCTCAGCAAAGTTTTTAGAGATAGACTTACCCGCCATAGGAGTTATTATTTTCTCAGACCCACCACCTCGGGAAATAATATCATTAGGTTCCTTGTCTTCTTCTGATTCCTTTGAGGAGCCCTCACCTGACATTCCTACCCCCTTCTACAAAGCACTTGCATCGTTTCCTACAGAGAATCCACCATTAGCTAGTTTACCGCCCAAGCCAGAATTCAAATTCGAACCTCCAGCTCTGCTCGCCATAGTTCTTGATATTTTGTAATAGTCTATGTTATTATACATATATATTATAGTTTAATATTATTTATACAAGACAATATATGTATATTATTATATAGTAAGTATAATATGTTAATTAAAAATAAATTTAATCTATTTTTTGCATAAATGTGTGTGGTACATGAGATCAATTATAAATCACTAATTAAGTGGTGGTGTTTTCTTTAACATATTTTAATGGAGATAATCATATATTTATTTAGTTAATTTTTACGTGTTTCTCCTTATTTGTTTTATATTATTTCTCAATGAAAAAGGATAGTTGATTATCTTTAAAATGAAATTATTTTTTATTTCAAAATTGTAGTTTAAAAAATTAACACTATATCCTATATTTTTATATAAATTAAGCTCATTTTTAAATAATATTTTGGATATATTTATAATTACATATTATATATATAATGGAAATTATTAAATATATATAATATAAAAATAATTGATATATAATATATTTAAATATAATATACATTGACCTACATTTAATATATAATCACATTTCAGATTATATAATATTTGTTAAAATAAAAATTATATCTTTATTATATTATATTGTAAGTTACTAAATTTGTTTTTAAAATAATATTATATTTATATTTATCATTATATATTAGATTTAAAGATATTTATATTATATTATATGGTATTATTTAAATTAATGTGTATATCTAAGCTAAATATACATCTTTCTCCCCTATCTCTATCTCCTTAACTTTGCCTACATTTTTTTAAAATGTGCTTTGTCTTTCCTATTATATGTATTTGGTCATCTCTCATTCTTTCTATGCCTCTCTCCATATCCTCTCTCTTTTTATCTCTCCACTTCTCTATCATCTCTTTATTTCTCTCCCTTTCTCTCTATCTATTTATATATCTCTGATCCCTCTCCCTCTTCACCTCTATCTCTCATCATTCACACACTCCCTCTTTCTCCCTCCATATCTCTATCTCTATATTTCTTTGTATGTATGTATGCATGCATGCATGTATGTATTTATGTATGTATGTATGTATGTATGTATGTGTGGGTATACATGTATGTATGCATGCATGTATGTCTATATATTTATGTATATATGTATATATGTATATGTATGTGTGTTTGCATGTATTTGTATATGTGTATATACATCTATGATGTACATGTACATGTTTATGTATATGTACACACACACACACACACACACACAAACACAAACACAAACACAAACAAAAATACACATATATACATTATAAAATGATATTTTTTGTCTTCTTTGAATCAACTATGTATCCACTTATAGGAATCTAAGCATGATTGAAAAAAAAACTCTAATCTGAAAGATAATGAAGATGTATTTGAATGCATCACTTATCCATTGATCCCTATGTTGCATAGACAACATCATGACCTACTAAATGACCTCATGTACTACACAAATCTACACAACTAATAGACAAAAATTTGTCCTAATTTACCATCCAAATCTCTTTGGCATACCCATTGGACACCAAGGTGCAATTGTAGTAGACTTATATGAACACAAATTAGTTGTATTTTTTACTTGGTAACATAATATTCTTACTAAAATTCAGTAAGAAGAGATGTGATCATTTTTATTTCAACAACCAATTCAAGAAAGAATAATTAAATGCACCACTAGTAATTGAAGAAAATAGATACAAAAGAAAAAAAAATATGGTCAATAAACACAAAAATATACAACCAACATTTAATTACAGCTCAAGATAGATTATACATAGTCTCATCTTTAATCTCCTCCTTAATTAAACTCCCCTTCATGAGTTTGAATTCTATATCAACTAAAAAACTATAAACTATTATCTTCGACTATGTTCTAATTTTTTTAAACCTAATTTACCACAATAAAAATTGATAGTTTCCTAGTTAAATAGGATTGATTTGGAGCAGTGGACAAAATTCCTATTTTTTTTTTTTAGCAAAATGAACTCTTAAACTTACTATGTTGTGAACCAAAATTGTCAGAGGGAGTAAATTCCCTTTCACATGAAATATGTTCTGCATATTTCTCCTCTTCATTTTTAATTTAAAACCTCTTAGTTCAAAGCTATTTTATATGAAAACAAAATTCATGAAATTAATGTATTAAGAAACTTAACAATCTATGAGATTATTTTTTATCTTAGGATGTTGTTGCATCAAACATTTAGATAATTGTTTGGAATGTATGGAAGAACCATCCTTCTAACTTGAATAATCAAGTCACAATGTTCCCTTCTATCAAATTAGATATTTATGGAAATCGTCACATTTTTATTCTTTTGCTTCAAACTTCTTGTTAGATCATAAATCATTCTCCTCTTTCAATTTGTGCTCTTTTCTTTTTGTAGCTCATTATTTTCTTATATGTCCTTTTTTTGCTAAAAATCATTAAGGCTTCTTGCTTCACTTATACCACCTCCTATTGCACCTATACATAAACCATTAAAAATAAAAATAAAGTTAAGGGAATAAAAATTCCTCATAAGTGCTTCCTCTTGTGTGTCTTTCCATTTAAGAATACTTTCAAATTCTTCTTTTATAAGGTCTTAATTACCTATCTCTATGTGATGTTGTTCACAAGATGACTTTTTTTCTCATTATTCTCCTTTGTTACATGATAAATGTGTGTTCTTCTACTTTCTCCCTTAGTCACTCTTATTCTTTCTTCAAGAAAGTGATGATTCCCTATTTATTAATGACAAGATCCTCTATACATTCCCCTATTTTTCTCTAGTTGGTTTTGTTCTCTAAAACCAAATTGTGTTCAACACATATAGAGCTCCCAAAGATCTCCATCTCTCTTGTAGCTTCATCTCTAATGTGGACTACTTCCAATGCTACAAAATCTTGGGCCTCTTACTATGATAGGTTAGATTCATCTTCATTGTAATCTTCAAAATATTTTCCACTTTCACTGTAATCTTCAATACCTTATTCAAAGTAACACAATTCAAAAAAACCATCCCACTCATACTTTTTATCTTCATCTCACACATCTATATTTTCTCTATGTAACTCTTGAAAGATCGCATTCAAGGATCTTCTATCCACTAATACCTTTTCCAAATCTTCAATGGATTTAATCTTTCTTTGTTCTAATAGATTCATACTTTGGCTAGTCCTTGACTATATGGATTTACTCTCCAAGAATATATCTCTTTCTCATAATATGACTATATATCCTTAACATTGTTTTTCACCTTCTCACAAATTTTCAACACCTTTTTTGTAGATTTATTTTCCTTTTCCTCCATATTATTGCATATCTCATCTTTCTCCAACATGCACCATGACTCCTCCAAACTATATTATGATTTTTGTATCTCACTAAGTTGGTCCTTTAATAACCTTTTATTTTTCCTTTGACTTGTCTTTTCTTTGATCTTGGTTATCCTTTATTTTACATTATGATATAACTTTGTATTGTGATCCTTTACCATATCCACAATCCCAAAATAGAGCTATAACACTCTTCTCCTCTTCCATGTTGAATAGATGGTTTACTCATGTATCAATATTATATTGATATCCTTCATCCTTTTACAAAAGTTAATTCAAATGTGAAAATTATACATACGATTTAATGCTTTATAATGTTGGTGTGAAAGGGGTATTGTACTTAGTATTATATCTTCATTTTTTACACCTAGATCTTATCCATGAATGATACTTAAGTTTACTTATGGAACACATAGGATACTTCCCACTGTAGTAAATATTTGATATGTTTCCACCTTAAGTGGGTGATAAGTTACCACTCTATATCTCAAGTCATGAGATTAAGGCACATGTCATAATCTTATGTCATCCTATGTTTTCTTTGACCTATATAATGAAGGGTCCCCTTTGAAATATCAAGTAATTATCTTGTATCATTTGCATCCTTTGATGGAATAGTATTATTCTTTCACAGTTCGTCTCTCTTTTTCTTTCATCTTAAGTGGCTATAATCTTCGTCAAATCTTACATGGTATAGAGCATTCTATACCAACTTTTACATGGTGACTCTTATATAGTATTATTTGAGATATTCAAGTTGATAATCTTAGTAGATCTTTAAAATTTGAGTATATTATTTTCATGCATTGAATGTTGTCTTGGAGAATTAGAAAAATATAATAGAAAGACTAAATTTGGGGGTTTCTTATTTTTGAATTTATATTAAAATTCAAAATAAAATCTTTTGTGCAAATATGAGCTCGTCATTGTGTCTAGGGATTTCAAAAAAGTCATGTTTTCCTTTCAGTTTTGTCCAAATAAAACATTGGAGGCTCAATTTACGAAGGTTTAAGCTCAGAAGTTGTTACATAAAAAATGTACATGTCATTTTTTTAGCATCTTGGGCCAAAATCATCCCTTTCATCATGCTTAAAAGACCCAAGAGCCCTAATATCAATTGTCAATTTAGATCACTTCACCTGAGCCATCACAAAAAAAATTTGTCCCTCCTTAGTTATTTGTATGACCATATAATCGAAATTATTGTAGGGTATAGTCATCCTTTACATAGACGATATACTCGATAATTCTTTATTTTTGTAAAAAAATATTTTTTATTTCTTTTATTTTTTTAAGAAATTAAAAAATTCTAATTCTAATTTTTTGTCACATACTATCAAAATGTCATCTCTACTATCATTTCCACACACTACAGAAGTTTTTTTGGGCACTTGCAAAGGATTCGTTGGCATTTCTTCACAATGTGGGTTTATGGCTTGGATGGATCCCGAGAAGAAAGAATTTGCCTGGTGTAGAGGTACTCAAGGCCAACCCTTCGGTAACAACTTTGTGCATTCCCTCTTTTAGAGTGCATGTGGCCTTAACAAATCATGATCAATCATCTATAAAGCACAATGAGAAGGGTGTTTGGTCTTAGCTAGCTTGAACTAGTGGCTTCATTTCTCGAACTTGGTCAAAATCTCAAAATGTTGTGCTAGGAGGATATATTCCACAAAGTTTCAGGGATGGGGATGTATTTCTGGTATAGGTACGGTCCACGGTCAATTTTAATGGGATGGTAAGGGAGATCTATTATAAAAATAGTGGATTTTTTATATATACAAAAAAATTTCAAATATGCATATCATAACATTGAAAAATCATTCATCATAGACATTTTAGAAGCTTAATATATAGAATTAGACTTTAATTAAGATTTGACATGTAAATTGATAAGAAAAATAACAAAACTCAAATGCTTTCATTGTCAATATATGGCATATAGCCAAAATTCCCAAAGGATCCAAATTTCAACCATGAAATGACAAAATATTAAAATGTAAACACTATACCTAAACTACTAAAAAATGAACATATAAGTCCATAATAATATATAATTATCCATAATCGGTAGATTGTAGGTCTAAGATTATAATCAAGTATATTTGATGCTCAAACCTCCCCTTTCAATTGTTGTTCACTCTTTGACCAATTGCTCCTTCTTTTGTTGATCTTCTCCTTTGCAAATTTGAAATGCATTTTTTTTCTTTTCTTGGTTAGTTTATGCTTAGAGTAGGTTTTGGTATTGTTAAATGTGGTTTGGGTGTTCTTGTGGACAACCAAAAAAACATCAAATTTAAAAATATCTTATTTTTTGACACTAGAAATCTAAAAATGGATTGGGCCATAGGAGATGGCCAAAAGTCCTCAAGATGATAGGGAACTTCTAACCATCCCCTAGCCATCCTAGGGGCTCCTAGTCATCGCTAACCACTTTCAGAGTTGTTTCAAGGACAATTTCCTAATTTTGAAAAAAGGGTATGAGAGGGTTGATAGGAAAATGAACTCCATGTGTCCCTGTACCATACTGTGGATGGGAGAAAGTCAAAAAACCTAGGGAATGCATCACTGTAAAATGTAGATAAGAAGTCAATGGAAATAAAGCCTTTTTTTTTGTCAAACATGGTTTATTTGGAGGATTTAATGGATACTAGCTGAATTTGGAGGGTGACGCCACAATAGCGGGTTACACTTTTTTAGACATGCTGATTTTTGCTGAAATAACAAATTTTTAATAAAATATGATGATTTAAGCCTTGAGATGTTCCATTTGAAGGAATTAATTACAAATGGTTAGCTCAAAGCCTCTTAGATAAGAAAAACATTGATATAACATCTATACTCCTCATTCATACCTACAATGGAGTCTCCTTTGCACCTATTAAAATGCTGACAAAAGATCACTTCGACTTTATCTTTTAGTAGATCAAATGAATCCATTTGACAAACCTATCTATGTAGTAAGCTACTACTGAGAAAAATATTTCCAATGATTATAATGTTAATATATATTAAGTTTATTATGACTTTTTATTTTTAGTTTAACTACACATAGATATTTCACCGTATCTCTACCTCTATGTTTGATGCTTATGGAAAAATTGTAAATGAGAGAACAAAATTTTTTAAAAATATCTATGCCCTAGGTATTGAATTTCTATTTCTATCAAAAAAAATAAAAAATGAAATTGGACAAATACACGACAAGTTATAAGCTATGTAGTTAAGGTATGTCAAAATTAGAGTTTAGTCAACTTCAAACATTAATAAAATGTGCAATAATAGTGATAATGTTGTCAAACCGATTGCATTCCCTTTGTATGGATGTTACAAAACTAAATTCAAAAGTCACACTGATATCTATTTTAGAAAAAAAAGTTATGTAATGTGAAAATAATGTAACTCTTTGAAAATGACGTTTTCAGCCACATACCAATTTTTGTGGGAGAAAGAAAAAACCCTTAAAATAAATTAAAAAATAAAAATAAAAAATATATTTAGAATCTAGACATAAAATCCTAAAAGACTCTAATTTACATCATCTTATGATTTCAAATGGTTTAATGACAATATGCATCCGAATCTGAAAGTTTTTTTTCAAAATGTAGTGTTGAGTGTCCGTTCAGGCAAAAAAGTGTAACCCACTATTGTGGGTTCACCTTGGAAAAGCTAGGGTAAGGTATTATGGAGGGGGACTTCCTAAAAAAATTCAATGGGTGCTACTGAATTTTTTTAGTAATATTTTAAAGCCAATTTCTCATGAATTTAGTAGAGGAACTCAACTTAAAAGGCTAAGCTCCAAAATTGAAGGATGTTGGTGGTCTCATGAAGAATGCTATTAATAAAAGATTAAAAAATAAGTATTAATTTATTTCTATTTCTTTTCTCAAATCTTAGGTAACATGGCAAAAAAATTCCTAAGTTGGTGCGACAATTTCTAGTCCCACCCCAATTTCACCCGATGAAATATACAGTCCTAAAAAGTAGGGGTTTCTATTTTTTAGGGGAAGATTCTAAATAATCCTCTAGCATGATTTATTTTGTTTAATGGGACCTCTCATTCCATGAAAATATCCTAAATCCTCATCATGGAACTTCACCCTTATACCAATGGATTTCTCAGACATGGCATTCGATTTTGAAGGGTGATCTATTTATCTACCCTTGTCCACGAGGTTCCTTTTGTATGGTTTTTTATAAGGTCAAGGATTGTTGCAGTATCTTGTGTGACTACCAATAGGAGTGTGGTCAACAATTATTAATTTTGAAGGCAGAGAGCTCTTCTTTCAATCCAAACATTAAATCCTTTACTACAATTACAATGTGGGTAAGATTATTAGATATCCCTCTACGATTTTGCTTTGAATCCTATTTTAAAACTATTAGTTACTCGTTGGGGAAATTTCTAAGGATTGATGAGGATTCTTAAAATTGTCTAATGTCACCTATTCATGCACATTGGTAAATATTGAATTTACCAAGGATCTCTTTGTTGAGATCTATCTCAACACAAAAAATGGAGGTTGGAATCAAATTGTAGACTATGAGGGAATCCTCTTCCAATGCCACAAGTGTTTTGCTACTGGTGGCCACATTGTGGCACACTTAAAAAGAGAAATAAGAGCAAGGCTACTTGATCTAAACATGTGCCCTCACATCATTAATCAGTAGAAAAGGATGCACCATATTTGGAAGGAAAGTATGGTGTTGAGGCCTCCAATAAATCAAATGGGGAGGAAACTCCAAAATCTTCACAATTAACATCAATGAATTTGGCCCATCCACTTCCCAATTGGTGTGATAGTGTTAAGGCTACTTCACTTTCCTGTGGGGATGGTTGAGCAAGAGGAGAGTTCTGGAATTTGATTACTTAAGGGTGGGATTAAATCTACAAAATATATTGGATGAGAGCTATAAGGGGTGGAGGTCCCAATGGTAATTGGATAGTTGTGAAAAGAAAAATAAAGAGATGAGGTTAAATTGCATCTTCACTCCTTTTCCAAAAAAGAATCAAAATCCTAAACTTGTGTTTGCATTTTATCATGATCTTGGGCCATTTGTTTTTGTTTGTGCCTATTAATGGGTTATGATCATTATTGTAATATTGGGCAGATAGTATACTATCTAGTCCAAGTGAAGGAAGCATTATGCAATATTCAAAAGTATTTAATTTTTTCATATAGACCTATGTATAGCACGCATGTACCCATCAGCACACACCAACATTGACAAAGAAAGAATATTATGTTAAAACATGAAATAGTAAAATAGCATAGTTCATTCACTACAAGAAGTAAATTTTGGGTGCCTAGGTATATTCTACAAATCATATTCCCTATTGGCATCACCACTATTTTAGCAGGGTCTTAAAATTTATTTTCACCCCTCTCATTTTTATATTTATTTGTTGAGGAAAATGTGATAGGCACATAACTCAATCATCTAGCATCCTTTTTAGTGTATTTTTTACTTAGGGTATAATTCCATGCTCTTTGCAGTAGTGCAATTGGTTTTTTTATTTTAACATTTGGTTTTTCCATAAATTGTAGACTCACATAGATGTTGCTAAGTAACCCTCGGTTTGGAAATTTTCTAGCATCCCCAAAGATCCAAAACTCCACCAAAGTCCTTGATTAGCCTTCTATAGTTTCAAGCTTTCTCATTTCTTCCAACCATCCCTTACTTCCTCAATTATCTAAAATTACCTTAACTTTTATACTTTTATACTTATTTATCCCTTCACCCCTTTCAAACATTCACAATTCCTAATCCCTTCATACTTCTTATTCTAATCTTGAAAACTTGAATTTTTTCATGTCCTCTAATAACATCATGTTGACACCACTTCCCCTAATAACATAATCAGCCCTCTAAGTTTTTTGATAAAGATATTTCTCAAGTACTTAATTATTATATGTTGAGCTTGAGATCTAAGCATAATTACTAGACATTGATTTTAGTATTTTTTTGGGTGTTTTCCTTACCTTTACATGTGAATCTACACATCATTAATTTAATTCAAAGGTGACACCATAGAAGGTGGATAGTATCCCATGCTTTTTGGGGATGCAAACGCATGGTCCATGGCATATTTAGGCTTTAAATAGTATATAACTTTGATAGGAAGACATGGTAGCCACCTACAAACAAACCAAATAATAGATTTCCATGGCCCCAATGTAAATTCATATGTTTCCATTTCTAGGTGCTTAGTAGAGGATATAGGCACTCCTTGTTTCATCTTGAAGAGAGTGATAAAACGAGTTGGATGAGAGGGAGCAATTTCAAAACTATTAAAATAAAGACATCTATAGAAACCCCTATGGCTTCAATTTCTAGTTATAAATAGAGGTATTTTGATATTGTAATGATCTAGGATCATTTAAAATTTGTAAAGGACACTTATAAACATGTACATCAAATTATTAAAGGCAAAAGCAACCTTAGTTGAGCGTCTCTCTATGTATGGCATGTATTTTTTGATTTGTTATTTAGTTGGCCAATCAAATGATAAATATTTGCAAAGCCTTTGTAAGGTGTTTTTTAGCATAAGAAAGGAAACATATGGGTATGTTCATGGATTACTAAGTAAACTCACTCAATATTCTACAACCATTTTTTTTTTGTTTTTAAAAGTATATTTAGATACTATTGGGATTAGACAAGATGAAAAAGTAAATACCAAACTTCCACAAACCATCAGCACACAAAATCCAAAATGGTATTGTCAAATTAGAGTTAAGTAAAATTACTTAGGCTTACCTATATGGAAATCTAGATAAGGTAGAGAAGTTGGATACTAGTAAACATTGACTCACCCTCCGAATATGAGACACTTATGAACACACTTGACAAGTGCATGAGAAAGTGGCTAATGTCCATGTAATAGGTGTTCTACTAAGTGGGTGCACATGTCTCAACCTCGTGAGGTGAGAAAAATCCTAAAATTATCTATGTGAAGACTTAACTAATGTGAATAGGAGTATCTCTAAGTACGCTAATAGCTAACTACTTTAATAAAGTCTCTATTTATACGAATAGATCTTAGCTTGTGAATTCATTTTGAAATGCATATAAGTATTTTGTGATATCTTGGTTAAGGTATCCCCCTAGTTTTAATTAATGCATATTTCAATGAATTCAAAGACTATATTGCCCATCTAAATAAAGGCTCTGGTTTATTACTAGTTTTTTTCTCTCCTCATCATCCTCTACACACTCAAAATATATTATTTTAAGTACCTTTTTCATTTTGAGTACTTGGAACACACTAGTGTGTTCCAACTATCATGTCTAAATGATAGAACAACATAAGGGGTTATCATAAAATATATTCATTAATAATTATATGGGAGAATTTATATAATAAACTATCATAGAAGTACAAAGTTATGATTGAAATAGGGGTGTATTATGTATCAAGGTAAATGTTTCTCTTATATACTGATATCTAATAAGAACTTTTAGGAAAACCTTCTTGGTCCTACAAAGCTATAATTGAAGGTCTTACCCACATGAATGATTGGCTCTAAGCTTCCCATCTTAAGTATAGGTTTGTTGTGACCTTCCTAGTTTTGACACACTTTGCAATTCTTTCTTTATTTTTGTATGGTACATTTTTTAGACCTCATTTGTGAAGGGTAGGGTTCTGCCTTCTAAGGTCAAACACATAGAGATTGTATAACTCTATGATGGTAAATATTTCCATGCATTATTGTCTTTCTTTGTTTATCTCAATTTTAAGTTCTAACATTGTGTTATATATACTTGGTATGAAGGTAAATGATTTTATTGAGTTCAAAATGATGTGTTTATTTGAATATGTTGTAATATGTTAATTTTAAGTAGCTTTTATTTTGATCTTATTGTAGGTTCATAGCACAAATAATATATTAATGTTATCTTATTATTTGAGAAAGAGAAGCATTTTCATGATTCTGATTCATCACTTGTAATGAAAAAATAAGTAGTATTGTACATCATTGTACAAATATAAAAATAAAGCATACATACATAGATAATACATATTATTAAGTTCTTTTATATAAAAGATGGATTGGTATTGTCACTTAAATATCATATAATCAATGGTTTGTCCACTGTGTTTATTTATTTTTTAGTCTTGAATAAATATTATACCTTTTTAAATTTGGTTATATTTGGAATTTTCTATAATTAATCTTAAATTATTTATTTGACATTAAAAATATATTATAGTTCAGATGTTTCATTTCAAGAAATAAATAGTAAGTTAAATCATGTAACAAACAAGTAGCTTAATCATATATTTTCTACATTGTAAACTGTAATTTGTTTAATCATTTCCTAGTACCATGAAAATTAAATCATCAATCAAACAAATACTTAACACACGGAAACATAATTATTTCTACAATTGTGAATCCTAGTTTGTTTACACATTAACTAGGACCATGAAAATTTAATCATCAGGCACAAAACAAAATACACAGACATATGTGCACAAGCATACACACACGCGCGCATGCATGCACATGCATACATATTCATACACATGCACACACATACCTGTATAGGCACACTCACATGTGTGTTAGACACAAGTGGGCTACAACACACAAAGAGATAGGCAATGCACTTGGGCGGGCAAGGGAGAACTTTACTATAGTCCCTAAACACCTTCCATAACCCATGAAATCCTTCTCTTGGGTTGGGTCGAGGCCTAACCCTTCTATTTGCAGAGTTATCTACCTAAAATTGTGAGGTAATTTGGATCTCCAAGCTATGTGTGATCTAAACAATTGAATGAAAAGATCTCAACATCAAATGAGATAGAACTAAGTAAGCATTTAAATCTCAAACTCTATAAAATTAATCAAGTCAAGTTATTCAAACAATTTCAATTATCAACTAATCTTTAAAAATGCATTTATATTCATGAATTATGAACTAATCTTTGAAAATGCACTTATATTCATATTACCAAAATTCAAAACTTAGAATTTATAAACAAAATTAGAAATCATATTCCATAATCATAGTTTAAATCACTCACATGATTCTTTAATTATCCCATAGGCTTTCTCCCGGAGGAACTCCCACTGGCTTTTTAAGACTATCTGGTAGTCTTACGCCGGGAAAAGCGGAAGCAGTGCCAGAAAATTGGTAAAGGTAAAGGCGTACATTTTCTCCAAAGCAAAACAGTTCTGCCTTTGACAACACTCTAATTTCTTTCAGTTGAAGTCAAAATGTTTTCTCGTCGGGCTTGTTTGGTGTTGGCTACTATTTTCTTAGTGATGAAATTCAGCGCCTATGTGTTGGCGAGAGATATCCAGAAAAATCGTCATCCTTTACAGGCCCCATCTCGTCCTCCTTTCTTCGGGCTGCCACGCACTCCGGCTACTCCACGCCCCTTCCCTCATTTCCATCTCCATTTTATTTTCCGCGCATTCCATTTCCTCCACCCGCAAATTAAAAAGCACCAGCCTTAGCTCAGGTAATGCTATTTGCTTTATATATATGCCATATTATCCACAATAAATAGCTATACAGACGACTATATCATTTGTTGCTCTATTGTTTATGTTTGCATGCATATTGTAGTGTGTTGTGTAAATAGTTGATAAGTTGCAGTGAAGGTTCTCTATATAGATGATCGATTGTGTAAGTACAAATAGCACTCAATGTCTCCATGGTGAGAGATTTTAAAATATATTACTGTTTAGCATGTTTCGTTGGTCTAAAGATGCATTATTTTATTGATATGTTGGGTATTATAAATTAAAGTAATAAAAAATGAATATCTACTCTGCCTTTATCAGTTCAATTGTTGTCCTCTTGCAAGATGTTGCACGTTGCATCCCATTACAAATGCTATGCATATTAGTAATTTTGTTTTTGCCATAAAAGTTTTATATTCAGTAAATTTTTTGAAGTGCTCTACATTTTTAGGTGGTCTTCCAAGGCTCTATATATGTAGACATGACAACATTTTAGACTATAATTGTACCTAATGTTGCAGTTTGATTGGGAGAAAATGACACTGATAAAAACTAAAAGTTTGTCTACGATATCTAAGACAAAGATGAATTGCCTTCACGTAATGATGTCATCAATAGAATGTTGCTTTTGCACGTGGTCATGAGCGCAAATGGTATAAAAATATTTTGTACAATTTTAATATATATATTTTGTCCATTTTTACATGCTGAGAGGCATATTTATACAATGCAAAGAAAAACTAATAGGTTAAATAAATAAGTTACAAAACTATTAATAATTGATTGAAATAATAGATGGCTGAAATAATAGGAAGTCAAATGGCAAGGCCCAAAAAATAGGGCCAAAAATAATAGGACCCAAAAAATAGGAGTGCCACATGGATGAAGAATAAATTAAAAAAATTAAAAAAAATTAGAATTAAAAAAATATATATATTTTTTAAATAATAAAAAAATTAAAAATAATAATATATTTATTTAAAATACTTTAATATTTTTTTATATATAAAAATTAATATTTTATTTTTTAAATTAAAAAAAATAATTAAAGATATTTTAAAAAAATTTAATGCAAGTGTTTCGGTATTTAAAAATGAAAAAAAAAAAATTCATTAGGGGCACGGGGCCACCACACCCCCGCCCCCCTATGGAGCACGACAACATTAAGATTATTTTTTTCATTTTTATTACCAAGAGGTATAAGTTGATATTTTATAATATAGTGAGCAAAGGATCTTTAAGGAACAAATGACCATATTACAAAATGATCCCACTTTATGCTCTACCAAATATATCATTGATTTAATCTTATTGTAATGGGTATATCTATGGTGATTTAAGAAAGAAAAATTGGTCGCCAAAAAATGTGTTTAGGCTTTCAATTTTTTAGTTGAGTAAATTGATCAATAAAGAATGCAACCTAAATGTGTTTGAGAGATCAAGGAGTGTAATATCAAAGTAGTGCTTCTTGAGTTGTTTAGTATGAAAAATGAATTTTAATGTTTTGTATTGAATTAATTAGAAGAGCGAGCTCTATTATCTTGAGTGGATATTTGACATAGTGGTGAACTAAAGATTGTGGGAGTAACCAAAAAAATGTATTGAACAATAGAGTGGATTCTTATACACATACGCAAAATTTATGTGTAGCATCATCCTTACATGAACGTTGAGTTATATTGTAGTTGTTGGTACTGGTTCTAAAGATGGAAAACATTTCACAAGCGCACACATATATTGGACACATTATTGGATGTCGTTTCTCTTGGTCATCATTTGTAAATCTTAAGGTTTGTATATATGTTTTAAAGATGCAACACCAAAGACATCGATTTTGTTGACATTCAGAGCATAATATAACTTCTCAAAATAAAAAATCTATTATGCACTCCTAATGTGCCTACAAAACTGTTCTGCGGTAGGTGAATTGATGGCAAAAAAAAATTATTTTTTTTGTCATTTACATCATCCTTTTTTGCACGTTTTATTTTATTTTTAAATTTTTGCATAATATACAAAATGTATTTTGATTTTATTATGGAGCTGATGAATAAGTGTGAATTATCTTTAATTAAAAATAAAATTATAGAGAAATATTAAATTCAATAAAAAATTTAAATTTTATTCAATAATTTACATAAGTGAAAAGAAAATATTTAATACACTTTTAAAATTTTTTATGTTGTTTATTAATTTTAAAAATGTTTTTTTACACATAATAATACATTTATTATAAAAAATTTAAAGACAAACTTTTAATATATATAAAATTTTATAAATAATTAAATCGAAACATACTGAATAATATATATATCAAATGAAAAGACATAGGTTCCCTTGAAAAGTGATTCTTCACACATGTTATTAGGTTTTGTGAAGGTATGGTAAAAGATTCCCCAACTCATATTAATCAATAGATTTAATTGTGTTTATTTTTTTAATTTTACAGTATGATGGTGGGTGTGTGTGTGTGTGTGTGTGCGCGCGAGAGAGAGAGAGAGAGAGAGAGAGAGAGAGAGAGAGAGAGAGAGAGAGTTATATAAGAGTGGAGGGAGACAATGAAATAACATGATAGAGACAAAGGGTTGTATGGAAGAAATAAACTTGAAAAACCAGGTCTTTTAAAAAAAGTTGGAGATGTCATGTTGATAAGAAATGAAAACTCTCTCTAATATGGGCAAGACTAGTGCCATCGATGATAGGTCAAAGAGCTCTCCTGACAATGTAGATGTAAATAGACATATGCATACAAGTCTAGGAAGATAAAGATGGAGAGAGAAAGAGAGGAGGAGAGAGAGTGGGGGTGAGGAAGAGAGAGGAAAATAGATAGAGAGGTAGAAGGATAGGTAAAGATAGAGAGATATGGAGATCAAAAAGGAGAGATGGATATAGTATCATATAGTAAAATGTTTTGATCCAATATCTTCTCTGCAAATAAATTTGGAATGATGTAAATATAGTCAGAGAGGGTAAAAGCACAATAAGTTGTCACCCTTTTACAAAGGAAGAGGCTAACAACACCAAAACTGAAAAAATTCAAGGGCATAAAAGTCATATTTCTGTTGAGAATTTGAAAATGATGTAAACTGATGAAATGTGTAAAATAGGATGAATTTCATGCCTATAATTTTTAAAAATTAATTTGAACAAAAATTAATATATTTTTTTAATTTTTTAGGTGTAATTTTCATATCCTGAAAAATACTACAAATCAGGGAGTTTACTTCCCGTCAAATCATTATAAGTAAAACATTATTTTTCCCTCCAATTTCAGAATATGTTTTAGATGACATGTATATCTAGTGCAAGGAAAAAAGAAAGAAGTGTTTTCGATCTATAGTTTAGTTTACTCATTATAAGCATTCAAAGTTGAACTTACTTGAAATCGACAGTTTTTTTCTCCCATCACTTTTTCCCTATCAAAATTATGTCAAAAACCAAATAAATTACATATTCTTGAAGAGGACTCTCTCCTCTAGTATCGTATATGATTTTAATTTTTTTTTTAATTGATTTAGCATTTTTCTATATTTTCTGAAGCAACGTCTTCTCAAAGTTTAATATACCTACATGTAGTTTTTAGCAAATTTGTTTAATGTTTTTTAGCATTTGTCAAGTAGCCCCAACTCATATTAATCAATAGATTTAATTGTGTTTATTTTTCTAATTTTACAGTATGATGGTTTGTGTGTGTGTGTGTGTGTGTGAGAGAGAGAGAGAGAGAGAGAGAGAGAGAGAGAGAGAGAGATGTAAGATATAAACTTGACAAGCCAGGTCTTTTAACACAAGTTGGAGATTCCATTGGTAAGAAATGAAAACTCTCTCTGATATCAGCAAGACTAGTGCCATCGATGATAGATCAAAGAACTCTCCCGACACTGTAGATGCAAATAGACATATGCATACAAGTCTAGGAAGACAAAGATGTAGAGAGAAAGAGAGGGGGAGAGAGAGTAGGGGTGAGGAAAATAGATAGAGGGGTAGAAGGATAGGTAGAGATAGATAGATATGGATATCAAAAAGGAGAGATGGAGAGGAAGAGATAAAAATATATAGTGACATAGAGTAAGATGGAGAGGAAGAGATACAAAGATATAGTGATATTAGAGTAAGATGAAGAGGAAGGAAGTAGGAGGGAGAGAAAGAGGAGAGAGGAGAGGGGGGTTGAAGAGATAGAATGATAAACAAATATAA
Organism: Chamaecyparis obtusa; assembly: GCA_027943335.1. Taxonomy (NCBI): domain Eukaryota; kingdom Viridiplantae; phylum Streptophyta; class Pinopsida; order Cupressales; family Cupressaceae; genus Chamaecyparis; species Chamaecyparis obtusa. The sequence goes on along the minus strand of BSBK01001410.1, from coordinate 661,320 downwards.
GGTGATAGATATATAGTAGATAAATAGACAGACAAATAGATAGATAGATACACAGATAGATAGGTATATAGATAGAGTATATCAAAAAGAAATAGATGAAATGGGATATAGATAGAGAGAGGTGAAGGGTAAAGAGGGGTATGATAAGATAGAGATAGGAAGGGAGAAAGGAGGAGTGCCTATGTGTGTGAGTAAGAAAGATATAAAAGTAGGAATAGGGAGGTAGCTAGGGATATAGAAATAGAGGGGGATAGAAATCCATAAATATATCACAATATCATCATTTGATATATATATTACTATCGGCGTAACCATTGCACCGCTCAAAGGTGCAAGTGCTAGTTTTATATCAAATACCCAACATAAGTAAGACATAGAGCTTTACTCAAATTCAATGTTGTTCATAACTCTGTAAATACATTAAGCATAGTAAATTTTGAAGTTTTGTGACTTAGGTAGCTCTCAAGCCTACTTTTCAAGTTACTTTGAGAAAGGAGCATTGGTATTTGGTTAGTTATCTAAAGTATAGGCTTGAATATTCAAGTATTACAAAATACATTAGAGGGGATCAATCATTCTTCATTTTATCTTGATTTTATCTTCAATGTATAAGTTGGATTTATCTATGTCTTGAAGGAAACGTATTATTATCCATGCATATTTTGACATATAAATGTTTATATTAACTAAGGAAATGTAAACGTATATAATTTCACTAAATTTTCCAATAATATGATCTTGTTTTAGGTTGAAAGACTATTATGTGATTTAATATGCCTCTTCATAATTTCAGCATCAAATTGTATAGATGGCCTTAGAGTTTGAACACTTGCAAGGTCTCTAGACTTGCTTGAATGCTAGGGTCAAACACATGAACTATGGCCATGGCCTTATGGCCTTAATTGTTTCAAGATGAAAGGTGAGGCAATGGAAGCCAACATCATCGTGTATAACCAATGTAGTACTTGAGGACAATCATCAACCAAATTCTCACTCGTTAGTAGAGCTTTATATCAAGACACATAGTTTGAGCATGAGGATATTAAAATAGAGATACTAGGCAGACATGTCATTGGATGGGGTCAATCCTCAAATATTCTTCCTATAAGGTGTTTGGGAAAAAATACAAACCACAATCTCTCATTTTGAACTTCTTAAGACATCTTTGATAAAGTTGTTGAATGCAATTACAAAAGATAAAGAATTAAAATTCATCATTCTAGATCATGTTAAAAACAAGATTGGTAAATTTATATTTTATTAATAAAGTTATGGATTTACAATAGTTCAACATCTCAAAAAGATAATTCAATCCCCATGAATTGTACAGAGTAACCATCATAGCATGATGACATTGTTTCTACAAAAAAACTATATATCAACTACCCTTGTCTATGCACCCTTTGATCTCTATAAAAAATACAGCTGCTACCCATGTCGATGTGCAAAAAAAATACATATCAACTACCCATGCCTATGCACCCTTTGATCGCTACAAAATAATACATCTGCTACCCATGACTATGCAAAATTCAACAACAAACCCCAATCAAAATTTGGTACCCCATATACACACAAAGACACACAACATGAGCATTAATACTTGGCTCGATAACTATGAGTGTTTTCATTCTTCACAGGGCATTGCAAAATAAGACCAGAAAAACAAAAAACAAATTGGGAATTTCAAACTCAAGGAAGAGATTGTCCGACTTCAGCACGGGTTGCATCTTGGTGGTTAACTCGGCCCCGTCTTGTATTGCCTCTCGAGCGTCGCCTTGTGCCATGGCTGCAACTATATCCACCACTTGCATGTGGTCTTCCTCTTCTTCCCCATTTTGTCCTATGAGTTCCATTCCTTCATCTTCTTCTTCTCACCACCCTTTCCTCTTCCCCGCTTTTTTTCCGTCCATCATTACCAAATTCAAGAACCCTCCAGTAATTTGCCAATTTGAAATTGAGGACAAATTTATCCAATTATTCCTCGCTCTGCCTTAAGACGAGGACCCTTTCCCATCTGTTGTGTAGTTGCTAAGTATCATCCACATCTTCTAGGTGTCTATCTTCCTTAGGGGCCCATTTGTTTGTAGGAATTTGATGGGAATTGGGTGTGGGACTTCCTATTTTTCCCCAAATCCGTCATTTGGGACTCTATGTTGCAAACCTAGTTTAAGCCTTCAAAACCTGGTTTAGGCCCTAAAATGAGCGGCACCATCTTCTAGGCAAATAGGTGGAATTCAAAATGAAATCCAGGTTTTACGAAATTATGAGCCCATTTTAATTTTGTTGTCGGGTCCGTGATCTTTGTGATCTTTGGGTCCGTCATTTTCGTTGCGTCAGATTTCTTTGCATCTCATTTCGTTCACTCTACTACGGTTTGTTGTTCTCTCCTTCGCGGCTTGCCAAAAAGACTATCATTATACATTGCATCACAACTTGTAAAGCACCTTGCAAATATAAATGTGAGCCGACAGAAGTAGCAAAGAAGCACAAGATTACGCTTTATTCACAGTTCATCTGTTGTGTAGTCACTAAGTATCATCCACATCTTCTAGGCATCTATCTTCCTCAGATGTCTATTCACCCCCGCCCGCCAAAGTATGAATGGATGCAGATTTGATGGATACCCCGGGACATGAATCCAATCTCCCTTGTCAGTATTGAAGGCCCGATTAGGCTCTGCATATTGCAATAGAGCATCAAGCCCCTACCTCCATTCTTCGTTCACACATCTACACACCACCCTCCTCACTTCATCAATCTCATTGAATTCAAGTCCCCATGCACAAAACATGGAGGAGATATATGTACTGGTTTGGAATTTGTAGGTTGCAATCAGATAGTCAATTCCCAACAAATATCACAACATGATCATGAAAAATGACTCATCCGTTGTGAATACATGCTTCAACTATTATGTGAAAACCCTAACCCGAAAAGTCATCTACTACTTGGGAGTCTTGAAGATGAAGTTTGCCTCCATTTTAAACCTTCACCTCCAACCGCCACCAAACAAAATGCACGTGATCATTGATTGCCACCACATCTATACCCTTCTTCCGTGCAGAGTGGGCAAGTACTCTTTATCCTCTCGAAGTTGGAAAATCTCTGCCAACATTCCTTTGCATTCAATGTATTTCACCTCAACTCAAAACCATCATCCTCTATTGATGGTATTTCACAAATACCACTGCATCAATGCGTCATCAACCCATGTCACCATTTAGTTATATCACTTGCCACATCACATCCTGCCCAGGTGTACCACAATTGCCCCTGAGGAACCTAGATTTCCTTTTGCGGCTCCATCAAAGTTGACTTTGATCCACCCTTCTTCTACTGCTTTCCATTTCACTTCATTTCTTATTTGACGGGAAGGATCAACCCGTGAAAGCCCATTAACAGGCCAGTACATGTTAAAAATTATTTATCATGCATTCATTGTATATAATATGTGTTTGTAAGAACATTCCAACATTTGAAATTGGTTGAATGCACCACTCATGCATTTTTGCACAAAAGATTGACATGAAACAAGTACAAAAATCAAGATTCATAATGTAGCTATGATTAAATTGTAAACAAACATTGCATGTGTCATAAGGAATTTAACCTTCACTAGCACTTGTTGGGTATACAAGTAATGTAAAATGATTCAACTTCTATCATTCTATAGAGTTCTACCTTTATTGTCATTTGTCAGATTTGCCACACATGAATAAAATAGTCAAATTCGAGCATTTTACTATAATTTTCTTTTCAAACCTATTGGTATCTCCCATTGTGTTTCTATGAAGTTCTTATAGCCTTGATCCTTTTGGGCTCCCCTTGTTTCAAACCTAATTTCACTCCAAACACTCATCATTTTAGCTTTCTTGCCATCACACCCTTGTCTCACAGTATTAATTTGAAAATCCCATCATGCAAAATTCTATAATACAATGAATGTCCAATTACAGTGCAATATAAATTGACTTTATTTTATCTATACAAACCTATAAACCTTATTATGTGAGTTATTCAAGTGTCATACAAATCTATTAATTACAACGTAAACACAATTGTATTATTTTATCTTTTCATATATAACTCATAGTAGTTCATTTCTAATTATAATCAAACGGGTTGATATCAAATTTAATGAAAAAATATATGTAAGCTATCTCATCAAGTAATGGGATGTAAAGCAACCTTAGAAATGTCTAGTCATAAAAGAGACAAAATCTGCAAGCAATTAAATAGAATTACATACCAAATCCGGCATGTCTCAAATTAAGTAGGAGATATTTTCCACAGCAAGTCAAATTGTGATATTGCTATTAGGATTTAACTGTGTAGTTTTTTGAGTCAAACTCATTGACCCATGATTCATGAGTAGTGGTTCACCAAACCCATCTCTCATGAGAATGAAATGGAACACTTAGCACTCATTGGATCTAGGTGATGCTCACAAAGGTGAAGCACCGGGACTTCCCGGGAGGTCACCCATCCCAGTACTACTCCAGCTTGAGCGCGCTTAACTACGGAGTTTCCTCCATGGTTAAACCCACTCTACTTGCATCCTCATTTGCAAAACCTTCACCAAGTGTTGGTTCATAAGGCACAACACTTGGTGAAGGTTTTGCAAATGAGGATGCAAGTAGAGTGGGTTTAACCATGGAGGAAACTCCGTAGTTAAGCGCACTTGAGCTGGAGTAGTACTGGGATGGGTGACCTCACAAGTGCGCTGGAGTAGTACTGGGATGGGTGACCTCCCGGGAAGTCCCGGTGCTTCACCTCTGCGAGCATCACCTAGATCCAATGAGTGCTAAGTGTTCCATTTCATCCTCATGAGAGATGGGTTCGGTGAACCACTACTCATGAATCATGGGTCAATGAGTTTGACTCAAAAAACTACACAGTTAAATCCTGATAGCAATATCACAATGTCTCAAATTAATCTCACAAACAATTAATTCAAACAAAAGAATTGTAGAAAAATGAAGTGTAATTGTGAGTCTTCCTCTCCCATTTCTCGCTATCAAGCATCCCTCGCCTTTTCTTTCTTTCCCACTTCCGACCTTCTCCATCTTTTCATTTCATACATATGCAGATTTTCTGAAAACAATTCAATGAGACATCCATGTTGTCATAAAAGGGATCTTTGACAAATATCCCTACAGTGCATATAAGCAGTAAACTCTTTGCACTCTATGCATCTGATTTTACAAAGCAACCAGCATAGACTCGATCGCCAAATACTTAATGCATGGTGCCATTATTATAGTGCAAGCCTATTTTTCAGATTGCTTCATTTAGCATCACCAATAATCTCCACAAGAACATTGTCCTTGTTTAAAATGATGGAAACGGTTTACATCTCTTACAACAATTTCTCTTGAAACAATCTTGGAGATAAATTTTGTTGCAGTGTGGCAATCAGCACATACTCGAAGGTTCTTAACAACTCTAATAGTTGTTCCGGGAGGTGTGTTTAACAAACCAAATGCAATTGCCAACTTTTCACTGTGGTGACAGAGAAATAATTCTTTTTCCTCCTCTTCCACATCATTAAGTAAATGTCGTGAACCTGATAAATACCCTGCTGCCTTCATCTCCCTAGCTAATTTCTCCAACTTTGCATAGATCTCCTGTGTCTGTGGATGTGATTTATCTCCTGCATAAAAAGCATGTACCATTTTATGGACTTCAATCCAACTACATCCAGGGATCTTATTAATTCCTCTCTCTCTCATCAATCTCCTTACCACCTGAACTTCATCCCAGCCGCCCACTTCTGCATAGATGTTTGAGAGGAGAACATAAGTTGCAGCATTCTTAGGATCCAAATCAAAAAGGACTGTTGCTGTAAATACTCCTAAGCCTATATTCATATGTGACCTACAGGCACCAAGAAAACACATCCACACAACCACAACAGGTTTAACTGGCATCTTAATGATAAAGTTTAGGGTGCCCTCCAGATAGCCAGCACGGGCAAGAAGGTCAACCATGCACACATAATGATCAACTGTAGGTGTAATACAATAAGGGTTACTCACGTGATTGAAATATGTACAGCCCTCGTCCACTAAACCTCCATGACTGCATGCACATAGAACACAAGCAAAGCTTACACTGTCAGGACATGTTACAGAGTTCTGCATTAATTCAAAGATTTTGAGAGCATTCTTGCAAAACCCATTTTGTGCATAACCTGCAATCATTGCATTCCATGAGATGACATCTCTTTGAGGCATTCTGTTAAAGAGTTCACGTGCCTTGTCTATGCTTCCACATTTTGCATACATATCTAGCAGAGCATTTCCAACTATCATATC